>OX456524.1:106239621-106785249 GCA_949748255.1 Eustalomyia histrio | reverse complement strand
TACATACATACATACATACATACATACATACATACATACATACATACATACATACATACATACATACATACATACATACATACATACATACATACATACATACATACATACATACATACATACATACATACATACATACATACATACATACATACATACATACATACATACATACATACATACATACATACATACATACATACATACATACATACATACATACATACATACATACATACATACATACATACATACATACATACATACATACATACATACATACATACATACATACATACATACATACATACATACATACATACATACATACATACATACATACATACATACATACATACATACATACATACATACATACATACATACATACATACATACATACATACATACATACATACATACATACATACATACATACATACATACATACATACATACATACATACATACATACATACATACATACATACATACATACATACATACATACATACATACATACATACATACATACATACATACATACATACATACATACATACATACATACATACATACATACATACATACATACATACACATACATACATACATACATACATACATACATACATACATACAATAGTTACATATTGTAATGCACTTGTGAAATTTTTACCATATTAAAAAATATTTAAAATAATAATCACATAATTTTAAGATTTTTGTAGATTAGTTATTAAGAAGAAAAAAAGTTGAAAGCAAATCAAACTTCTTCCCGTTCCTTTTTCGTTCCCCATTCCTTTTTCATATTTTACCCTATCAAGTGTATCGATTCCACTCGTTCCTCATTTCATTCCATTTCAATCATACCCCGTTTCATTCCATTTCGTATCCCTTGTCTAGTGTTTCAATTTTACTCGTACCCTTTCCATTCCATTTCTGTCCCCTTCCAATTTGCAATTTTACCTTGCAAATATTTCCCCTATATACAACATAGGGAAAAACCCGCTACGTTATTAACGTAGAAAATGGTATACGGAGTTCCCAAATAAAGCCCGCTACGTTATTACGTAGAAAATGGTATACGGAGTTCCCAGATAATTACCCGGAGTCCTTAATTTTTACCATGTCCCAGACCGAAACTCTAAGATGTACCTCAACTATGAGTTAGCCCATACTCCAGGTAACATTTATTTCAAATTTCAGATCTTTCCCTTTGAATCCCCATTTTTACCATGTACCTGATGATAATGAGTTAGCACATACTTTAGTTAACAGCTTTCTGGCTAAATCGGTTTGGGCAGCCCCTCCCCGTACACATTTCCAAAAATCCGACCTAGGTGAATGTCTACACCGGAGGAGGAACCTTTGCACCAAATTTCAACTTTCCAGCTCCAGTGGTTTTGGCAATGGTAAGAATTTTTCCCTTTTCTGCCCCTCCCCATTAGATTTTCCAAAAGTTACGTCTTAACTGTTATCTACACTGGAGATGGAGCCTGCAAACTAAATTTCAACTTCCTAGGTCCAACGGTTTGTGCAGGCTGTTATTTTGGAGACTTCACCGATGAGCTAGCATATACTCCAAGAAAAGCATATTTAAAATTTCAGGTTTCTAGCTATAGGAGTTTGGGCAGACCGTTTCCCCGTTTTGCTCCTCCCCGAAGGAATTTCCAAAAACCTCGTATTAGCGAACCTACATAGTAAATTTCAGCGTCCTACCTCCTGGGGTTTGGGCTGGGCGATGTTGAATAAAAAAAATTTATATTTACATAATTACTCAATTACACATTTTTACATATACTCATCTGCACATTTACCCATTTGCGCTGAGCAAAATGAAATATTGCAGACTCATTTCCAAGGTGAGTGCTGTGTTGTCCAAACTGTATGTTTGTTGTTGCAATACGAAAATGTTTCGAAATCGTATCGCATGGAGGAAAAATTTTATTGCGGTAATAATCATATTCTTATTGCACAAGTTCCCCCCTTTGGGAGCAAATGACCGCTCTAGAGCGGTACTTTTAAAGCCCCGTTCAGATTATTTGTATGTAGTTTTATCAAATCTATGTAATTTTGGTAAATGTGTCAGGACAAAACTCACCAAAAAGATTGTCAAAATAGATATTATTGTAAAACACTATGTGAAATCAGACCTAAATAAAAATTGGACCGATCGTGTAGGCTACTGCATGGCCAGCCGAGGCAGCAAATTGAATGGAATTATTTTCCATTATTAACCGGAAGGATTGTACTTTCAAATAAAAAAAGAAAATATTCAGTAGTTTTTTTTTTGCATTTTCAAAAAAAAAAAAAGTTATTTGGCGGACCCTATATATACATATATTTGGAAAGAGCACGTTCATTTCTAATTAAAGACGTTGACCGTTTTGAAATCGGTTAAAAAATCACTGTGTTAGAAAAGTTTAAGTGCGCCAGTCCAAAAAAATACTCTTTTTTCCCCATATCTCGAAATTTTGAGGGTACATTGCAACTTATAAAACCGGTTATAAAATACACTCAGTTGGACCTACAACCTACAATAGGTCATTTCACAAGTTCTTGCAATTTTTTTTGTAGCACAGTGTTGTTTTTATTTCTGTTTAAAATTTTTTAAATTTTAAACAGAAATAAGCACATTAAAAACTGCGTTGCCCATTCATACATTTAATGTTATTGGATAACGGTATTTAAAAATTATTTTGTTGGGTTATTTTTGGGGTTATCGGTATTTAAAGTTATTCCACTAGGTATTTAATTTTTGGCATTTTCTATTTGAAATATTGAATATCAGTCAGCATCGCCTGTACAACGTTGGGAAATATTGCAAACTTACGAGGGCGGATCGTAGTTATATGAAATGCAACACTGCTCTCATCAAGTACCACCTGTTAATAGACTACTGTCAAATTTTGAGCAAGTTCGGTCATTTTCTTTGCGTTTAACAGATATTAAAATATACAACCTCGTGGCTTTTTTAAAAATGGAGAAAAGTGAATTTTGAGTGCTCATTAACCATTATTTTTTGCAAAAAAAAATCGTCAATTAAACCAAGGAAAATCCTGATAAATACTATGGGGACTCTGCACCATCGATTTCAATGGTAAAAAAGTGGTTTACTGACTTTCGTTGTGGCCTTACAAGCACGGATGATGCCGAACGTTCTGGACGCCGAGTCTCTACACCCAAAAGAATTGAACAAATTCACGAATGTGGGAAGACATAGGAATCTCACATGGCTCAGTGGTTTCAATTTTGAACGATCACTTGGGTATGAGAAAGCTTTCCGCAAGATGGCTGCCGCGTTTGCTCACAATCCATGGCAAAAATCCATGAAGTAGACTAGGAATTGGCCCCTCATTCACCTTATTCTTCGGATTTAGCCCCCAGAGACTATTTCCTATTTCCAAACCTAAAGAAATGGCTCGGTGGAAAGAGATAAAGGACCTCGAAAAATCCTATTTTTTTGGAAGGGATGCAAAAATTGTAGAAACGTTAGACTAAGTGTATTGAGCTAAAAGGAGATTATGTTGCTTTGCAAAAAAAAAAAACTGTTTTATTCAAAAATTCACGAACGCCCTCGTATTTTTAAAGTGAGTGCTGTGTAGGCCAAACTGTGCCTTTGTTGAAAAGAAGCACCCGTATGCATGTACGCAAGCGTGTACGTAAGTTTGTGCAAAAAGTTTATGCGACTGGCTTGCTTGTGGACCAAACTTATGTCCCCCCATCGTCGTACGGTGAGTATGGCGGCTATTTCAGCAAACTAAACGGCGAGCGCTACAGAGCCGTGACTTCGGACTTTTTATATGGCCGCAGCAGCCACATGAATGAAATTGTGTTCCATAAATAATGGAAATATTTGTTATTTCTAATAAAGCCATAATATTCCATAATAAATTCCGTGAAATTAATTTTAAGAATATACTTGTATTTGGACCCCCCTTTACATATGTGTTCAAATAACTATGGGTTTGTTCGAGGTAATTTTGGGTAAAGTCTGATAAAATAAGAGTGAGCAAAAAATTCTCTCAAACAACCATAAAAATGCCCAAAATGCTGCGAACGCACAAAACCCCATTTCATACCCAAAAATAAACATCAAATTTATTCATATTAAAAAACAGCAATTAATAATTATAAAGAGTAACACAATTACTCTCTCATGAACGCTCTCATTTAGCAAATTTTTGTTACAAGAAACGCTTTCTGGTAAGATTGGGTTCCCGCGGACACGCGCGGTAACGTACATCGAACTCACCTAACAATAGCTGGCCAATAAAAGTTAAAATTTAAATATTCATTTATAAGTCTGAAAGAAAAAAAAGAAAATTTAAAGCAATTTTTACTGAGTTTGTATGGCTTAACGGTAATTTATCTTATTTCGTAAGGGTAATTTAGAGTTAACGGTGTTTTAAGTAATTCCGTTGGGATATTTTAAGGCTAACGGTGTTTTAGATTATTTTATTGATGAAATTTTACCAAAACAAGTTTGTAATGGCAACTGAAAATTTTTCCCTTATTATGGGAAATTTTCCTAATTCGAGCCCAGCTTTATTTTTTTGCCAATCTTAGCAACACATGTCTGCTGACGTATAGTACAATTATATTAGTAGAAAAACTAGTAGCCGCTACTAAATTTTAGTAAACTTTTTGTAAAGTGAAATTTAAAATCGTTTTGCTAAAATCAACAAAAAAGTTGACTAAATATTATTAATTTTAGTACAACCAAATTAGTATAAAAAATTAGTAAGCCCTACTAAATTTTAGTAAATTTCTGCATATTGCAATTTAAAATAGATCTACTAAAATATGCAACAAATTTTACTAAATATTAGTGAATTGTAAATATAGCAAAATTTTAATTTATAAAAAAATATTATTAAAATGCACAAATTACATAAATTATTTTAAGATACACTTTAAAGCTGTTAATTTATTTTGAAATTGCCTTACAAATTTATATTTATTTTTTATCCAGCAACATTTTTTTATATTATTTATTTTTTTCAAAAAATATTTTAGACAAAATTAAAAAAATAAATCAAAGCCTTAAAAAATAGTAAAAACATAATCAAATTTATCATTTTGTTTTAATTTGCTAATTTTGGTTTTCAAAAATATTTTTAGTAAATTTTCTTGACTTTAAGGTAAAATTTTAATTATTTTAGGGGCTAATTTTTAGAACTAAAAAGATTTTTAGTGCTATTTTAAGTGGATGTCCTATTTTTGGACGATCCCTTTTTATGAACCTATAAAGCATTTTAAAGTAATTTAAGTTTGTAAGCAAAAGTTTTAATTATCAGAAATAAAATTTCCTCAATATCCACTTTTTTAAAATTAGTAATTTTTTTTTGCTAATTTTAGCAAATCGGTTTTCAAAAATTTGTAAAATGATTTCCGAAGTTAACAAAAATATTCTGTAAAAATTCTGTAATTTGTAAAATGTAAATGGCAAAAAAGTTTACTTAATAATATTTTTTTTTTACCAAAAATCAGTACAAAAAAAGTAAAGTGGGATTGAAAACCGTTTTAAAATTTTTCTACTAATTTTTTTTCTGAGTGTTGAAGGGGTTTTTCATAGTTAACGGTATTTTAGGGTTAGTCTTTGCCAGCCATGATTAAAAACTCTTAAAAACAACAAGAGGTGGTGCTTCTGTCGGTTACCTTCCATTTTAGCTCCCTGTACTTGTTTCTTGAAATCCGTTCTTGTATAATCAGTTCTAAATTAAATGAGGTTGGGAATCGATTAAAAAAAATTTTCCAAAATATTCCTAAAACTGGCTAATTATATATATTTGCTGCAAAAATAAAAGCATTTATTACGTCCGCTTTCATTTTAGCTAAGGATGTGCATTTTTAAAATGTTTGATGCGGCCCTTTGTAATTTATAACATGTCCAAATTTAATTACAGTCGAAGTTTAAGGATTAAGATGATTTCTTAGTATGAGAGAATTATGAAAATTATCGTACATCGGCTTTTAATATTTAAAACAAAAATTTGTTTGTTTAACAATTTAAATTAGAAATTTTGTACAAACGCGATTTTTCTATTTTAAATTACAAGATTAATTAAAGCAAATTGTGTGAGAGCATTTTTATTAATACTTTAAATATGAATTGTAAACTAATTAAAAAGTGTTTGTAAATAATAAGGTTGGCAACCGCTACCTTTATAATAACGTTTTCCGTTTCAAAATCATTTCAAATTTAAAAAAATATCACTATTACCAAACCTCTTTCGTTTTTAAATAAAAGTACTGTTATTTAAGTTTTTAGTAAACAATAGCTGTAGTTTTACTTACATATCAATTTAGTTGAAAAAGTCTTAAACAAAATGTTTTTAATATTTGCCGTATAATTGAACTTTTTAGGAAGTAACGGGAAGAAGTGATGCTGCAAGTCAAACGTTTAGTTTTTAATGTTGATAATTATCTACGTTAAAAGTTAACATGCATACAAAAAGTAATGCATAAGTTTTCTTCTAAAACACATTTTTGTGTACTTTAAAGTTTTTTATGAGTTAGCGGTTAAAGTTTAATCAAAACCACAGCTAATATTATTTTTTTTTTAATTTAAATTTATCAGTTAAAAAAAAAAATTATACCGTTATGAATTTTTGTTGGCAACATTGTGAAAATGTAATTCTGAATATGAATGAAATACCGCTATCCGTACCAATACCGGAACAAATAATATATACCAATACCGTTATTTATTTTGGCTGCCAACCTTGATATATAATGCATTTTATAAAAAATGCATGTATGCACTATATTTTTGTGTGTTAAACTAACTAAAACTCTTTAAAACCGGCATAAACTAAATTCTAACTAAGTAAACAATACATAAATATATTATAAATGCATTTTGTGTGATATTATTAAATGGAAAAATATTTGCGGCAGTGCTGCTAGTTTAGTGGATTTCCCCCCTAGATTTACTGGATTTTGTAGGGGGTTTTCTGCGAGGAGCAACAAAAAAAATATTTAGATTCTTTTTTCCGAAAGTAGTTATAAAAAATTAATAAAATATAATTCGATTAATAAATTGTTGCCTTATTAAGTTAATTTTTAAATATAAATTTAAAAAAACAGAAAGTATAATTTTATTGTTTAAATGAGTCAAAACTAAAAATAAGCTTTTGCTTTGCAAAAAGTTTATTTTTTTAATTTTTTTCCAGCAATTTCGCAACTTCAAGTTTTTATATCATTTTTCTTTTGCAAGAAAACAATTGGTGGGATTTAAAAGCACTCCTGAGTCTGGGATCTGGCAACTCTACTTTGCAGTGACTGTAAATTACAAAATGTACTCAACTCAACTGTAAACAAATTTTGTTAGATTAATAATTTTACAAATAAAATAACTAACTTTTATTATTTTAATTAAAATGTGTTTGCAATTAACAAGAATTATATGCATATTTTAAAATTTGAATTTGAGGTTGGTTTTAGCTTTCAATTAAATAAAGGGTGGTCCAACCATAAACACACGATGTTAATTGTAAATAAAACAAAAAGTTTTCAGAGAATTATCTTAATATTTTTTATTATGATAGAAGGATCTATGACAATTATGGTGAAAGAAAATATCGGCCAAATGCTCGCTACGGCTTCGGTGGCATATTTTCAACGACTCTGAGACATAATTGAGGTTCAATGACGTTAATGTGTCATATTATCTCATCCTTTAGCTCTTGACCTGTTCTTGGCTTATTGACGTACATTTTATTTATTATAATAGAAGGATCTATGACAATTATGGTGAAAGAAAATATCGGCCAAATGCTCGCTACGGCTTCGGTGGCATATTTTCAACGACTCTGAGACATAATTGAGGTTCAATGACGTTAATGTGTCATATTATCTCATCCTTTAGCTCTTGACCTGTTCTTGGCTTATTGACGTACATTTTTTCTTTAAAATATCCCCAAATATAGAAGTCTAACGGTGTCACATCACATGGTCGTGGCGGCCAATTTACATCGCCACGACGCGAGATATCACGGCCATTGAATTTCTCGCACAAAAGAGCCATTGTTTCTTTGTCTGCGTGGCAAGTGGCACCATCCTGTTGGAACTACATATCGTCCAGGTCCATATCCTCAATTTCTGGCCACAAGAAGTCCGTTATCATCTCCTGATTGCGAACACCAACGACAAGTCGAGGTTGACGGCTCTTCTGCCACACTATCGCGAACAACAGCAATGTTTTCCGTAGAACGAACCGGGAGAGCATTTTTTGCTAAAGAGCATCGGTTTGCTAAAATTTGCTTTAGGTCCGATTACTGAGTGTCCCATTTAAATTTAATCTTCAGTTAAATTTTAATTTTATAAGGGAAGTAAAAAACAAATGTGACCTTCTCCGAGAAAGGGACCTAGTGTGTCAAAAAAGGGTTTGGACTTAAGGGTGGATTCTGGTACTTAAAAGGGTGTAGAATAAGGTGAAATGAGTTAGATTTCTGATAAAAATTTATTTATTAGTATACGCACATCAACCCTTTGCTGAAAGCGAACAGATAGCTGAGAACGAACAGAGCAGCAACAATAGCAAAGGTATTGCCACACTAAAAGCGAAAAAAAATACGTCACCACATAGGCATGACGTCACCAAAGTCGGCACCCAATCATAACTAACCATACAAAATCACATCCCCCAACTGAAGGTGCGTTCAAAACTTCATTTTCACACACTAGGTTACAAATGTGTCAGTTTAAGTTTCAATTAGTGACTAATGGGTCATTAAGATGATTGAGGAATTAATTCTTTCCGTGATTAAATTTCACTAGTCATTTAAGGTGACCTCAGCTTTTTTATTCAATAAGAAAAGCACTATCACAATTAACCCAAAATGCCACTTTTTCACTAGAAAAGTACTAGTGTTGTAAATTAAATTTGCCTGAAAAGAAATTGTAAATTTTCACTAAAATTCATAATCGTGAAAAATTATTTTTTATATGGAGCATAATAGGGTTTCCACGTGAAACGCGAACAAATTGCTATGCTTTATATTTTCTAAGGCGATCTTATTGTTTTAAAGCATTTTTAATACATTTATTTTTTTTTGGCAATATTTTTAATTTATCATTTTATCCTAAAATTTACCAATATTTCGAAAAAATTTTAATAAATTTTTTTTTTTTATAATTTTTCAACAGAAATTAAAATATTTATAAATTTATTGCAACATTTTTTAATTTTTAATAATTAAATTATTTTTTGTTTAGCAATTTTAGATTTAATCATATTTTTTGGTAACAGTGGAACATGTCCAAATTAATTTTAAGCAGCAAAAACAAAAATCCAAAAATTAAATCAACTTATTTTACATCATGAGAAAGTTTTTGTTTGTTAAATTGAAGCAGAGCCGCGAATAACGATGTAAGCGACAAAATAGAAATTGTTGAGAAATCGAAAAAAAAACGTTTAAGAACTTGTAGGTGTAGTCCACTGACTGACTTCTTTAGATTGCATTTTGATAACGAAATCCTGCATAATTTTGCCTAATTTCATTTTAAAGTCATAAAAGAGAGTTATTTTAACGGTAATCTGGGAAAAAACTGGTTTTGTAAAAATTGTCGCTTAAACGTTATTCGCGGCTCCGATTTAATTGTTGAACTTTGTTAGAGACTTTGGCAGTATTTAAAGTGATGCTGGATTAATTAAAACGTCAACTATTTCACATAATTCTAAATTAAAAAAAAAACACGTGAGTGCTATTGTAACATACAGTTGATGTAATGAATCTAATTGTTTACATTTCCCTTAAAAAAATAGTAAGCTTAGAAAGAACAAAATAATAGTAAAAATTAAAAACAACTGCATTAAAATGTTTAAAATTTCACGTCAAAACGAATTTAAGAGAAGGAAAAAAAAAACTAGTAAAACTATTAAACAAACAAGGAAGAAAAATAATGTGAAGAATAAATTTTGAATCTAAAAATTTTATAAATATATATTTGGAAAAAATATGAAAAGCGTAATGAAAAGAAGAAATTTAAATTTCTTCGAGGGCCGCACTAAAATTGAAGAAGGGTCGTGCTTGCTCACCGTCGGTATATACAATTGGACCGTAGATCTTTGTTCAAATTTCTACATTTGAAAAGATATCTAACTAAACTCGATGTTATAGCATCGAAATTTGATAAATCATAATTTAAGGGACACCTTAATAAAAATATTCAATTTATTACTTTTTCCCCTTTCTTAAAGAAAAAAAAAACTTTTTAAAAACAATTTTCGTTATGTTTTTCCTAACAATTTACATAAACATCAAGTTTTTCAAACAAAAAGTGGTAATAAGTATAAAAAAAAAAACTACAACAACGTGACTTATGTCAAGTGTTAAAATTTCAACACTTGTTGAACAATTTATAAAATAATGGACAAAATAATGTTGAATAGAAAAGTTAGGACATGCATATTTATACAAAAAGGTGTTAGTTTACATATTGTTTGGTAATAGGAAACCTCATTTGATTTACAACACACCTATGCAAAAGTTAAAAAAATATTGTTTTTTTTAACTCTCCCTCCCCTAACAAATATACAAATCTACCCTCGCATTATGCGTATTAAAACAATTGTCTTTTAAAAAGTTAGTTTTAATTCTAAAGAATACATTTCTAAAATCGATTTTTAATTCTGAATCAAAGTTGAATGATTAATTTTTGGTAGAAAACATTTAATTTATTTTAAAACGAATTCATTTATTACACTATGCAACAAAAAGCATTTTGTGCACAACTGAAGTTAAAAAACCTCCCTGATTGTGGAGATATATTTCAAAATTTTGAGGGATTTAAATTCCACATCAAATGAACTTTAATTGGAGTATAATCATAAACTAAATAGACACGACACAATAGATGTTAAAAATTCCAACAAAATACACATTACTTAATAATGTGAAAAGTAATGTATAGTCACAGGGGTCCATGTATTACTTTAGAGCTTACTTCATTGATTAATTTAACAGGGGGTGATCCTAAAGATAATGTATGGAGTCATTATTTTAGAAGAGGTGATAAAGTAATTGGTTACTTATATGGTTACGAGGATGGAAAAAGTAATGAGTCATAAAATAGATTCTCATAAAAAAAATTAAAAAAAAGATTATTACAAATATTTCAAATGTTCCCAGCAAAACCACACATTACCAAATAATAGGTAAAGTAATGTATAGCCATAGGGGCCGATGGATTACTTTACACCTTACTTCATTGATGAATTTAACAGCGATGAGCCTTAAAGTAATGTATATACCCATTACTTAAGAGGTGATAGTGTAAGGGGTTACTTAAATGGTTACGAGAATGGAAAAAGTAATGTGTCTAAAAATAGATTTTTAAAAAAGAGGAATTTTTATTAAAAAAAATTATTACAAATATTTTATTTAAAATATTTGTATTTAAAAATAATGTGGTCATGAAGGGAATAGAAACAGGGAAATCTGGTTGCCAGCCAAGAACTCTACCCACTGAGCTATCGACGCACATAGTAGTTTATTGCTTTAAACTTAAATGAATTGTTGCGCTTCGTTTTCTCGCTAGTGTTGTCAAAATAAACATACATTACCCGTTTTCTTACAAAAAAAAAAACACAAAGTAATGTATCTAAAAATAGATTTTAAAATTTTTTTCAATTATTACTTTACATTTATAAATCATGAAAATAATGAAAAAGGTAACGAGCTATCATTACAAGGTATCGCATGAGAATATCGCAACCATTACCAAAGTTTTGCTGGGTTATTAAATATATGAAACGTAGAGAATTATGTTACGGAGAATTACACAGCAAAAATGAAGCTGCCAAAGAAGCAATAAAAGCATCACTACTATGGCAAAGGCATCACTTCTTTTCTAATGGTTTCATCGATGAATTTAACATTAGCGTGTCATAGGATGGAAGTATTCACATGTAGCTACTAGTATTACTCATACTTTACTCTAAGGAAGCAATGATAATACAATGATTAGGTATTCTGATGCATGAGTGGAAAATGTTCATATACTTTGTAGTATTTAAGCTTTGATGAAAATTTAATTCATAAGAATGCAGAAAAATAAGTTTAAAGAAGCGAAATGTATGCATTGATATACAAATACTCTTTATTAAAACAAATAAATAATTCTGCATTAGTGAAAAAGCATTTTTGAAACATTTTTCAAAAATTTTAATGAATTCTTAGACAAATTCTAAAATATTTTTGGATAATTTTAAAACTGGTTGTACAATTTGGAAACATTTTTAGACAATTTTGAAATATTTTTGAACAATTTTAAATCATTTTTGTACAATTTAAAAACATTTTTGGACAATTTGAAATAATTTTTACACAATTTTAAAATTATTTTGATAAATTCTGAATTAAAACTTGAAATGGTGTAGTGTTAAATAATAATAATGCAAAAATGCACAGATTGCGTCGTCATAAATATTTAAAGCTGAAAAAATGCAAATGACAGGCCAGCTAGTTTCAATAAAAGGTCAAAAAAAAAATCTGTTTTTCTTGATTTTTTAAAACTTTTATAAAAATTGCAAAACTGCATAAATTCTAATCCTCATGAAATTTTAAACTAAAATATAAAAAATGACTTAATAAATAAAATTAAAAAAGTTCATCAGAACTATTTTTTTAATTTGAATAAATGCTTTAGATTCCAAAAAAAATATGCGATATACCATAACTTATGCTTTAGAAGTAATGAAGAGTGATTTTTTAAGATATGCTTCGGGTTTATATCCAGATCACTGCATTTGAAATATGAACACATGAATTCTTTTGGAAGTGCCTTAGAATAACACCAAAAAATCATAAAAGAATGTCAACTAAAGTTTAGGAAGTAATGAAAGAAGTTATAGTCACAGAATGACTACCATTTTTTTTGCTGGGTATGTAAGGATATGGAAAATTTATTTTTTTTATTATCCTTGAATTTGTTCAAAAAAATGTAGACACATTAAACCTAAAAACATTTGGTTAAATGTTTTGACATATGTTTTTTAAATATTTCTGGTTCAACTGAATATATTTGTAAAACTAACACCTCGATTTATTAACTGAATTGCCTTGTATGAATACACTCAGAAAATTGTATACCAAATATTGCACTCAAAAACAAGACATGAACTAAAAAATTAAACCAAAATTTCATTTAAAAAGTTTAAAAATTTTTCTTACTTAAAGTAAAAAATAGAACATAAATTCAAAAAATGTGTCTAACTAAAAATGAGAAAGTACTTGAACTTATTGTGTGTTAATTTTTTTCAGCGAGTAGTAAAATTAACTAAATTTTAAAAAGCCATTTCTAAATTCAGTTTTAAGTCTATCACTTTCTAGTTTTTAAGAATTGTTTTCCAAAATTTAGTTCAGCCAATAAAAAACAAAAAGTAATAAATTTTTGCATATGTTATAATAAAAACTTACTTGATTTTAGTAACTGATGAACTATTTCTATGGAAAATTTTCATGCAACTTAGTTCAGATAAATTTTAATAAAACATTTTGTTTTTTCAACTAAAAGTTTTATAGTTCTTGGGAGATAATAAACTTAGGTATAGGATTATTTTCCTAAAAATTTCTTCAAATAAATAAAAAAAAACTTGAGTAAATTTTTCTTATATTGAGAAAAAATTCAGTTTTTGTTGGAAAACGTTTCTTAATTTCAATATTTTTTCTAAAAAAAAAAACAATAAATTAAAAACAAACTAGTTAATTTTTTTAATTAAAAAATATATATATTACATCAGGAAACACATTAAAATATTAATTAAAAACAATTAGCGTGCATGATTGTAATTTTTGGTTCGTGAAGGTGCGTGAGTCAAAATATTGAACTTTAAGTGGGATGTAGCTTAAAATATATATTAAAATTTTGTTAGCAAAAGGTAAAAAATTTAGAATTTGCCCTTTTATTTAATAATTTTGTTTTTGGACTATAATACAAAATATCACGAGCACATTTTATTAATGGCTTAATATCTCTACCATAATTGATTTTGCGCCTATTTATTTATATTTATTGAAGGCACGAAAACTAATTTTTTCAGTTAATAATAAAAAATGTTTAAATTTGTATATATCAATTAAAGTTTAAACTAAAAAAGTCATAAAATAAACTTATGACATTTTTCGATTTTCCAATAATAACAAGGAAGATAACTGTGATATTTTGTATTTTTGCAACAATTAGTTAATTCAAGAAGACAAAGGACCCCCAGTGTTTCTTAGCCATAGATGCCTAAGTACTTTCTCATTGTAAGGTACATTTTTTTAACTAAATTTTAGTAATTTATGTCCTTAATTTTTTTTGAACTAAACTTAATTTTATTACATTTGAGTATGGCATTTTCTTAAAACTATAGTAAGATGTTTTTTCTTAAAATTAATAAATTTTTATTTAATTGACTTGTTTTTTTTCCTTAAAAAAGGAAAAATTACATAGGAAAAATATGAACTATTTCTGAGTATATAAACTATTTCGTGTTTCCTCAGACTTAGGAATTTTTGTTCTTTTGAAGAAAATTTTTCTAAGTTTTAATAAAATTTTACTTAAATTGAGGACAATTTATAAACTATTTTGAAGGACATTTTTGATTACATTTTAGTTCATGTCTTTTTTTTGAGTGTACGTTTCAGGATATTCTGCAGTACATTTTTTTAATTTGTTTAACTTTTTTCTAGTGAAATTTTATTTATATATTAAATACATGAGTATAATTCAATATAATTTAAAGACAAAATGGATAGCAAAAAGCTTGTTAAAAACAATGTCCTCAGAAAGCGAAAGTCCTCCGAAAATGGGAAAATACTTACACAATGAGTGTAAAATACTTTAAAATATATGGCAAAATATATAACCTTTATCTTAGAAAAAGCTTCACATTTATTAGAAAATTGTTATCAAATTTAATAATAATTTTCACCTAAAAGAAGTGCTATATAATTTGATTTTAGTTAATATTTTTTATTTTTAGGGAGTTAAGTCCTAGTTTTTAGTAAAAAAAATTATCTATTAAACTTAAATAAAATTTTTCTTAAAACATTTCCTAACTAAAAGAAAAATTTTTCTTTAATTTAGAAATTTTTGACAAAATTTTAAGTAAAATTTGTTTCTTAATTTCAAGAGAAATTTTATGAAATTTTAGTAAGAAGTGTCTTTGGCGCCGTTTTCATTTGAATTTTTCTAAATTCTAGTTCATTTTTTGGGTGTAAGTAATTTATCCAAGTTTTAAGAAATTCGGGAATGATTTGGAATTAAAGAAATTTTAACTTAAATCAAGTAATGTACACTTTTATTAAAAGTACAAACAATTTAGTTAAATAAAGTAAATTTTTAAATTAAGTTTCGTCTTCGTCAGAGAAGCTCGTTTCTTTTAAACCCCCCTGATTTTCCTCTTCTTTTAAACATCTCTAGGGTGCCAGATATTTTGCTTTATTTAAATAAAAAAAGTATTAAAAATTTTAAAATATTTTAAAAAAGTCCTAAATCTATCAACCAAAATGCTAAAATATCAAGCCTGTACCATGGATTATATTCTTTAAAAATATACTTAAATTTCCCCTGCCTCACGCATAAATACAATTAAATTTACTAAAATGTTGATATTTTTTTTTCTTGTTTATTTGCAGTTCTAATCATAAAATGTCTTATCATAAAATGTCATTAACAAGTAGTAAATGTCAATTTACAACATTTATACTGCTGTCAATTATATGGACAATATTGTTTGCAGAAACTACAGCACGTCCAAATTTAGAAAATCTATTGTCAAAACAAAATGATGTACGAGTATCAGAATTATTTTTGGATGAATTGTTAGCAAATACAAATAGTGATAAAATATTGCATGAATTGGTAAGTACAAAATATTTTAATATGTTATTACAGAAAATATATGTAGATAAAGATTGTTAAGGGAATGACTTTTTTTTAATTTATTTCCATTTAGAAAAAATACCATCAGAAACAACCCAGTTATTTAGATAAATGGCCCAATTTAAGAGATCTAGTTTTAATGGTCGATTATGATGACACCACCACCACTAGTATGGAAAGTAATGAAATATCAAATACCAAATTTTTTGAACGCTTGCGACAATTGGCTACATCTACGGCAGAAGCATTTGATAATATACGTGATGATAGTTCGGATAATAATGGATTGAAAACAGTAAAATCTTCTACAAATCAAATAACATTTAAAGATCATAATGTCAAAAAGAATGTACAATGTAAGTATTATTGAAGACTTTAAATTTTTAATTACAATTAAATAAAATTGATTTATTTTTTTTTTATTATTTTTTATGTAAATTCTAATTTTGGAAAAATATACATATTACTTATTTTGCATGGAATTTAGTTCGTAAACAATGTAAGTTAGTACTTGATTATTAAATAAATTTAAACAATTAAAAAAAATTAGCAAATAATAAATTTTATTTATGCTCTACAAAATTTCAATTTGTAATATTTTTGTAAAGAAAAATGTAAAATAAATGATAACCCCGATAAATATAATTTAAAAAAATGTGCACAATTATATTTTACTAAAGTTAAAAAAAAAAAAAATATATTATACATATTTATATAATAATTTTATATTGTGAAAAATTATATATTACTACAAACCAATTTAATAACATAGTTACAATAGGGTGTCTCCTGCCATTAGGATTTGCAAATTTCGCAACGGAAGAGCAATCAAACGCGCATATGTTACAACAACTGATAATGGGAACATAATAGCTGTCTACCAGCTTTGAAGTTGTCAAAATCTTGAGAAAATTATGGAAAAATATTTATTAAATTTAAAATATCGACTTTGGTCTACAAATGTATTATTTTTTTTTTAATCTTCATTTACATAACCGAGCCATTAGGGCCTCATGCGGTTAATTAAAGCTACTATCTAAATAACAAACTTCTAGATTAATCATATAATTACAAATTATATCCTAAATCCCCAACCGAGCACTAGCAACAAAGGCTATCGGCTCGTTGTAGCGAAAACAAACCAGAGCCTCTGGTGGGAATAAAACCCACGACCCCCGCACTAATAAGCTAGCACGCTACTAACTAGCCTACCGGGGCTATTTTTACATATTTTTCTTATTCATGTAAAAAAGAAACGATGAATATTCACAAGATAATTTTAAGAAAATTAAAATAGTTCAGATGCAATTTTTTACATTTTCCGTAGTTTTGTCGAACACTGCGGTTTTAAAAATATTTTTATTTTTCATAAAACTTTCAATCATATTCGAACATGATTGATGAGCATAAAATATTGTTGGGTGTACAGATGTGCCCAGTAGTAAAATATTACAGTTGTCATATTATGATAATTAAATTACTATTATTTTATTATAATATGCACTCAAAAAAAAAAAAATGAACTAGAATTTAGAAAAATTAACTTATTTGGAGGAAAAATTGAAACAAAAACGTTGCCAAAGACACTTTTTACCAATATTTAATAAAATTATCCTTGAAATTAAAAACAAATTTTACTTAAAATATGGTAAAAATTTCTAAATTATAGAAAAAGTATAATTTCCTCCTAATTAGTTCGTATAATTTCCTCCTTATTAGTTCGTATAACTTCCTTCTAATTAGTTCATATATTATCTAAAATTTTACTGTTAGTTAGGAAATGTTTCCTTGGTTTTAAGAAAAATTTTATTTTATTTACGTTCATTAGATAATTTTTTTTACTAAAAACTAGGACTTAACTCCCTAAAAATAAGAAAATATTTAGTGGAAATTATCCTTAAATTTCATAAAAAATGTTCTAATAAATTAGAAGCTGTTTCTATAATAAAAGTTATATATTTAACCATATATTTTAAAGTACTTTACACTCACGGTGTAAATATTTTCCAACTTTCGGAGGACTTCCGCTTTGTGTGCTCACTGCTCTTAACAAGATTTTTGCTATACATTTTTGTCTTAAAATTAAATTGAATTATATTAAACTCTTTTATTTGAAATATAAATTTAATTTCATTAGCAAAAACGTAAACAAATTAAAAAAATGTACTGCAGGATATCCTGAAACGTAATAAATTATGACAAAGTCAGATCCTTTTCGAAGTTAATTAACGGTTCTGCGTGAGAGAACTACAAAAAGGGACGCCCTAAGTGACACACGGCACACTTAAAAACAAGACGAACTAAAATCTATCAAAAATTTCCTTCAAAATAGTTTATAAATTGTACTCAATTTAAGTAAAATTTTATTAAAACTTCGAAAATTTTCTTAAAAAGAATTAAAATTCCTAAGTTTAAGGAAAAACAAAATAGTTTATATAATCAGAAACAGTTCATGTTTTTCCTAAGGAATATTTCTTGATTTTAGGAAAAAAACAAGTCAATTAAATAAATCTTTATTAATTTTAAGAAAAAACATCTTAGTTTTAAGAAATTTGTAACAAAATTAAGTTAAGTTAAAAAAAAATTAGGGCATAATTTACTCCCATTTAGTTCGAAAAATGTATCTAACTTAAATCGAGAAAGTACTTCAACTTAATGTGTGTACATTTTCTGTTCGCGTGTAGTAAAATTAACTAAAGTTTAGTAAGTCATTTCCAAATTCAGTTTTTAAGTATACCACTTTCTAATTTTGAAGAATTGTTTTCTAAAAATTAGTTCAGACAATTAAAAACAAAAAGGAATAAATTTTTTTCCTATGTAATAATACAAATTTACTTGATTTTAGAAATTGATGAACTAATTCTAAGGACAATTTTCATGCAACTTAGTTCATATAAATTTTAAAAATTTTAATAAAATATTCTTTTTGCGACCACAGTATGGTTCACATCAACTATATAAAAAAAAAAGTGGTATTTCTAAAATTTCGTTTTATACCAAAACAGAGCTAAAGTCACATACCAAATTTAGTTGGACCTTAAAACATAACCTATAAAAATGATAGAAGCGGCCATGTTGTTGTTTAGAACCTATTTACAAACTATCAACTTAAATGTGCTACCATATCTGAATGCAGCGAGAATAATTAAGTAACTGTAATCCTATTGTAACCCTGTTTTTTTCTTAAAAAAAAAAAAAAAAAATTTTTACCAAAAATAACCATGTGCAAAAAGTTTGGGACATCCTAATGTAAAAGTTCCAAAATACATCGAAAATTGCATTAATTTAATCTATTGTTTTAAATGTTAAGCTGAAAAATAAGTAAAAAATGTAATTTTAATTTTAAAACTTAGTAAAATGGTACAATAAAAAAATCAGAAACTTAAAACAATGGAATCTTTGTTTTGGGCCGTTGCTCAAAACAAAGATAATTACATAGATTTATTTAACATTGACCATTGGTCAATTTTGTATTTCAGTATTAAATTGGCATAAAGCAAAGCGTCTTCGAGGTAGAAAAACATAAAATTATTCATAAATGTGATTAAATAAAATTATAATTAATTAATTCTCATTTTAAATAATTAAAATTACTGATGGATCGATTAATCATGTTTTTAATTATTCAGAATTTTTGATTTTGATTCTTCAGAATCTTTTATTAAACAATTATTCGTACAACTCTAATTAAATTATTAATAATATCCCCTTTTTATTTATATTAACACAAATTCATTTTCTTTTATTATTTCAGATATGTCTCCCTGTCATTTTAAAATTTGCAACATGGGTCGTAAAAGAAATGCTCGATTAGTTACAAGTTATTAAAAACATAAACACTTTTACGAGATTCTCAAATTAGATCGTACAAAAAGATCTTAAAAAGAATGAACAAAAAAATGTACAACAAAGTATTTATATATTTTAAGTTAAAAATTAATATTAAAATTGTTTAAAACATTAAATTATATAATTTATATTATTTAATTATAATGAAAAAGAAAACCAAAAAGTATTTATTAAAAAAAATTATACACCTAAACATATTTTATCTAGAAAATAAGTACTTTAATAAAGGAAAAATGTTATAAATTAATGGACATAACTATTTATACCTAACACTAGGCCGACCAAAATAAAGCCTTGCAAAAATAAGCTATATTATAATAAGCGCTACTTTTTAGCTTTTTTTTAATTAAATTTAGCATATTTTTGCTTTTTTCGCTAAAAATTGGGTTTTTTCCAGTTTTTTTGTCATAAAATCTGTGTTTTATAATTTTTTTTTATTCCATAAAATTTTTTTTAATTTAAATATTTTTTTTACTTTGACTGCCAAAGTTCCTATGAACGTAGCATGAAATTGAAATATTTATATTTTACAATGATTTTAAGAAGAAAATATTAAACATTTAAAGAAATTTAAAGTCTTATTTTCTTAATTTTTACTGCTTATTTGACTGTCTTTTAAGCTTTTTATAGGAGTTTAAAACTTTGTTTTAGAGCTTTTTTTTGGTTGGCCTATTTATCACACATATTTAATATTAAAAATCAATGTTATTACTGTTGAATTAAAAAAAAAGACATTATATATAAAAATATTTTATGAAAAAATTCCTAAAATATAAATAAATGTTTTAAAAAGTTGCAAAACTTGATAAAGAGTCAAAAAGAATCATTTACTTTACAGAATTTTTCTTCGGTATTTGTGCATTAAAAGGTAAACAGAAAAAACTAAAGTCGACTTTTAATAAAAATATTTGTAAATACAATTAAAAATTTAATTCAATTTGGACCAGCAAAAGAATTTGTTATATTAATTAATTTTTTTTTTGTTAAAATTAATTTAAGTTTTCAATTATTTTTTTTAAATCATATCAATTAATTTGTTAATCAAAAATCTTCAAGATTTTTAATTAAAGTTTTAATTATATTAATTATAACTTTAATTAAAGTTCTAAAGAAAAATTAATTAAAATTTTGATCAAATTTTTAATTGAAAATCCTGATTCAAATCAATTAGAATTTTCATCAAATTTTTGATTGAAATTCCAGATTCAAATCAACTAAAATTTTATTTAAATTTTCAATATTTTTTTTATCGAATATACAAATGTTTGCGTGTTTGCAAATCTTTGTTTCATCAACGCATGAAAATTTCTAAATACTTTGTACCGAATAGTTCATAGGAGTACCATAGTACTATTTAGCTTCCGATTGCACCACCAAAAATAATATGGTACCAACTTTATCATAACTGGTGCATGCGTATCCGCAGTGTTGCCAAAAAAAGTTTATTCTCATGTTCCCATTTTCAGAGTTGAAATACCCAAAATCCTTAAAAAATTGTTAAATAATCAAATTTTCCCTAAAAATTTGAAATAAATATTCTCATAAAAGAATTAAAATTTTAAAAATTTTTTAATTTTTAAATCTGATTCAATTTTTAACGAATCGATTTGCAAAATTATGTTCATTGTTTGAATAATTTTCTACTTTATTCAATTATTATCAAATTCAGAGAATCAGTCTGATTTTTGTTGATTCTTTTCATAGAATCAATCAAATTGATTACATTTTAACAAATCAGAATCACAAAACAAATTATTCAATCGAGTCAAAATTGAATCATTGATATAAAGTGATTATAATTTATTCATAGATTTATAAAATTAATAATATGAAATAAAATAAATTATCAAGCTCTGCATTAAAATTAATACGTCATTAATTTAGCAGAAATAGCTTTCGATTATCGATCTTAAGAATCTATCAAAATTTAATATTTTTTATCAATAAATTTTCAAATGAGAAGCCAAATCCCCTTATCTGGCAAGATTTATGTGTATATACTCTGATGCATACAAACACTACATAGACTATGTTGTTTTTGTAAATTTAAACAATGAGTGCGGTTCTCTTTATGACGCTTTTATTTATATGCGTAATACAGTGTTGCCACTGACAAAAATTTTAAAAAATGTTTAAAAAAGTTACCAAATGAGAAAAAATATAACCAAAATTTAAAGTTTTGTGTTTTTATTTAAATATATAAAACTATTATTTTTATACCCTCCACCATACATGGTGAGGGTATATTTCAGTTTGTCATTCCGTTTGTAACATGTCGAAATATAGGTCTAAGACCCCATAAAGTATATATATTCGTGATCCTTATGCAATTTTAAGTTAATTTAGCGATGTCCGTCTGTCTGTCTGTCTGTTGAAATGGCGATGACGACGCGTAGACGCAAGGGGTGCCTATTTTTACTCAGTTTATTGGACATCCTCCCGAGCAGTTTGGTATTAAAAATGAGCAAAATCGGTCCAGCGGTTAAAAAGTTATGAGTGAAAATGTGAAGGAACCTCTAAATTTTCCATACAAATTGGTGTATTTTAGTACTATTTTATAGTAGCGACTGGTACATACTATATTTTCTCATATTTTTTCAACAGTCACTTATGAATGAATAATATTTTGTATTCACCTCAAAAAATTTTTTTTCACCTCAATTTTTTTTTTCAGCAAAAAATTTGTTTTCGTGTTCAAAAAAGTTTTTCGCATTTAAAAAGTTTTTTTCGCCTCCATAATTTTACTTCAGAGAACATTTTTTCGGCATATTGGTGGAGGGTATTCAAAGATTCGGCACAGCCGAATTTAAGCCTTTTTTTACTTGTTTTTTTTTTCAATTTGTACTGAAAATATTATTTTATAGCAAAAATTTATAAAAAAAATTAAATAAAACTTCGGATTCACTATTTGCATTGACTGCAGTCAAAAAAAAGTTCCGCTTACGTACCGTTTTCAGTACGTTTTAAACGGAATCCAACTCTGGTTACGTACCGTTTTCTGGATCCGTAAACGTACCATAAAACGGATTTTAAGGAACATCGAAACTTATTCGAATTTGTGCCTTTGTGTGGTGTAAAAACTGGAAATGAGTTCGTTGAAAGACAGTCATTGAAGGACCGGTTGCGGACAGTTGTGTCGTGTAAAAACGGTCTTGAGTTCTTTTACCTATTATTTTTTTTAAGTTTAATTCCTGATAGAATTTTAAAGTTTAATACCTGATAGAATTAAAAAAAACAAATTTGTTTATGTTCAGCTGATAATATTTACAATGTAAAAGCATAAAAGTACTTCAAGTCAATAGCTCTGCACCTGAGTTTGCATTCATGCAATTTTAAATTGAACAGAAGGGCTGCGCGATTTAAGATATATATTCTATACTATTTGGCTGCATATTTATATTTTTATAAGCGCAATAAACAATACCGTTTGTTACGGAATCAAGACTGATGAAAAACGGTGAAGTCCGTTTTAACGGCACGGAAACGGTTACAGCAAACGGAGTAAAAACGTTGTGCTTTCGAAAACCCGCTTATGCGGTCCGTTAATATTCCGTTTACGTACAAGCTTTGACGGATACGTGTTTTACGGACGTAAACGTGTCGCACAATTCGGATTCATGATTCCGGGTGTGTTGGAGAGTTCGTAAAAATGTTTCTTGTGAAGTTAAAAATTTGTCTTGAATCCACATACATTCGTGAAATACAAATACTTATCCATTCTGCATTTATTTAATGTTTTTTTGCTTTTATTACCACCAACGCTTAAGTTTACTTAGCAATTGTTCAATTCAGAATCCTTGTTCTCATCGTTGGAATGGCGCCAATTAAAACAGTCATGCATATTTTGGTAATCTAGAGAAGATTAACGCAATTCAGTAAACCACTTTTTTACCATTGAAATCGATGGCGCAGAGTCCCCATTGTAATTATCAAGCTTTTACTTGGTTTGATTGACGGTTTTTTCGAAAAAAATAATGCACTAAAAATTAACTTTTTTCCATTTTTAAAAAAATCTACGAGGTTGTATGTTCTGAACAGCTGTTAAACGCAAAGTTATTGACGGAACTTGCTCAAAATTCGACAGTAGTCTATCAACAAGTGGTACTTGGTGGGAGCAGTGTTGCATTTCAAATAACTACGAGGGAAGTTCGAAAAGTCACGGACTTATTAATCCGCCCTCGTAAACCTACATATAGCTCGAAGAATTGTAAAGTTATAAATAAGAGAAAAGGTTTGAAAATTATTTTTGTATTGTTAGACATTCTTCCTGCACATGTTATTCACATTTATTACCGAAGATAAAAAAGTAGTGAGATTGATTTGTAAAGCGGCCGTTTGGTACCTTTTTCTTATTGATTTCGAACTAGTGTTTCCCATTGTTCAACCCTGCCGGTTAATCGGTTAGGTCATTATTCGACAGATGAAGAAATTTGAGTCATCGATTATTCGGGCCAATCAATAGCAAAAATTGGCGATTAATCGTTTAATGCCAAATAAATGTAGCTCTTTCATAAATAAAAATACAAAGCGCTGTAATTTTTCCGTAAAATATCAAGTGTTTGTTCTGGAAAATTCAAAGCAATCTAAGACTTTTTAAAGAATCAGCCCTTAGAATCTGTGGGGTTCAGCCTCTGAATTATATTTTTTTATTTATTATCCTTATGGAAATGATCTTTTTATTACTGTTTCTACATTTTTTGTTTTTACATTTTTTACCCTTGGTTTGCACACACATACAATGCCATCTATAGTCAAACCAAGCCACCGAGCCTTCTTTTAAGAGCCAGAAAATTTTCTCTATCATTTTTTCGTCATCAAAACAGAAGTTAACATAATAAAAGAGTTTTTATAAAAAATAAATTTTCAACACTAAAGTGTTACTTTTTAATTAGTTTTCCTTAGTTTTTAATAAAACTTTTTATTTGAAAATGTAAGTAATTTCTTTTGATTTAATCAAAAACAACATCTTTTCTGTCCTTTTTTTTGCGAAAAATCGAAAAATTTTTTTCACTCAATATTATTCTCAAATGAAAGGGAATTCAAAGGGTTATTTAGCAGTACATAAATCTCTGGGAAATTTTCAGATTTAGAATGTTTAATGCCCAATACAATACTTTTGTTTTCGAAATCCAAATAAAACTGTTTCTAACCGAACTGTATTATAAGAAAATTTGTAAAATTCAATTAAATCTTTAGCACATTCCAAATTTCAAAAATATTTATTTCATAATTTTAATCAATTATTAAAATAATACAAAATCTTTTAAATATCCCTCTAATTCACTAATACATATTTTAAACTTATAAAACCAAAAATGTCTAACATATAGTCTGTCACTTATGGGGTTATTCCGTAACTATATTAAAAGTTGTCACAACGAAATATGCAACTCTACCATATTTAGGACAGGGAGAGTCAGATAATGTTAAATTTTTCTAAAGGTATATACAAGAATTTACGTAAATATAATTTTGATATTAGTGACTTAAACTGTGCTTAATATATCAGAGTTACATATTTGAACGTGACAAATTTTCACGTATTTATAGAATAACCCCATTAAACTTAAGGTTAAGTTAAATTAATTAAAATCTTAAAAAAAAGAAACTAACTATTATCATTCTCTAATGATTCTGCCATATCGGCCATTTCATCTTGTCTTAAAGCTTCTGATGGTGATGGCACACGACCATGTAACGGTAATATATCAATATTTTGTACATGGGCACGTACACTTTGACCTGGCGGTAGATTGAGATACCATTTGCCAACATTTTTAATAACGGTCGAATCACGATTTCGTTTTACCCAATCAAGCTCACGATCGATTTCGAGTATTTTATGATTGGCGGTAACAAGTGGAGGCAATGAACTGGAAATATCATCATCATTGGGATCATAATTACTGTTGGATGGTGGATTATAAAAATAACCGCCAACACCATTATCTGAACCCCCAGTACCTGCACCTGAAACACCACCACCAGCACCTTGTCTATTTCCATTGAATGATGATGATGATGAACCACGATTGGAGCTTGATTTATCTTTATTAGATGGTTTTCTACGATGTGATGGAGTTTTTGAATTGCCTCTCTCATACATAGGACTACGATCTTCAGATGTTATTGTGCCACCACGATGTCGCATATTACCTCTTGTTTTTGGAACCATCCTCATGCGATCAGTATCTTCTTCATCTTCAAAACCATCACCATTTTCTACATTATTATCATTTTCATTATCTCGATCTTTGGGTTGTGGTCTTCTTCTTCTACCCGATGAAGGTTTCAAATAATCTCTTCGATTTGAAGTTCCTCCTACTTTACCTCTATTACCTGCTGTACTAGAAGGCGGCAAAGGTCCAGCTCCCGTACCAAAGTCAGGTGCTAATTTAAAATCGCCACTGTTTAAATTAAAATCTAAAACTTGATCATTTACATGAGTTCCGGGACCTATTTTAGTCTTGATCACTCTATAGCCTATACCAGCTCCCGCAATATATTCAACAGTTCGCTGAACACCTGTATCATCGAGAAATGAATATGTACCACGAACGAGACCATCTGGTGATCTACTTTCGGCACGTCTATGATCTGGACCAGCGGCTATTAGCTTGTAAGTACCATCGGGACCTCTTTGAACGGTCATTTTACCACGTGTACTGGGGGGAGCTTTATATAAAGGGCTTGTATAGCCTACGTCGATGGGGTTATCTGGTACAGAATTTGTTACTTCAAAACCAGTACCAGCTCCAGCAGCATAACGTACACTGTGACGTATACCTTCATCATCCAAATAGGAATATAGACCTAGAATTTAAATAGAAAATATAGTATATTATTTTGATTTTTATTTATAACAACAACGAAACATTTTTACATGTCGTCAGCTTTGCTTTGCTTTGACCAATAGGCCAAATAGTTGTTTTCGAGAAAAACGGTAAAAAAGATTAACATTTTTTTAAATTTCGTATGTAAAACTGACAGGTATACTGAATCCCAAAATATATATTTACGATTTGAAATTTGTATTTAATTTGAAAGTCGATAACTTGAAAAAATAATTGAATTACATATTTTGGGGTTCAATGTGAATTCAGCAATTTACCTCGCACTCTTCCAGTAGAGTCGCTATTTTCTGAACGTGATTGTTCCGAATTTCCAAACTTAAAACTATACGATGGATCATCAAATGGATCTGCCAATGGATCGTCTGGACTACCAATAGGTCTTGGTGGATATTGTGCTACGTTCATTTTTCGATGTATATTCGGTCCATTTACACGAAATCTGAAATGATGAAATGATAACGAAAAATGCATTTTAAATCTGTAGATTAAAAGTTTAATAAAAGTACAAATATACAATAATCTCATTATCTTAATATTTGTGGACTTGTTATTTTTTTAAACTTCAAGTATTTTTTTTTTAAAATCATTTTTCTCATATGTTAAACTTTTTGTATGTACTCCTTATGGACATCAAAGAAGGTGATATAATAAACTTCTATGATCTTCCTAAAAATAAACCAAAAATTTATTTAAGCAAAAACAAAAACAAACAAAAAGATCTTTTGAAAAAACATGGATGGTCGACTCAACTCGATTTAAGTTGTTTTGCTTATAAACCCATAAAAATATTATTTTTTAAAAATTTTTTAGAAACAAATCAATCAGAATGCACTAAAAACTCTTTCGGATGATAATATGACAATTACGGATATTTTTCTTTCAGACAAATTTCTTTCATATTGCTTGAAAGTATATGTATAGTGTTATTATTTCAGGTAACACGATTATGGAATCTTATATTACCATGTTTGTTGGCCTAAATTTTTGTATAACTGTATGCGTATACGAGGGCGGATCAATAAGTCCGTGACTTTTCGAACTTCCTCGTAGTTATATAAAATGCAGCACTGCTCCCATCAAGTACCACCAGTTAATAGACTACTGTCAAATTTTGAGCAAGTACCGTCATTTACTTTGCGTTTAACAGCTGTTCAAATTATGCAACCTCGTGGATTTTTTTAAAAATTGAAAAAAGTGAATTTCGAGTGCTCATTGAACATTATTTTTTGCAAAAAAAAAACCGTCAATCAAACCAAGGAAAAGCTTGATAAATATTATGGGGACTCTGCACCATAGATTTCAATGGTAAAAAAGTGGGTTACTGACTTTTGTTGTGGTCGCACAAGTACAAATGACCCTGAACGTTCTGGACGGCCAATTGGGGTCAATACACCCGAAAATGTCGAATGATTGTGGAAGACATAGGCATCTCCGTATTTAGCCCCTAGTGACTATTTCCTATTTCCAAACCTAAAGAAATGGCTCGGTGGAAGGAGATTTAGCTTCAACGATGAAATTATTGATCAAAGAAATGCCTATTTTATGGACCTCGAAAAATCATATTTTTTTGAAGGGATACAAAACTGTGTTTCATTGAAAAAGTGACGGACTTATTGACCCACCCTCGTATTATCTAACTCTAGTACCCAGCAAAACCACACATTGCCAATTAATGTGTAAAGTAATAGGCTCATGTATTACTTTACATCCTACTCCAGTGATGAATTTTACAAGCGATGGTAATATAAATACCCATTACATTGGAAGGGATAAAGTAAGGGGTAATTTATTTGGTTAGGATTTTCATAAAAAAGAAGTTTTTATTAAAAAAAAATATAACAAATATTACAAATATTATACTAAATATTATGCTGTCATGATGTGAATCAAACCTGGGAGCTGTGGTTACCAGCCGAGAATTTTACCCACTGAACTTTCGACGTATATTATTTTGATTGCTTTTTAACCTTAGTAAATTGTTGTAGGCATTCGGATTCATAGTTCACGTTACTGCACCACAACTAATTCTAATTTTCTTTGATATATTTGTATTTAAATATTTGCCTATTTTATTTTTATAAAAAAACAAGAAAAAAACTGCTTAAATTCGGCTGTGGCAAATCTTTGAATACCCTCCACCAATTTCCTAAAAAGTGTTCTCTACTGGGTTTGATACAAATTATGTAAAAAACTTTTAAAGTAAAACTATGGAGGTGAACAAATTTTTTGAGGTTAAAAACTTTTTTGTATGTGAAAACACATTTTTTGATGGAAAAAAATTTTGAGGTTAATAAAATTTTTTGAGGAAAAAAATTTTTTGTAGTGAAATAAAAAACATTAGTGGTAAAAAAAACACTTGTAAATTTTGATAGCAAATTTTGAATTTAAATAATTTATTAAAAAAAAGAGACTATTTAAAATTCCAACATTAGTCCAATCATTAGTGGTGTCTATAATCAATACCATGAATTTAATGGTATATTTGTAGTTATCACCTTTGTATAGGCGGGGATCCAGCTCAACTTTTTTTTGGGAGGGAGGAACTTTTTGATTTTGTTTATACCCTCCACTATATATGGTGAGGGTATATATTACTTTGTCATTTCGGTTGTTTCATATCGCAATATATCGTAGCTCTAAGACCCCATAAAGTATATATATTCCTGATGCTTATGTGATTTTAAGTCGTCTTAGCGATGCCTGTCTGTTGAAATTGCGATCACGACAGCAGTTTGGTATTGAAAATGAGCAAAATTGGTTAAGCGGTTAAAAAGTATTGAGCAAAAATGTGAAGGTTCTTCTAAATTTTCCATACAAATTGGCGTATTTTAGTATAATTTCATAGTAGCGACTGGCAATATTTTCACTTGTTTTTCACCAGTCGCTTCAAATTAAACAATATCTTATATTCACCTCAAATATTTTGCACCTTAAACATTTTTTTTCACCACTAAAATTTTTCCACCACAAAATTTGTTCCCACATCCAAAAAAGTTTTTCACCTCACGTTCAGTATTTTACTTCTAAAGTTTTTTACACTATTTGTATCAAAAACAGTAGAGATAATTTTTTAAGGATATTTGTGGAGGGCATTCAAAGATTTGGCACAGCCTAATTTATGACTTTTTACTTGTATTTTTAGAAAATTTTAATAAAAAACAAAAACAAAACAGTTTAAGTAAATTAGTTTTTACATTGAGAAGTTGCATAAAATATATATTGCAAATTAGTGTAAAAAAAGTTTAAAAAATAAAAATTAAAAGGAAATGAAATTGTCATAATTGAGTAAGATTAAAAGATACATCGTTTGTTAACGAATTTAGGTTTCCATTCTGAAAATAAATTTCTTATCGATTTTTATTTCTTTCAATATATAATATTTACAAAAAATCTAAAAATCCTTTTTTTAACACGTAAATTTTGTACATTCTCAACGATTGACCGATCTATTTCATTTCAGAATCGTCAATAATTATATATATTTAAAACCATTTTTTAAATTCTTAAACATTCCGAAATTTTAAACGCATTAACAGATTTTTAAATTTATATTTTTAACTGATTTGGAATATTTGTCCACATTTTTTCCACAATGGGACATATGTTCAAAACAAAATTTTATATTAAATATTTAATTTAAATTCAATTTGCTTAAATTAAAAAATTAGTATACAAAACCAAAAACTCAACAAAAATTTAAAGTCAATTCCATACATAAAATTAAGTAAGCTAATCTTTAAATAAAAATGAAAATACATACAAGTCTTTTAGTAAAAAATAAAAATACATATCGATGGCTTAATATAGAAAAGGCGTATCTCGATTTTTCAATACTTATTAATGGGTTATAGGTTCCTTACAAATAACTGTTAATGGTTTTGATCAAATTGCAACCAATGTTTTCTCTGGGTGCAGAGAAAACATATTCATTTTGACAACCGAATTTCTTACCAACCGAATGGTTTGGTTGGAGCCACTAATATTTTTGTTTGCGACCACCGAATTTCGTTTAATACAACAGAAATTTTGTTTAAATCATATTTTGCAATCGCATCAGGAATACGTTAGGTTGCAATAAACAAAAAATTGGTTGTTGCAACCGAATTTTGGTTGTTGCAACCGAACATCGTTCGAACTAAATCTCTTTCTACCGAGCCATTTATTTAGGTTTGGAAATAGGAAATAGTCACTGGGGGCTAAATCCGCCAAATAAGGCGAAAGAGGGGGCAATTCGTAGTCTACTTTATGGATTTTTACCATGGAAACTAAGCTGTCAGACGATACCGTTGGTTGTCGATTGTGAGCAAACGCGGCAGCCATCTTGCGGAAAGCTTTCTCATACCCTAGTGTTAATTCAAAATTGAAACCACTGAGCCATGTGAGATGCCTATGTCTTCCACAATCATTTTACATTTTCGGGTGTATTGACCTCAATTGGCCGTCCAGAACGTTTAGCGTTATTTGTAGTTGTGCAACCATAACGAAAGTCAGTAAACCACTTTTTTACTATTGAAATCGATGGTGCAGAGTCCCCATAGGATTTATCAAGCTTTTCCTTGGTTTGATTGACCGTTTTATTTCGCAAAAAATAATGTTTAATGAGCACTCGAAATTCACTTTTTTCCATTTTTTAAAAAATCCACGAGGTTGTATGTTTTGAACTGCTGTTAAGCGCAAAGTAAATGACGAAACTTGCTCAAAATTCGACAGTAGTATATCAACAGGTGGTACTTGATAGGAGCAGTGTTGCATTTCATATAACTACGAGTCACGGACTTTTCGATCCGCCCTCGTATCATAACAAGGTAACACATAAGTATATCGCACCCATTACCAAATTTTTGCAGGATAACAAATAGTTATTATGTATTTTAGTTGTGTCTTCGTTTAAAAATAACACTGAGAATTTATTTTTAAGCGAACTACAATCGGTTAGTGTAAAACAAAATTTAGTCCCAATACGTAGCATGTAATAAGAAATTTTCTATTATTAGTTTGTGTAATTTTGGAACAAAAACTTCCGGCATCTAGGACAATTTCGAAAATATGTTAAAAAATATTTTTTATTTTCCCAAAATCATGTTTAAACAAGACGAGCTATTAAACAAAAATTAAATTCATCAAAAATCTGTATCCTTATTTCAACGCGAAGGGTGCAAGAAATGTTTAATGCGGTTGTATTAAAGTTATGCAATTTTTCTCTCTCTATTTTGTTATAGCCTATTCGATATGGCTAGGCCGTTTTGATATATTCTAAATTTGTTTAAAAGTTATACCCCTGTGTACTTATAACGGTCACCTTAGTTTTTTATAACATCATAATATTTGACATTGATAATAATTAATTCTAATCTCTTTGAACATTAGGTCAAATATGTTTAAAACCACAAACGTGTCAGTTAATTATAAAAAATATGTATGTAATCGTATATGTAAAGTGGGCTTTCCCCTACAAAGTTTTTTTAATAAATATTTTAGTTTTTATTTTATAATGTACAGGAAAATGGAAGTGAAAGCGTCAAAAAAACGAACAAAATAGTAAACGAAATTGTAAACCGTAAATCAACACTGAATTATCATAACCGTTTCTACACTGACTCTCGGCATTTCTACACCGAGATTTTAGGCTTATTTTCGATTTCGAGTAACTAAAAATTTCCAGATTCGTTCGGTTAAGTTTTCATAAAAAATATGCAATGGACTATCTAAATTTTATCAACAAAATAAAGTATCGTCTTTCTTCTTCAAGATATGAATCCAAAATATGGTATTTTAATCTGTTTATTTTTTAAGAATATAAAAAAGGTCCCGTTGAATGAGGCGATAATTGATTTTTTTAAATAAAAGTTTGGCAACTGTGCATAAAATTTGTTAGATATTTTAATTTAATATTTCAAATTAATATTTTTGTTGAATATTTTTTATACACTTAAAATATATTCGTTAAAAAGTAATGGGTAGAAATCGAAGCATAATATCCAATATGGGTCAATAAACAATTTCATAGGTAATTTTTATTTTTAATATTTTTGTAAAAACACACCAACACTAATAAGAGAATTTAAGGCCAAATTAGTCTGGAAGTATTTCTATTTTCAATAAATTTTCTTGCTTCAAATCTGCTTCTAAATTATGCAGTTGTGTAAACTATCATCCATTAAATGTAAACATCTGATACGATGCATTATTATTTTGGGAGTAATTTTGTTTTAATAAAAATAATTTTAACAGGTCGATGATTGATTTTGTCAGTTTTTTGCATAAATTTTAACTTTCTTTTTTACTTGTTGGAAAAAATTAAATCACTTAACTGTGATGTAGAAAAAGATAATTTTTTATGTGTAACTTAAAAAATTTATCAAACTTTAAAAAAATAACTTTTACGAAGATTGATTTTGGTGGTAGAATAAATCTAGAGTACGTATTATTAGATAATTTAGGGGGCATTGTAAAACCAAACACACCGATGTAAAAAGCTACGAAAGAAAAAAAACGTCTGGTAAAATGGTACAAAATTTCAAACGTCAGTTTGATTGAAAAAAACGAGTTTCTACGCGATCTGTTTACAGACTTAACGGAATATATATTTTAATTTTTGCTAGCATAATATTTTTCTTTTTAAATAATGCATGTTTATAGATAAATATCTGACATACTGACGCAAAGCAGTTTTTAAATTTAAAAGAATCCCTGCAAACATGGTACTACATAATTATTTCAAAAACGTATCGCCCGCCTGGAGTAAAAATGATTTTTGCGGCAAAAATCATTGTCTTATTGTGGAAAATCCTACCTTTGGGAGTAAATAGTCACTTCAGTGCGAAATTTTCTTTGCAATAGCCGCCCTACACTTCTGAAATATAAATCCGCGATATTTTAGGATATTTATTATCTCCACACTCACAATATTATGTCGTTAAAAACAATCTAAAATACGTATTAAATTAATCGAAAATACAATCAAAAAGAGTACTAATTATTTTTTATTATATTTAGCCCATTTTGTTGTTTATTTTAAATCATCGGTTAATAATCGACTAAAGAAGTAAAAACAATCGAAAGTTGTTTAAAAGAATCATCAATTTTTAACTGGCCAAACGTTAGGAAAAAATGATTTTTGTAGTTTGTTTTTCAAATTGAAAATTATTTTACTTATATGTAATTACAAAACACAACATACACATAAATTCATATTTTTCTTTCAATTGCTTTTGTATTGAATTAACTTTGTATTTAAACAAACTATTTTGATAAAAAAAAGGGAATTATTATCTGGTAAAAAAAGGAAAAAAAATACTCACAAAGTATCACCTGAAAGTTAAAAAGAATAAAATAAATTGATATTATCACCCATTGGAAGTTTCATTACATTTTACAAAACAAAAATACCTTGCTGGCCTGTCCGAATCCTTTTGGTCAAAAATCAAAAATTTAAAATGAATAGTTTTTGGGGTATGGGATAATTAAAAAATGGTTTATTTTTTTTAGAATAAAATGTAGTTAAAAGGGGGAAAATGCCCCCTAACCACATCAGACCGAACTGCTGGAGCAAGGAAGTTAAAATTTAGCGCGTATGTTCCTGCTGCTGCATAAACAAGACAAAATTGTTTTTAATTTTAAAGGGAAAAGCCACAAGGGGAAAATTTTCTCATTGACGGCCTGTCCATATCCCTTCGGTTAGAAATCTGAAATTTTAAATATATGTACATTCCCTGTAGTAGTAATACAGACAAGGACCTTTTTATAATTTTTTCCAGAAACGTGGTAAATTTGGGGACTCAAAAGGGAAATAGCTGCAACCTGAAATTTATGGGTTAATTTAGTGAAAGGGTTATTTTTTAAGAATTATCGTCAGGAAGGTGGCAAAATTGGTGGATCAAAATGGATTGACCAAACCGCTTAAAATTTTAAACGTCTGCTCCCTGCAGTGTGGGCTAATTCACTGATAAGATATTTCTTAGAATTGTCGTCAGGAGAAATTTAGAATATGTGTTCCTGAAGCATGAACAGATTCACTGATAAGGAACTTTTTTTTTTACTTTCGAAAGTCGCTCCATTAAAGGTCTGCCTAAACCCTTTTATCTTGAAATCTGAAATTTAAGACACGAGTATGTGTTCCTTGGGATATGGATTAATAGTGAACATATACATTTTAAAATTTCCAATAAGATCCTGGTAAATATGGTGTTGAAAATGGAAAAAGTGCTGCTTTAAACAACCAGCCAAAACTTTTGGAAATAAAAACTTAAAATTTAGCTAAAGGAAATGTTTGGAAATCGAAAAAATCCGCCCTAAAAAGGGAAAAACTCCACCCTAACGTCTTGCCGAAACCCCTTTCGGATAGAAATCTGAAATTTAAAATATATAAGAAAATTCACTAAAGAGATACCCTTGGAATTTCCAAAAAGAACGTGGTACGAATTGGATAAACAAAAAAAAAAATAAATTTTGAATATTTTGCCGTATCGTCAAAATAACTATCTTCCAATCAGAAAAAAGAAAAATAAAGTAAAAATACTGCTTGATTTTGTTCTTCCAAATAAATACAATATTGCTTTAATATCAACTTGGAAGAAGTCTTCCAAATGCTTGCAGGCATATAAGTTATTTATAGGGTTTAGTTATAAAAAACCAGTTGCAAATAAAAAAATGAATAATTTATGTATTATTAAATCATAGAACAAATTAATAAAATAAATTATATAAAAGTTCTTAAATTAATTATTAAACCAGAATTTTTACCAATTTTAAAATAGTATGCAGCGTAGGCTTACTAATTTGTGACGAAAAATTGTGAAAAGAATACCAAAACAAACATCAAATAAGTTAACGAACTTCTAATGATTACAAACAATTAATTATGCACATTGGGACAGATCCCAGCTAATTTGTACATAGACTACAGTGAATTAGTTGAGATCATGAAAAGTTGTGATAAGAAATCAAAAACAAACCTAAAATAAATTAACGAACTTATATTGATTACAAAAAATTTATTATGCACATTGGGGCAGTTTAAAATTGATTCTTGGTTAATGGAACTGATTTTTAGTGGCAATACCCAAAACTAACAGGAATCACATTTGAATATTGAATTTTGAAGCATTTTCGAAAAATATTGCTAACAAAACTGTTTGTTGAGCCGATTTGATTCGATTTTGACTATAAAATTTAATAAAAAATCCGAGGAAAAGCAAAACATTTGTCTATAATGTCTCCAAGAAAAAAAACCGATCAAATATCGTTTTTTGTGTAAACTGTTTGGTTCAACATTATAAAATTCTGATTTAGGCCGGACTAAATTTAACCTCCAGTTAAATTTAACAACAAATGTGTTAATTAAAGTCCCAATTAGTGGCAAATGTGGCTTAGGAATTAAGAATAGTACATTGTTCTTCTCGTGATAAAACTTCCCTATAACTGACATGCCACAGTCACAATTAACCCAAAATAGTGTTGCATATTAAATTAGCTTGTAAACAAATTCAACAAAACTTTAGGTAAAACTCATTATCGTGAAAAACAATTTTTCAGTTTTTCCACGTGAAACCTGAACAACTTATTATGCTTTAGCGGACTTTTTGAATGAAACACAGTTTTTTTTTTTGCAAAAAAAAAATATTTTGCAACATAATCTCCTTTTAGCTCAATACAAATGTACTTAGAAATGTATTGCAAAATTTTTTAATTTTTAATAATTTATATATATAATAACACTGTGCTACACTGAAAAAGAACTTGGGAAATGACCTAGTGTATGTTGTAGGTCTAGCTGAGTGTATTATATAACCGGTTTTAAAAGTTTCATATACTCTTAAAATTTCAAGATATGGGGAAAAGAGTATTTTTTTGGACTGCCGCACTTAAACTTTTTATTTAACCGATTTCGAAACGGTAAACGGCATTAATTAACAATTCGTTAACAAAAATAAGGAATTCTAATATCTCTTGATTATAAAAAGTACTATAAAATTGTCATTTTTTAACCGATTTAGACGAATAAAAGCTTGTTTTACTCAGAATGACACTGACTTTAAGATTATTGTTGTTTTAAAAGAAGATTCGAAAAAACCCTCGTAGAAAATGAAAAAGTTAAAAAAAATTAAAATTTTTTTATATTATTGAAAAAATCTTTACATAATTATATAAATAGTATACAGGAAGTATATATATTTAGAAAGAGCGCATTCATTTCTAATTAATGCCGTTGACCGTTTCGAAATCGACTGAGTTAGAAAAGTTTAAGTGCGGCACTCCAAAAAATACTCTTTTCCCCATATCTCGAAATTTTGAGGGTATATTGCAACTTATAAAACCGGTTATATAATACACTCAGCTAGACCTACAACCTACACTAGGTCATTTCACAAGTTCTTGCATTTTTTTTTGTAGCAGCGTGTAATAATTTATATATATATTTTAAGAAATTTTAGATTCCTAAATTAATTTTAAGCACTAAAAAACAAACATAGAGGTGTAATATTGTGAAAAATAAATTTTCAATATAAAAACTTTATAAAAATGTATTTGAAAAAATTTTATGAAAAAAAAATGTGAAAAATCTAAGAAAAAGATCAATTTCAAATTTCTTCAAGGGACTCATTAAAATCGACGAACGGCCGCACTTACCCACAGTTGACATATTACTTAAGAGTTCAAATTACTAAAGAGTTAAAAAGTGCAAAAATTATGAATTTAACTTAATTACTTCACAGACTGGACGAAAAACAATGAAATTTTTAATATTTTTGAAAAAAGAACTCGCATAAACCAATTGGATCCCTAGCGTTACCAGATAATCTGCGTAAAAAAAGTTCAGTCAGTTATGATGACAATAAAGAACTAAAGAAATTGTTCTTTACAAAGTGAATAAAAATTTTATTAAATTTAAAAAAAGTTTCATACTCTTTATAAAACTAATTTTTTAATGTAATTTCTTCATTAAGTGTATAAAGCTTTTAATAAACTTATGAGGTTCGTATGAACTTCGTTGCATTAATGGAAAAATGCATTAATAGCATGAGAATAATTCTCGCAGTGTTATATCTTCGCATATGGATAGAAACAGTTATACTAAAAAAATATTGTAAAATGAAAGTGCGCCTTGGACGAAATAACTCCTTAAGAATTACCCTTTATATTAAATTATATGTATATTAACTTGTAAAAACGCGCGCGGATTCGCTTGAAATTTGATGGAGGGGATTTTTGGGAACTTCTAATATAAAAAAAGTTTTTAAAAGCGTTGAAATTTGCTTTGAATAATATATTAACTGAATAGATTTTGAGGTAGCGGAATACGAATTTTAGCTTTTCAAAATCTGAAATGGCGCTCCCAATATGGTGGATATTTTTTTAAATAGTATTTCGATTCGTACAATTGGAATCTGCTGAATAATGAATAAAAAAAATAAATATTTTGCAAAAACAATGAATTTTAAATAGATATATTTATAATTGGCTCTTCAAGGGCAAGAAGAATGTTGATGAAGGTCGTAGGACCAGAAATGCATTCTATTCAGCTTGTGTCCAATAACTTTTTCTATGTATTCTCCATGGTTACTAAATAAAAATAAGAACATTTTTTCATATGAAAAAAAAAATATTTTTCTACGAACTTGAACCAAACTAAAAATACATTTTCATACATATGCATAAGTATTAAAAAGATAAAATATTAATATATAAAATAAAAACATCACTATTAAAAATAAATAATTTTTGTAAAAAACACGATTTGCTTTAACTCTTTAATGTATTTTATATGATTTTTTTGTTATTATTTGCATAGCTCAATTTTACAAGCTAAGTTCAATTTGTAATCAGATTTTAAATACATATAAATCTGGAGAATTTTTGCGTTCGCATTAATACCAATATCTTATACCTAAAGTCTTCGTTTTAATTGATGACATAAATTTGGCTGCTTTGTTCCAATGTGTGATGCTAAAATAAATATTTTTAAAGACATATGTATGTATTTCTATGTTAATTTAACTTTTATTGTTTATTTTATTCAAACACAAAATTATGTAAAATTTTTATTGACTTTTATCAAAACTCTAAACAAAAACCAGAAATACATATGTACAATATACGAAATTCATATGTTTCGGTTACTTATTGAATGAGGAAGATAGAAGTAAAAGAACTTCCGTTGATGTTGACTACGATATTTAAGAGATTTTTAAATATTTTTGTATAAATAGTGAAATTATTAACACCAATCAATATCACAATTTGTTTAACTGTTCTTAAGTAAACAGCAAACTTATCAAAATGGTAAGTTATTTTTTTTAAACTTTTAAAGAAAATGTTTATAAAATTTGTATATTAATTCGAAATTTTTCTTTCTTAGAAATTCATTATCTTGGGTTTGGCTTTGGTAGCCTGTGTTATGGCTGATGTAAATGAAGTGGGTTATGATTATCCTGCTCCAACTCCACCAGCCCCTAAAAATACTTATATTCCACCAGCTGCCCCAGCTCCCACTCCAGTCCACGAAGCCATTGCTTCAGAACCGATACCTGCCCCAGTTGCTCCTCAGAACACTTATATCCCACCTGCACCTGCACCTGCTCCAGTAGCTCCCCAAAACACTTACATTCCTCCAGCAGCTCCTGTTCCCGCACATGAACTTGCCGAAGATGGTTACCGTTACAGAACTGTCCGTCGTCGTGTCTACCGTCGCCGTTCCTAAGAAGGGTATTCGCTAAGAATTGTTAATGTTAACTTTGTTATAAATTTTAAACTATAAAAAAGAAAATTCACAAAAAACAAAAAAATAAAACTAAAACATAAATTTTATTCAAATTTTATTAATGTCTTTAAAGTTTTACTTTAATCAGGATATTAAGGGTTGTAAAAGGTTGAAATGGGTTGAAAGGTTTTGTAAATTCCTACAAGGAGTGGCAAAAAGGGGGGAAATCTCCCCCTTAACGGCCAGCCCACACCAAAATAGCTAGAAACCTGAAATTTAAAATATGTATTGCCTGGAGTATGGACTTACCCACTGATAAGCTACATCCAGAGACATTGTAATAAAGGGTATTAAAAAGGTGAAATGTCTCCCCTTTAACGGTCTGAAAAAACCTCTGGACCTAGGAATTTGAAATTTGTTATGTAGTTTCCTTCTCCAGTGTAGCCAAAAAAGGGGAAAATACTCCCCTTTGATGACTTGCTAAATCCGCTGCAGCTAGAAAGTTGAAATTTGGTACATAGATTCCCACTCCTGAACGGCCCGCCCGAACCGCTGATGAAATTTGGTATACAGGTTCCTTCTCCAGTGTGGATAATAGCTATGGCGTGACTTTTGGAAAATCTAAAGCAGAGGGTAAAAAGAGCGGAAAATTCTTCCCCTTCACGGCCTGCCAAAACCGCTGAAGCTCGGAAGTTAAAATTATGTACATAGATTCTTCCTCCAATGTAAGTCTTCAAATAAACATATGGGCAAATTTGCAAAAGTGTAAATGTGCATATGTGCAAATGTGCAAATTTGCAAATATGCAAATCGGTTAGGGTATTAAGAAATAATTTGTAATTATATGTTTAATAAAATAAATAAATAATAAATAAATAATAATTTCTTTAAACAAAAATATCTTAATTTCTAAAGCAGCATTCCAAATATTGTTTAATTAAATCCATTAAGATAATGAAATTGATTTTAAAATATCAGGGTTATCAAAAGTTTTCTTTCTTTTCAGTTGAAGAAAATGCAATTATTTTAAAACTAAATGGTATTTTTAACAGTATTCTTAGTTCACAATATTTAAAGCCAATCTTTAGATCCATATTTTCACTTATTAAAGAGATACTTAGGTTTTTTAAGGTTATCGCTATTTTATGCTGTTTTGTTATTGACATTTTTTACAACTTTACGGACCATCAACAATACCTGGCCCATAAAACCCATCCACTTACACAACAAATTCGTTGTGACAACCGAATTTGTTGCATGTTCTATAGCATTATTATTATTATAGCCACCAATATTTACAGTTATACCCACTATACTAGTACATTAGTGCCACCCGAATGAATTAAGCATTTAGTGGATCCGACCAAAAGTTTTTAGAAATTTCAGCCGAATTAAATAAAACACTGTTTTCATTATTTTTGCATATTAGTGCACATGTTGTCACTTATTTGAAAATTAATTTAGGTAAATTTTTGTATATACCTTTAGGAAAATTTAACAATATCTGACATTGTTTGAAGGTTTAAATAAATTTTTGCATTATATTTTGCAGGGATATACTACGGGAAATGGACCAGTCACAGAGTTAGTCACGTGACCGGAACTTTGTGGCAGAAACCGGTCCTCGAGTTGGTTCTCTTATATGAAAGTAACCGGTATCTTTAACATGGGCTTGTCATAGGAGGTGGAAATTTCTACCTTTTAAGCTACTTGGGACATATCTTTGACCTTGTGTAGGGTACCATATCACTGCATTAGTGTAAGTGAATGCGCAAAAGAACAGGTTAGAATTATCTTACACATAACTAGTCTAATGTTAGACACTACGTGATGTATATCATAAATAGTTCAAAATGAAACGTTACGTGACTGAGGACATGTAATTAATAAAAAACTGGTGAAATATCAATCACAATGTGTTATGTTGCAGTACTTGTAGGGAACGAATAGTTATCTTTGACATATTACTTGACTGTTGCAAGTGAATATGTCATAGAGCAAATGAAAATTAATAAGCATGTAACATGTCAATATTTCTTCAGGGTGTCTTATATGCAATGTTTATTACAAAAGTTTTTACAATTTTTTATATTTTGCACTTTTTAATTATTTCCTCAAAAAAAAAAAAAAAATACAATCACAGAATGTGAATATTTTTCAATTTTTAATAAAATTAAAGAACAAATAATTGATTGCTTTTTAATAAAACAAAAAATGAATTAAAAATTTCCAAAGTCTGTTAAAGGCAAGTCTGTCCCAGACAGTCCTATTCACGATAATGCTCTAGGACGAAGTTTTGCTCTTTGGCTGCTAATGGTTTTCCGACATTTCCTTTAATTTTACTCTCAAAATCGCATCCGATGGCCAAAAAAATATTTTTCCAAAAAGAGAATTTTTGAAAAATATCCAAGAGAGAATGATAAATCAAAATCAAATAATGCAATTTCTAAAAATTATTAAATAAAATTGTTTTTGATTCACGAACTAAAATAGATTGTTTATAAATCAATGTACTTTATATTTAATAAATGAACTTAATAAAAATTACAAATGCAAATTAAATTTACTCCTAATAAATTAATGTTTTAATAAAAATAGAGTACTTTAAACAAATTAAAAATTAATATTTCGCAAATCAAAAACGTTAGATCTTCTGGAATTAGTGCGAATTCAAAAAAGAATTTTTTTTTAAATTCACGATGCTATTAAATTCGATCGTTTTTTGTTCATATTCAAAAATATTTTTTTGTATAGATTTCAACGAAATTGTCGAATAGAAGTTCTCAAATTTTATTTGTTTTTATCCTGCAGAAAATTCATTTGATTCAGTAAAATTTTTAGACTTAAAAGATTTTCAAGTCAGTATCTGGACACAGTTCTGGACACAGTTATACATAAAAATTCTTTAATGGAGAAGCTTTACAGCCGGAGACTCCTTCCATAAACAATTTCTTTCGTAAGGCAAATCTTCTTCGCTCTTAGTTCAACACATATGTATCTCATTGTAGACGAGTAATTGAGTGTTTCTTAGCCCAAGACTATGAAATATTCTATCCTAATGTCCATGTTATTGCGTATACCTACAATATAACAAAGCAAGTAAAAAAGGCTTAAATTCAGCTGTGGCGAATCTTTGGAAACCCTGTTTTTAATAAAAATAATGTAAAAAACCTTAGTAGCGAAGTTATGGAGGTGAAAAAAGTTTTTTGATGTGAACATTATTTTTTGGGTGGGAAAACAAATTTTGTGGTGGAAAAAAATTTTTGAGTTAAAAAAAATTTTTTGAGGTGAAAAAAATTGTTTGTAGTGAAAAAAAGGAAATACGTGGTGAAAAATATTTGAAGGGAATGTAAAATATTATTCAATTCAAAGCGACTTGACCAGTCGCTTCGAATAATACTCTCCACCATACGTGAGGGTATATATCAGCTTGTCATTCCCTTTGTATCAGTCGAAATATAGTATAAAGTATATATATTCGTGATCCTTATGCGCTTTCAAGTCGATTATCCGTCTGTTTGTTGAAATTAATGTACATCCTTGCGAGCATTTTGGTATTGAAAATGAGCAAAATCGGTTCAGCGGCCAAAAATTATCACAAAAAATCCTCCATAATTTCACTTAAGTTTTTTACTCTATTTGTATCAAAAACAGTAAGAACATTTCTTTGGACATTGGTGGAGGGTATCAGAAGATTTCGCATAGCCGATTTTAAGCCTTATTTTTACTTGTTTTTGTGTTTGTATTCAGTTGTGATCGCCAAAAGGAATTTGAAAATTTTTATGTTTCTCATTTTTCAGAATATCAGAATGACTGAATTTATCGTTGGTTGATGCAACCAATAATAATTATTAGAAATTTATTAAGCAGTTATTAAAATTTAGTTGCTCCAGTTTAGTAGATACGAGCATCATATAATTCCTAATGCTAGTTAAAATAGGTTATAATCGTTAAAGGTATTTTATGGTTAGTGATCGTGATTTTTAATTTGTTCTATAAATAATCAAGATTTTTTTTTTTTAAGTTTCAAGACTGAATTTAAAGTATTTTTGTTTTTAATTTATTCTGCAATTTATTAAGCTTTCAAAAAAATCCGACACTAATATTTTTAATTAAATTTTTGGCAACCCTGGAATAATAATTTATTTATTTTTTATTTAGCGGTTGTAGCCAATCTTTTATACTGTCTTATGCTTTTTAATGTTCTACTATTTAATTACGGATCCAAATATATCGGCTCTTTATATTGTGTTGTCATATGACGACGCTATGATAATAAGGGTTACGGAAGAAAACTGATGATACCCCAATCGAATTGCCTAGATGAAATATTTTATTGCGGCAACAATCATCTTCGTATTGCGGAAGACATCCCATTTGGTAGAAAACGTGTCCCGAATACAATACTTCTAAGCAATTCGAAAGAAATATATACATCTGGATGATATATAGGCGATAAACATCTGGAAGAAAAAAATTTAACTGACACATTTGCTGTTGTTTCCTATACAAAGTTTGAGTTTTACTGTTCTTTAAATTTTAGCGGGAAATTCAGCAATCGGGCCTTATTTATCTCTATTCGAAATGCTTGCAACTTTTACTATAATAAATTTTTTACTTTTTGTAGCGTCATAGATTAGAAAAGTGTTTAGTTTCATTAAAAATCACATTTTTATAAGTTGTGAAAATGAACTTCCTTAGAAGAGAAAAATCAGAACTAAACGATACTTTAGAATCAATGAAAAATTAATTCCCTAAGAATCACTTCCATTTATTTTTGCTGCGAAAATAACGCAAAAATATCTTATGTGAATCTTACATATCATTAACCTACAAAATTTACACATCATCAAGTTTTTTTTCCTTTCCGTATGATGTAAATTTTATTGATCAAACTTTTCAAACATTATTTTATAAAAAAAAGGAGAAAATTTCGAGAATATTTGCAATATTTTTTAAGTAAATGAAAATTATTTTTACTTTCCTTAACATTTGCTATTTATCGTAATATAAAAAAATTATGCTGAAATCTTGCCGTTTGTAGGACTTATTTTAAAATTTCTCTTATTTGCAAAAATTTTTAATATTCTCCAGAATGTTTTTAATGACACATTTTGACATTATTTTTCCCAATATCGCCGATTTTCTTTCAACTGATAAAAACAAGATACGTATGTTAAAAATACTACTTGATTACACAGTCAACAGCCAATCTGGGGGGTGAGAAATTCCAAGTGAGGGTGATGGTACTAGGTCAAAGGGTTTGGCGTTCGTATGTGTCAGTTTTTTTTATGACCTTTTAAATTTTTTCCTTATCTTGATGTTTTTTCGCTTAGTTGTAACATTTTGGCAAAAACGTAGTTTAACATAACTCGAGAACCACTTGTCCGATTTTGATGAAACAAATTTAGAAAAATTAAGAATTACAATTTCTCTAATCTGTTTCTATACCGTTTTTCTATACGTGCAACACTTTCGAAGTTAAAAATGAATGTATGAAGGGAAAAAAGTATTTTTTGCCTAAAAATTTAAATATTTTTTTTTTTTTAAATTCATAAAAAATCCAAAATGGAAAAAGTGCCAAAACTAATTACTTTCGCGTAAAGTCACATAACTCATGAGCAAAAAAAGGCATAGATCATGAAAATCGATGCACGCGTTTCTCATTTATTCACAATTAGGTAAATGTATGAATTTCAAAAATTTGCTCCAGATATGCACAACATTATTTGGAGAAAACATTGACACTCACAAGCCGAACTCTCTCATATTTTTCTACTGTACTAAAAGAGAAATATTGATGTGGCAACACTGGTTCTGTAATGTTCACATACAACATGCATTGTCATTATACTTCTTCTCTTTCTCACACTGGTTCTGTGATTTTTGTCATTCAACAAGTGCCGACGAACGCGAACAGTAAAAGTGATTTTTCTCCAGTTTTTTAAAAGTGAACAAAACTGAACAGAATATGGAACTGTGCAAGCCAGATATAAATAGCTTTCGCTACTGCTGTGGTCAATATGTCTCAACACATAAAAAAAGGGGAAATTTCAGTACTGATTTTGTTCAAACATACGAGATGTACTTCAACCAAAATGTTATAGTAAACGAAAATTGGGTACCAAATATAGTGTGTAAAAGCTGCTACAACCGTCTAATGGATTGGAAAAATGGAAGACGTGAAAGTATGCCATTCGGTATCCCAATGACTTGGACTAATCCTGGCGAAGGTCACAATCCATTGAATTGCTATGCATGTGCGAATAAAGGAGCCGCAAAAGGATCAGAAAATCGTATAATTACGTTGGTGTTGCAAGTGCCGCAACACCATTGCCTCATTCGGACCACATTCCTGTGCCAAAAGCTTCTAGCCCAGATATTTTCTCTTCTACGACTGCTTCGACATATCATGCACGTGATGATCCCCCATATGAGCCATCAGTATCCAATGAGCCAATTTTAATAAATCAAAATAAGCTTGATTCAACTGTTGCCAAGTTGGAATTAACACAGCATAAATCGGAAGAGCTGGCTTCCATTTTGAAATCAAACAATTTGTTGGCACCCGGTGTGAAAGTCACAGCTTATCGAAGTCGTCAGGCAACACGCCAAAGTTTATTCCTTGTGAATGATGAAAACACTTCTGCATATTGCCCGGATGTAGGAAAATTGATGGACGCAATGGAAATAAAATATGAAGCATATGACTGGAGATTATTTATTGACAGTTGAAAACTCAGCTTGAAGGCGGTTTTACTGCATAAGACCAATAAAAAACCTTCAGTTCCAATCGCCTATAGTACAGAAACTAAAGAAACATATGATGCACTGGAAAATATTTTAAAAATGGGTAACTAAACTAAAAATGGTTAACTAACCAAACATATGTGGCGCATATGCTGCGATTTAAAAGTTGTAGCAATGCTTTGCTTGCCACGGATGGAAACTCAGAGAGCACAGCAGGTTACAAACGGCCAATATTGCTGCCTCCACTGCATATTAAACTTGGAATTGTTAAGAATTTTATCAAAACTTCGCCAAAAGAGATGAAGTTTTCTTGTGTTTGAAACTAATTTACCCGAGACTCAGCGAAAGTAAAATTAAAAAAGGTAAGTTATAATATCACATTCATTTCCCATGATTTTCCATCTTAACAAATTAATTTTTTCCAATCAGGCGTAGTAAATGGTCCAGATATACGAAAGCTGATTAAAAGTGACGCATTCAACAATATTTTGATTGACGCTGAATTGAATGCATGGCAGGCAATCAAAGAAGTAATAGAAGGCTTGTTGGGAAAGCATCGTTCTAACAACAACGATGTTTCTGTCGCAAGGATGTTAAGAGCATTCTCGGAAATTGGTGTCCACATGTCCTTGAAAATCCATTATTTACATCATCATCTGGACTACTTCAGCAAACAATTGGCTACCGAATCTGACGAACAAGGTGAACGCTATCATCAAGGTGCTATGCCATTTGAAATGAGGTAATACTGATTTTTTATTTTTTCAAACTCATTTTAATAAAACAAAAACTTACAGATATAGAGGCAAAAAGTCGCCGAGTGCAATAATTGCGGAAATTTGCTGGTGGAGTAAGCTTGTGTGGCAAGACAAGGATGATCTTGATGATAAAGAATTTTCAGGAGATGCAGAAGGGCCAACAGTGGAGTCACACATTTACATTATGTGTGGTTCAGAAACTGATGATAGCGATGAATGCGATGCCACTAGTCCCGAACAACCACCATCGAAAAAGTCTAGGCAATATTTATTAAAATAAATAAAAATAAATAAATAAAATAAAAAAAAAAAAATTATAAAAATGTTTACTTAATTTTTTTAGTAGTTTATGGCCAGAAGTCTGGAGTTATTGGGGAAAATTTATAAAAAAGGCGATAAATGACACTTTTTTGAATAAAAACAAATATCAATATTCTTGTCAAAATGGGATACCTTCACTTAATTCTAAATAAAAGCAGAACGCGTTAATCGATTTCTATGATCTATGTGGCATTTTGTTTATAGGTTATGTGACTTTACATGAAATTAATAACACTTGATCCTTTTTTCCGTTTTGGATTATTTATGAATTTAAAAAAAAAATTTTAATTTTTAGGCAAAAAAATATTTTTTTTTCTCCACAAATTTATTTTTACCGGCAAAACTGTTGATTATAAAGAAAAACGTTATATGAACGGATTAAAGAAATTGTAATTTTAAATTTTTTTGAGTTTGTTTTAGCAAAATCGGAAAAGTGGTTCTCGAGTTATGTTAAACTACGTTTTTGCCAAAATGTTACAACTAAGCGAAAAAACATCAAGATAAGGAAAAAATTTAAAAGGTCACATACGAACGCCAAACCCTTTGAGGGTTTTACTTTACTGACCTAGTACCATCACCCTGAGTTGGAATTTCTCACCCCCCAGACAATAATCCCAAAAATGTTCCATAGTGTTATATATAACCCAATTATAAAAAAATTAGTCAATAAAGTCAGCCACACACTGCTGAGTGCTTAACTCACTACAACTCTGCCAGACCGAGTTCAAATCCTGTCGAAGGCATTGTTTTTTAGAATTTCAATTTTTTTTGTTAATTTAAGAAATAGGTATTATGCTATACGTTTTTAATAAACAAGATTCCGTATATATTATATTTTTGGATCTAATCTGATACAATTCGATCCAACATTTTTCATAAAAAATTTCGATCTTATTTAATTGCTGAATCTAATTTAATCTGCCATTTTTCGGAACAATTTAGATATTTCGAAATCCCCAAATATATTGCCATTTTGCGGATCAATTAAATCCTTCTTAATCTACAAATATATTGCTGGATCTAATTTGATTTGTCATTTGTCAAGATCAGCTAGATAATTATTAATATCAAATTGGATATGATTGAATATTGCGCCAGATCAATTTTTTTTATTTGGGGCGTTATTGGGTTTTTTACCATTTTAAATGATGTTTCTATTTCTGTTTAACATTTGCTGGTTCTTTCTACAAGAAAAAAAATCTAGCAAAAATACTAGATACAAGGCACCTGATATAAAGGGTGATATGCATAAAAATTTCTTAATTTTGTGATAAGGTATACATTTATTCAAGTACACATTTGCCCTACTAAACCCTTAATAAAAAATGTCTTGCGTAATCGTGAAATAACTTTTTGGTCATTTATCGTTTAATTCTTCACTCGCAAATAAATTGTTAATCGTGGAAGAATAATATTTATATTTTATATATAATTTATATTTAATTTCATATTGCCCCTTATCTATTTTTTTAACGGGTTGTGGGATTTTTCTATTTTAAAGTACATTTAATTTGCTTAGATTTTTTATTGAAAAGTAAGGTTTAGGGTGCCTGCTAGAAACAAGCTAGTGTCATACGGCGAATCACTTGTTTAGATGTCCATTAACGTCGCATTTATACAACCCTTTATACCCTGATCTATGCAAAACCTTAAAGACATCAATAAAATTTGGATAAAATTGGAGTTTCAATTATTTTTTATATTGATAGTTTAGAATTAATAACAAAGTCAACTTTAACAAGATTTAATAAACACACTTCTTAGAAACGACGACGGTAGACACGACGACGGACAGTTCTGTAATGGTAACCATCATCAGCAGGTTCTTGTGCGGGAGCAGGAGCTGCTGGAGGAATGTAAGTGTTTTGGGGAGCTACTGGAGCAGGTGCAGGTGGGATATAAGTGTTTTGAGGAGCAACTGGGGCAGGTATCGGTTCTGAAACAATGGCTTCGTGAACTGGAGCAGCTGGTGGAATATAAGTAGGCGCTGGTGGAGCTGGAGGAGGATAATCATAACCCACTTCATTTACATCAGCCATAACACAGGCTACCAAAGCCAAACCCAAGATAATGAATTTCTAAGAGAGGAAAATTTCAAATTTATCAGCCATAAAAATTTTATTTACATTTTCTTTCAAAATTTAAAAAAAAAAACTTACCATTTTGATTCGTTTGTTGTTAACTTAAGAACAGTTAAACAAATTGTGTTATTGATTCGTGTTAATAATTTCACTATTTATACTAATATTTTTTAATATCTCTATAATTTATGTATATCTTCTCTTCTTTATATTAAAATGAATTTCATTGATGTTTCCGGTTTGTTTGTTGGAGTTTTAATAAAAGTCAGTCAAATTTTACATAATTTTGTGTGCTACACAAATTAAACGATAAAAGTTACAATAAGATATTTAATATGCTTTTAAACATTTATCAGCATCAGACTTTGGCGAAAAACATAAGATTTCTGGCAACAACAATATGGTGTCAATGGAAAGGTCACACGGAAAAAATAAGAAAATTTTTTTAAGTGTTCATGTACATGAAGAAGAAGAAAACATTTTTATTGTAAAATTTAGCACAAGGAAGTTACCACACTCCCAATAAACATTTGGAAGTAAAATAAACTTGGAGATATTGAGGCAATATCTTCTATTTTTCATTTAGAAGACAATAACACTATGGAACATTTTTGGGAGTATTGTCTGGGGGTGAGAAATTCCAAGTCAGGGTGATGGTACTAGGTCAGTATAGTAAAACCCTTAAAGGGTTTGGCGTTCGTATGTGACCTTTTAAATTTTTTCCTTATCTTGATGTTTTTTCGCTTAGTTGTAACATTTTGGCAAAAACGTAGTTTAACATAACTCGAGAACCACTTGTCCGATTTTGCTAAAACAAACTCAAAAAAATTTAAAATTACAATTTCTTTAATCCGTTCATATAACGTTTTTCTTTATAATCAACAGTTTTGCCGGTAAAAATAAATTTATGGAGAAAAAGAATATATTTTTTTGCCTAAAAATTAAAATTTTTTTTTTTTAATTCATAAAAAATCCAAAACGGAAAAAAGGATCAAGTGTTATTAATTTCATGTAAAGTCACATAACCTATAAACAAAATGCGACATAGATCATAGAAATCGATTAACGCGTTCTGCTTTTATTTACAATTAAGTGAAGGTATCCCATTTTGACAAGAATATTGATATTTGTTTTTATTCAAAAAAGTGTCATTTATCGCCCTTTTTATAAATTTTCCCAATAACTCCAGACTTCTGGCCATAAACTACTAAAAAAAAATTAAGTAAACCATTTTATAATTTTTTATTTTTATTTTATTTATTTATTTTTATTTATTTTAATAAATATTGCCTAGACTTTTTCGATGGTGGTTGTTCGGGACTAGTGGTAAAATGAGTTTGAAAAAATAAAAAATCAGTATTACCTCATTTCAAATGGCATAGCAACTTGATGATAGCGTTCACCTTGTTCATCTGATTCGGTAGCCAATTGTTTGCTGAAGTAGTCCAGATGATTATGTAAATAATGGATTTTCAAGGACATGTGGACACCAATTTCCGAGAATGCTCTTAACATCCTTGCGACAGAAACATCGTAGTTGTTAGAACGATGCTTTCCCAACAAGCCTTCTATTACTTCTTTGATTGCCTGCCATGCATTCAATTCAGCGTCAATCAAAATATTGTTGAATGCGTCACTTTTAATCAGCTTTCGTATATCTGGACCATTTACTACGCCTGATTGGAAAAAATTTATTTGTTAAGATGGAAAATCATGGGAAATGAATGTGATATTATAACTTACCTTCTTTAATTTTACTTTCGCTGAGTCTCGGGTAAATTAGTTTCAAACACAAGAAAACTTCATCTCTTTTGGCGACAGTTTTGATAAAATTCTTAACAATTCCAAGTTTAATATGCAGTGGAGGCAGCAATATTGGCCGTTTGTAACCTGCTGTGCTCTTTGAGTTTCCATCCGTGGCATGCATATTGGTCACCGGAAAATCGTGTGTCCCAATCGCACAAAAAGCACATATATTTTATATAGCCGCTTTGAAGACCGCAAAGCATTGCTACAACTTTTAAATAGCAGCATATGCGCTACATATGTTTGGTTAGTTAACCATTTTTAGTTTAGTTAACCATTTTTAAAATATTTTCCAGTGCATCATATGTTTCTTTCGTTTCTGTACTATAGGCGATTGGAACTGAAGGTTTTTTATTGGTCTTATGCAGTAAAACCGCCTTCAAGCTGAGTTTTCAACTGTCAATAAATAATCTCCAGTCATCTGCTTCATATTTTATTTCCATTGCGTCCATCAAAGTTTTTTCATCATTCACAATGAATAAACTTTGGAGTGTTGCCTGACGACTTCGATAAGCTGTGACTTTCACACCGGGTGCCAACAAATTGTTTGATTTCAAAATGGAAGCCAGCTCTTCTGATTTATGCTGTGTTAATTCCAACTAAAATTGGCTCATTGGATACTGATGGCTCATATGGGGGATCATCACGTGCATGATATGTCGGAGCAGTCGTAGAAGAGAAAATATCTGGGCTAGAAGCTTTTGGCACAGGAATGTGGTCCGAATGAGGCAATGGTGTTCGGCACTTGCAACACCAACGTAATTATACGATTTTCTGATCCTTTTACGGCTCCTTTATTCGCACATGCATAGCAATTCAATGGATTGTGACCTTCGCCAGGATTAGTCCAAGTCATTGGGATACCGAATGGCATACTTTCACGTCTTCCATTTTTCCAATCCATTAGACGGTTGTAGCAGCTTTTACACACTATATTTGGTACCCAATTTTCGTTTACTATAACATTTTGGTTGAAGTACATCTCGTATGTTTGAACAAAATCAGTACTAAAATTTCCCCTTTTTTTATGTGTTGAGACATATTGACCACAGCAGTAGCAAAAGCTATTTATATCTGGCTTGCACAGTTCCATATTCTGTTCAGTTTTGTTCACTTTTAAAAAACTGGAGAAAAATCACTTTTACTGTTCGCGTTCGTCGGCACTTGTTGAATGACAAAAATCACAGAACCAGTGTGAGAAAGAGAAGAAGTATAATGACAATGCATGTTGTATGTGAACATTACAGAACCGGTGTTGCCACATCAATATTTCTCTTTTAGTACAGTAGAAAAATATGAGAGAGTTCGGCTTGTGAGTGTCAATGTTTTCTCCAAATAATGTTGTGCATATCTGGAGCAAATTTTTGAAATTCATACATTTACCTAATTGTGAATAAATGAGAAACGCGTGCATCGATTTTCATGATCTATGCCTTTTTTTGCTCATGAGTTATGTGACTTTACGCGAAAGTAATTAGTTTTGGCACTTTTTTCCATTTTGGATTTTTTATGAATTTAAAAAAAAAATATTTAAATTTTTAGGCAAAAAATACTTTTTTCCCTTCATACATTCATTTTTAACTTCGAAAGTGTTGCACATATAGGAAAACGGTATAGAAACAGATTAGAGAATTTGTAATTCTTATTTTTTCTAAATTTGTTTCATCAAAATCGGACAAGTGGTTCTCGAGTTATGTTAAACTACGTTTTTGCCAAAATGTTACAACTAAGCGAAAAAACATCAAGATAAGGAAAAAATTTAAAAGGTCATAAAAAAAAACTGACACATACGAACGCCAAACCCTTTGACCTAGTACCATCACCCTCACTTGGAATTTCTCACCCCCCAGATTGGCTGTTGTACTGTGTAATTATAAATTCGGGACTTCTATATAAATATATATTCGGAAATTTGGGAAAAATTAATTAATGAGACTAAATTAGTACGAACTTATCGGTACCGAATCGATTCGGTACTTTTATATAATTATATATAATTATAATATTAAAAACAAAAAAAAAAAAAAAATTAAAAATTTTAAACACTTTAATATTTCTCATCGAACTAAAGATTTTCTAAATATTTATAATTAATTTTTTATAAATAAAATATCTTTAGCTCGATGAGAAATATTAAACAAATCAAAAAGATCGAAGAAAACTAAAATAATTCATTTTAAGCACTTATAGGAGTTTTGGAAACAAAGATCACATATAATTTTATATCTACATAGATTATTATAAACTAATTATATCTTATATCAAAAATTTCTAGGTCTTGTTCCAAAATGAGTTCAAATTAGAATGTTTTGTAAAAAAAATATTTATATAAAAAAAATTGAAGAACACTAAAAAAATGTATCTCCCTGATTGGGATTCGAAACCGTTGACATGGGACCACATATAATTGTATCTAATTATATCTTAAAACATATACTCTAGATATGCAACTTTATATAACAATATCTCAAATTTGTTTGCAAATATTGAATCATATATAATTATATCTCATACCATATTCAAAAATATTTTTAATAATGGACCATATATTATTATATCTCAAATATTAGGTAGCTATATGCTATAATTATATATGCCATAAGTATATATGGTTCTATATAAGTCATATATACGTAAATGTGGTGCGGTGTAAGCCATATATAATTAAATATAGTGTTATATATATATATATAATTCTATATGATATATATAATTTATATCTTATGATATTAATTATATACAATTTTATAAAGAGCAATATATAACTAGATGTGGTTACATATGGAACAATATATGGTAATTTTAAAAAAATTAATGTAATATATAATTATATATGCTAATGCATACTGACATTTGTAAATATATATGATAATGAAAATGTATTTTTAGTTTGGCTCGAGATCATAGGAAAAGTTTTTTTTTCAAATGAAAAAAATTTTTTTTCCTTATTTTTTAATTTTAGTAAACATGGAGAATACACAGAAAAAGTTATTAGACACCAGCCGAATGGAATGCATTTTCTGGTCAGCTACGACTTTCATCAACATTCTTTGTGCCGAAATACCAATTGTAAATATCTCTATTTAACTCACAAATCAACGGAAAAAGCTATTTTATGCTAATATACAATTGATTTTTATTATTGAGTACAGATGAAATTTACTAACTATTTTTGTGTTATTTATATTCTCCTTTGTTTACCGTATGTCCAAATTAGCTATTAGCAAATACTAAAGACATGTGTTTTTTTTAAATTGTTTTTACATATGCTTAAACAATTCTTTTAACCGTGCCAAGTTATATTTTAATATTGAAGTTTATATTTTATAGTTGATCTTTTTAATACTTATATGTATGAAAATGTATTTTTAGTTAAAAGTTTTTTTAAATGAAAAATTTTTTTCCTTATTTTTTAATTTTAGTAAACATGGAGAATACACAGAAAAAGTTATTAGACACCAGCCGAATGAAAATACATTTTCATACATATAAGTATTAAAAAGATCAACTATAAAATATAAACTTCAATATTATATATGATAATATATAATTATATCTAAACTTTTTTACTCGGGGCATTAAAAAACGTAGAAATGCATAATTTTTATTATATATAGCAGCAAAAGCACCAAGTTGGTAGCACAGCAAATAACTTCTAGCAGTTCACGTCAAATTAAAGTTTTGTCGATAAAAAAATTTAAAAATATTAAATTTCAAAATTTTTTATACCCTCCACCATATATGGTGAGGGTATATATCAGTTTGTCATTCCGTTTGTAATATGTCGAAATATAGGTTTAAGACCCTATAAAGTATATATATTCGTGATCCTTATGTAATTTTAAGACGATTTAGCGATGTCCGTCTGTCTGTCTGTTGAAATGGCAATCACGACGCGAAGACGCAAGCGGGGGTGCCTATTTTTACCCAGATTATTTAACATCCTCCCGAGCAGTTTGGTATTTCAAATGAGCAAAATCGGTTAAGCGGTTCAAAAGTTATGAGTGAAAATGTGTAAATTTTCCATACAAATTTGTACAATTTTTCTGTATCTATTTTTTTTTTCTGTTAAGTAAGTAAAAATGTTATTAAGTCTTCTTATTGTTCGATTACATTTATTGTCTTACATACTATGAGAAGAGCTATATGTGTGTTACTCTGATATCTAAGTTAACGTAAAAATCAACAATGTTAAAGTCGCTAACAGAGCAGACCTCTGTAAATAACATTGCTAAAACTAAATAAATAACATTACTAAAACAAAATAACAAAAGTTCATTACATAAATTGACAAAACATATTCATATTACAGTTCATGCAAAATTTAGTATATACGTATATCATCTTCAGCTCCTATGGTGGAGGGTATTCAAAAATTCGGCACAGCCGAATTTAGCCCTTTTTTACTTGTTTTTATATATGTTTGTGCTCTTTGCACTCATTAAAATTTTTCGCGCTCTTCTCCAAAAAAGAACCATCAAAAAGCTTGTGTCATACGGTTTTAAGTTGGCAACATGACCTTAATATTCATGACCTTAAATTATAAAAGTATTCAGAATTACAAAAGTTTGAAGGTGGAAAGAGAATTAACTTAAATTTTTTAAGCCAGGTATGGGTATGAAACGAAAATTAAAGTTTTTTTAAAACTTAAAAATTTTTATATATAAAATTTAGTTTCATACCAAAACAAAGCTTAAGTCATTTAATGCAATGGTGGTTGGGCCTTAAGAAAAGCTTAATTCTGTTCATTTTTCTTAGTGGCTAAGAATGGACAATAATAAGTATTTGCGTATTATTGGCCCTATCGCTCTTTTAACAAATGGAAGTCGCCTTAGATTTATATAAGAATCAAACTAAATACGATATACTGTAAGCTCCTGATAATCCGAATTATAGATATCAGAGTCGAATTATCAAAATATTCGGATTACTGGATAAGAGTCAAATAAATAAAAAACAATAAAATCTTAAATATCTCTAGCCACTACGGTCCATTTGCGGAAAATCAGGTCTCAGAAATTGTCTATAGATTTCGAAGTAATTTTAGGCAAAATGTTAAAAAAATTTAGTTTATTTCTGCAAACACAATATTAAAGCACTACACTTATAAAAGAATTAGTACAAGAGTCTGTTAAACGTGTTCTAGTTTAGTTGAACTGCTATTTTCTGTTGATTTCGTTTAAAGCAGCTAAAGTTATTAGTTTCCCCATTTTACCACAAGAACAAATTTCAGTTGTACTGTAATTTGTTGTGCATATATATATGTAGTATACATAGAGAAAAATTTTGTCAGTTTCCAACTGAAATTCGATTTTTACAACTGAAATTGGTTCATATAACTGAATATTGGCTACCATATCAAAATTTAGTTAACACAACTATTTTCGTTGGAACACCCAAATATTCAACATTCATATTTGAATATGGTTGTGCTAACCGAATTTTTGGTTGTCCCAACCAGAATACACTTTTCAATTCGTTTGGCACTTTATTTTTCTGTGTATAAATTCAATACTTCTCAATAATAAAAATATATCGGTTAATTTGAATCACAATTGATTCCAAATTATTATATTTCTTATGTCTCCGCCTATCAGTCCCACATACTATAAATGGCGCTATTTTCTTATACGAGGGCGGATCAATAAGTCCGTGACTTTTCGAACTTCCCTCGTAGATATGTGAAATGCAACACTGCTCCCATCAAGTGCGTGAGATTGTGCGGTTTCGATTTTAAGTGATCAGTTGGATTTAGGAAAGCTGTCTGCAAGATGGGTGCCGCGTTTGCTCTCAATTGACCATAATGCACGGGTATACACGTGTGTAGTCTCAATGGTAAAATTCCATGAATTGCCCGGCAAAACCATGTTATCAACTACTTACCAGCCTATTTACTCTCTTAATTACTTTTGTTCGCGATGAGCTCAAAAGTAGTGAGTGGTCATTACCTTCTGAGTTACAAAAAACACAAAGTAATGGGTGGTCGTTACCGTCTCGCTTAGAACAGCCAACAAATAATGAGTACCCATTACTTTTGGGCTCATCGCGAACAAAAGTAATTAAGAGAGTAAATAGGCAGGTAAGTAGTTGATACCATGGTTTTGCTGGGTGGGCTACGAATTGGTACCTCATCCGCCATATTCTCCGGATTTAGCCCCTAGTGACTATTTCATATTTCTAAACCTAAAGATATGGCTTAGTGGAAAGAGATTAAGCTCCAACAATGAAATTATTGATCAAACAAATGCCTATTTTATGCACTTAGAAAAATTCTATTTTTTGGAAGGAATACAAAAATTGGAGAAACATTGGACTAACTGTATTGAGCTAAAAGGAGATTATGTTGAAAAATATATTTTTTTTCGCAAAACAAACTGTGTTTCATTCAAAAGGTCACGGACTTATTCATCCTCCCTCGTATTTCTTATTGTATTATCAGAAAATAGCCAATAACTCGGAAACTTAGCGAAATTTTTAGTTTATTTGCAAAAGTAGTTATTCGATTTCAAAAAATAAAAATTTATATCAAGAAATCATAAATTCATTTTGGACCCACTGGAACGAATAAAATCAATGTATTGAAAGCTTGTAATATAGGCTTTTTTTAATGATTGGCTCGGTGGCTCGATGGCACAGGGCTTGATGATGGACATGATGCCCTCAACTCTGAACATCCTGAATAGTTGCAGGATCCTTGGTTATATTGAATAACACCTTTTAATTTAATTGTAACATGTATATTAAATGAAGATTTGTTTTCGGTTTAATTGATGCCAGATATTTTGTGTTTTTGTCCCAACGTGTGATGCTAATATATGTTTCCAAGCATATTATTTATCTTCATGTAAGTTTTTTCGCCCATAAAAAAAATTATGTAAAATATTATTGACTTTTATCTAAACTTCAAAAGATCAAACCGGAAACAAACAAAATTTATAAGTTTCGGTTATTTTTAAAATGAAGAAGATTGAAGTAAAAGAACTTCCGTTTATGTTGATTATGAAATTTTAGAGATTTTTAAAAATATCAGTATAAATAACTAAATAACTAACACAAATCAATATTACAATTATTTTAACTGTAAACAAAAAACGAATCAAAATGGTAAGTTTTTATTAAATTTTGAAAGAAAATGTTAATAAAAATATTATTATAATTCGAAATCTTACTCTATTTTAGAGATTTATTATCTTGGGTTTGGCTTTGGTAGCCTGCGTTATGGCTGATGTAAATGAAGTGGGTTATGATTATCCTGCTCCAGCTCTACCAGCCCCTACTTATATTCCACCAGCCGCCCCAGCTCCAATCCACGAAGCCATTGCTTCAGAACCGATACCTGCCCCAGTTTCTCCTCAGAATACTTATATCCCACCAGCTCCTCCAGCTCCCGCTCCAGTCCATGAAGCCATTGCTTCAGTTCCGATACCTGCTCCCGTTGCTCCCCAAAATACTTACATTCCCCCAATAGCTCCTGCTTCCGCGCAACTTGCCAAAGATGGTTACCGTTACAGAACTGTCCGTCGTCGTGTCTATCGCCGCCGTTTTTAAGAAGTGTGTTTATTAAATCTTGTTAAAGTTTACTTTGTTATTAATTCTAAACTATCAATATAAAAAAAAATTCAACATTAAACAAAAATAATAAAAACTCCACTTTTTGTTAATATCTCTAATGTTTTGTATATACAATCAGGTTTTCAAATGCAATGTTAACGGACAACTTAACAATTCACCTGTCGAGTGATATTAACAATGTTGGCGACATTAAATATTCAATACAGATACCGACTTTAAGAAAGTATTCAGAAAAAAAATGTTTAAGAATCTCTAAGTCCTGAATTGACAATTATAAATAATTGCATATTTTTGGTTTTATCGTTATTTCAATAGACGTAAATCAGGCATTGTGGTGTAATTGTTAGAGCTTTGGACTGTTACACAGAAGGTTGCGGGTTCAATCCCGAGCGAAGGCAACATCAATATAAAAAAAATAATATGTATGAGTTTTCTATTTCTCATACAAAAATGTATATCGCAACATTCTTCTTCGGTGTTCTTATATCACTTAACCCCACCGAAGTTAAATAACAGGGCTGTGATTAAAAAAGCTTGGGGAAACTCTGCGAGCAATAACTCTTATAGGATTTATCATCTAGCGCAATTGTAGTGTTGTCATATTATCTTTCACCACCTTTCATATCTTCTTTCATAGGAAGAATTTCCTGAGTGTTGCTTCTAATTATATTAAATATCGCAACTGGACCATGATGAGCCCAGTTGCGTCAAAGAAAAGAGGTGGATCTTTAAGATGTACGGTAAATTTATACCAATGCCCGGTTTCTGTATTTTTGCACATTTTCAAGCTTACAAAGAGAGTATACCGATATGTTCCCTCCGATCTTAATATATGATGGAGGAAGTGTGGTCATAAATTCCCAATTTTTGATTTTTTATTATTATAAAATGTGTGTCAAATTATGAGTTTCTCAAAGATTCATCTATCGGTACAAAAAACTTGACCGAGCATGTCTACCAAAATTGTTTTCTAACAAAAAATCTTAAAAAAATAATAATTCCAACAACAAATTTGTATAGGAAAATGTTATTGATTTTAGTGCAAATGTAACGGGTGTCTCAGTAAGAATACACTTTTTAATTTTAAAATAAAAACACGCATTTTTGAGATAGTTCTGATTTTTTTGGATTGTAAATAGTGTTTCCAATTCAGTTAATCGATTAACCGATTCCTCGATGAACAGCCTTAATTTCGGTTAATGTCGAAATTACTAATTTAAAACTCAAATAATTATTCGACCCGAATACTCAATTAAAATAGGTCGATTAAGTGGTTAAATTTTTAAAATGAATTTTTATTTTTTTTGTTTCTAAATACTTCCTTATTTTCTTAACTTTGGCAAGAAAATCGTAGAAAAAAACATCAACTAAAATACAAACAACTCATTTTTAAATCCACTGAATCAAAGCAAATGTTATATAGCCTCTAAGAGGAGCTTTAACAAAAAACCTATTAAAATATGTATATATGTGACCTCCGAGAAAAGGGATCTAGTGTGTGAAAATGAAGTTTTGAGAAAAACGCATTTAAAGTTTCATAACGCATTAACACTGTGAACACACCTTCAGTTGGGAGATGCGATTTGGTATGGTTAAGTATGATTGGGTGCCGACTTTGGTGATGTCATGCCTATGTGGTGACGTATTTTTTTTCGCTTTTAGTGTGACAATACCTTTGCTATTGTTGCTGCTCTGTTCGTTCTCAGATATCTGTTCGCTCTTAGCAAAGGGTCGTTGTGCGTATACTAATAAATAAATTTTTATCAGGAATCAAACTCATTTCATCTTATTCTACATACTTTTTGGTACCAGAATCCACTCTTAAGTCCAACCCCGTTTTTTGACACACTAGGTCCCTTTTCTCGGAGAAGGTTACATATATTTTTCTCGTTAGCAATGGAACACGTGGCTAGCTATATTCCTAACAAGCACTATGACGTTTCCTTTGTTACAAAACAATAATATAAAATTGCTGTAAATTCGAAAACCGTATTTTCTAAAACAATTTCATTTAAAATTCTTTGACAAAATTTATAAAAACTAAAAAATAACATGGAATTTTGTTACTAATGTGGTTTATCAACAAATTTTGATAATGTAGGAGCTTCAGTCGAATTAAGTTGTTTAGCCAAAAATATTTAAGAACTCGCTTATTTGAATTCTTAATTGCACAAACACAGAAAAATTGGTTAGGTCAGTAATATGCATAATTTTTATATCTTTGTTAATAGATAACCTCTTAAACTCTAAAGCTTTAATCAGGAACAGTAGCAGTTCTATCGAACTTTGCTTGTAAATTTCTCAAAAATTATTCATATTTACCATATTTTAAAAAATTTGTTATTGAATTTTTTTGGAGGCAGCTCTGTTTATTTAGGCATTTTTATATTTTTTTATTCTGGACAGTGTCATATAAAGAAAATAAAAACCAACTTTATCGACTGTCTACACTGAGTTTTTAAGGGTTTTTTTATAGAGTCGGCAGAATCTCTAAAAAACCCAAGATTATAAGACATGATTCTTTAAAAAATCCCAGGATGTTTTGAATTGTCCTAAACATACACTTTAGAAACCAACGCAATAGACTTTTCTTGACATTTCAGAAAAAAACAGCTCTTTGTGTTCTTATTGATAAAAGAAATACATTTGCATTAAACTAATTGTAAAGAAGACATGTTCCGATTAAGTATGGAATAAACAACACGTCAAATTGCCGCTACAGCTCTGATGTTAGGTGATTACTCTTTGTGGAGGTATTTTGGCAAAATTTGCTGCGTAGTGCTTCGTGAAATTTGAAGTTGTTGAAAACGCACAGGAGTCTTAATGTCCATAACCGAGCAAGTTTCTTAAAATGTGTTTTGCCATTATTCAAAAAGAGTTGACACATTAAGTCAGTGCTATTCAAAAATAAAAATGTAGTTGTGTTGGTGAGAAAATGAGAATTGCACTGTAAGAAATGTTTAATGAGTTAGTAGCAGTGCTAGTATCTGTATGAATTTCTTTATTTTTGAAAATATGAAACTGTTAATATTTTGTGTAAAACTGTTTTAAAATTTTTCATTGTATAAAAAAAACAAAAATTGTAGATTTTTACAATCAATATTAATGATTTCATTGTATTTGAATATTAACAAAATATCTTTAATATGTTGGATTTATTATGTTATCCTGTTAAAAAAATGCAATTTTTGGAAGGAAAAAAAATATATTCGATCGGAACAAATGAATTGTCCTATGAAATGAACATCACTTCACTTAGTGCACTTTCTTGACTAAAAATTCTTCGAAGTTTGTGAAGTTCTTTCGTATAGCGCTACATTTTTAATACTCGGAATAAACATATGTATGTGACAGTTGCCAAATTTCAGAGTTGCGACTTGCACCAAAAAATTACACTAAATTTTAAAAGTGTTACTGAGACACCCTATACATATTTAGAATTTATTTATTTATTTATTTATTTTTTATTTATTTATTTATTTATTTATTTATTAATTTTTTTTTTATTTATTTATTTATTTATTTATTTATTTATTTATTTATTTTTTTATTTATTTATTTATTTATTTATTTATTTATTTATTTATTTATTTATTTATTGAAGTCTATGGATACAATATTATACTTACAGACTAGCATCTTAAAACTATTACATAAATTAAAGTAAATCATTTAAGAGAGATTTAAAATTCAAAGAAGGAAGACTTATATCTAATTGAATATTCAGTTCTATGCAAATCAATATAAAAGAACTTATCATTAGTTCTAAAAACTCTTGGAGGTACATAAATAGGAATTAATTTTAATAATTCAGGAGAATCTACTTCCCCACAAATAATGCCGTGTAAGAAAAGTAAAGAAAAAATATTTCTTCGAGCTTCTAAAGTTTTCAAAAAAATGTATTTACATTTATCTTCATAAGTTGGACGAGAAAATGTAGGAATGTTAGAATTATAAAAAAAGGAAGAGCGAACTTAATAAATTTCTTTTGTATTCTCTCAACGCGACTAATATGAATATTAGCATTGGGGCTCCAGATAAAGGAGACATATTCCAATCTTGATCTAACAAAGGAGAAAAATAAAACTTTTTTAGTGAAATGGTCGGAATGTTTGCCGGAATTCCGACGTATGAAAGCAGATAGCGAATAAGCCTTAGGAATAATAAAATTCAAATGACTACAAAAAGAAAGTTTAGGATCGAAAATCACACCTAAATCCAACATTTCATCTACTGAGGATAAAACATTGGTTTTCATTCTGTACTCAGAAAATAAAATGTGACGACATCTATGGTACGTCATACAGAAACATTTACCAATATTGAAAGGTAAACCATTATGTTCCGTCCACAAAATTACCATATTTAAGTCATCCTGAAGATCAGAAATGTCTTTTTGGGTATAAATAGGCTTAAAAAACTTAAGATCGTCAGCATACATTAAGAACTGTGAGTAATACGGTATATTTAGTATAATCGAGGGGGTGTCGGTTCTTACGATATTTATAATCATTTGACTTTTAGGCGACTTTTCCCACATTTCAAAAATGAAAAATATGTTAATTATGTTAATATGCTTTCTTTAGTGTACAAAAAAATCTCTCCATACAAAAACCAACTAATTTTTGACCTTACTAATTATCGCCAAAATGTGAGATTGTTTTTTATTTTTCTCTCCTCTATCATGTATCCTAATTTTTTTATCATCGTATAGGAGCCGTTCGAAAACCTAGTTCAATTTGCCTTCAGATATTTAAAATCTCGATAGTGTACCCTTTAGAATCAGCTGATATAATATAAATGAATGAAGTAAAAAGAGACAAACATATGCAGATGAGATACATTACGTATGGCTAGTTATAGCTTTATACATAAATAAATTTTATTGTTTTGTCCCAATGTGCGAAGCTAATATATATTTATGTAAATTAAACTCTTATCGTTTATTTTGTTCAAACCCAAAATTATGTAAAATTTTATTGACTTGAATCAAACTCTAACAACAAAAACAACACCAACAACAACAAAAAACCTGAATAATAAACGAAATTCATTTGTTTCTGTTATTTTGAAAAATGAAGAAGATAGAAGTAAAAGAACTTCCGTTAATTTGATATTTTAGAGATTTTTAGTATAAATAGCGAAATAATTAGCACCAATCAATATCAGAATTTGTTTAACAGTTCTTAAGTAAACAACAAACTAATCAAAATGGTAAGTTTTATAAAATTTTGAAAGAAAATCTTAATCAAATTATTATATAAATTTGAAATTTTCCTCTCTTAGAAATTCATAATCTTGGGTTTGGCTTTGGTAGCCTCTGTTATGGCTGATGTAAATGAAGTGGGTTATGATTATCCTGCTCCAGCTCCACCAGCCCCTACTTATATTCCACCAGCTGCTCCAGTCCACGAAGCCATTGCTTCAGTTCCGATACCTGCCCCAGTTGCTCCTAAGAACACTTACATTCCACCAGCTGCCCCAGCCCCCGCTCCAGTTCACGAAGCCATTGCATCAGTTCCGATACCTGCCCCAGTTGCTCCCAAGAACACTTATATCCCACCTGCACCAGCTCCAGTAGCTCCCCAAAATACTTACATTCCTCCAGCAGCTCCTGCTTCTGCACAACTTGCCGAAGATGGTTACCATTACAGAACTGTCCGTCGTCGTGTATACCGTCGCCGTTTTTAAGAAGGGTGTTTGCCAAATCTTGTTACTGTTAACTTTGTTATAAATTCAAAACTATCGATATACAAAAATAAACTCCATAATAAACAAAAATAATTAAAACTCCAAATTTTATTATTAACTTTTCTAAAGTTTTGCATATAGCAGGTTTTTTAGGATTGTATAAATGCAACATCTAAACAATTTATAATGGGTAATTTTTTAAAAACATTTGGATTTGATTTAAGAAAAAGTTTAGAGAAATCTATGAAATTTTGTTTAAGTCGATAGAACGGTCTATTTAATTCAATGTTTAAAGATGATTTCATGTGAATGTTAACCGTGGCTGCGCCTCAAATGGTTCATACGCTGGGTCCAATTTTGGCGTACTCTCTCCAATATATCGGCCGGTATCTCACTAATTAATTCTTCAATATTGGCTTTTAGTGCGTCAACCATTGCGGGCTTGTCTGTTCGCACTCTACGTATTGTGGTTGGTCGTTTAATAATGTAAATTTGGTGCGAAATTTAGTCACAAGATTCCGAATAGCCGCCTCAGATCGTCGCCCAAACTGACCATTAAATGGATGAAGTGCACGATGCACTTTCTTAACCGAGCATGAATTTTTATAATAAAATTCAATAATCTGCAAGCGTTGTTCGTTTGTAAGTCGATTTAAGGTTAAATTATAGACCAAACTAAATATGTTTGATAGTTTTCAAAAAATTGGATATGAATGGTATTAATAGAATTTAAGATCATATAATCATATTTTTTTTATAAATTGTTTTTTATTGGAAAGAAACATGAACATTTTTATTAGTAAATTATAGAGAATACAAATTGAAAAAAATCCACATTGCCAGCAGGATAGAATACTTAGTATTTTCGGTTTACTAATAAAATTTTTCATGTTTTTTTGCAATGATATGATCTAAAATCCTATTAATAAAATCGGATATTTTCTAATTATAAGAAAGTATTCGGAATCAAAAAGTTGAAGTATCTTTAAATTATGTTCGTTTTACCACAGTAAAGAATAGTCGATAAAGTAAGCCAGATAGCCAAAATTGTATGTATAGTGTAAACACATTAGCTGTGTTCCCTTACTTTCTGGGTAAGCAAAAAATACTCTCATAAAATAACAAAATTACCCAAAAGTACGGGAACGCAAAAAACTACTTTTCTAGCCCAAAAAAAAAAATGCATAAGTAATACCAAATTTTTAGGTGCAATAAGTGTAACACGACAAGTAAAAACGCGCTAATGGAGAAATGCGAAAATTGAAATAAAAGACTAAAAAATATATTCAAATTGCCCGCCGTTTACAGTGGCACGAAATTTCAAGATTTTGATGTTTTTCTCTTTGAAAAACCACACATAGTTACTTCTAATAAATATATTTTCTCATAATTTAATGTCTATGATTTTTTTTTAAATTGTTTTTTCAAAGTGGTGTATATACAAATTTCGAGATTTCGTGCCAATGTAAAAGAGGGGGGTTACAATTTTCAAAAAAAAAAGCGGTAAGAAATATTAAAAGGTGCCGATCTGTCGAAAATATTAGCAGTTTTTAGAAAGTAAAAAACCGCTTATTGTAACACGAAAAGGGCTAAATTAGCATCGCTAAAGTTCCTTGGTTTTATTTTTTACAATTTTAAAACAGCTGTTTTCGTTTATCAACTGCTCTTTTGACAATTTACCCAATTTACCTAAATAAAAAGTCTGGGTAACTTTCCAGAATTTATTTCATCTTCACCAATTGTGAAAGTAAATATATTTTGTTTTTTAGTTTGTTTTAATTACATATTTACTTACTTGCTTACTTTGTTTTCTTCATGAAAATCAATTTGCATATGACACATTTTCTTATTCTTAAATGCCCACAATATTTCGTGGTGGAAAAATCGACCAGTGGCCGGAGGCCCTACAATAGAATTTAAAAATTGTTTTGAATTTCAAAACTGTTATTTTAATAATAAATCTGGCAATAATTCCTTGAAAGTTTTTCTGTCTGTCGCCCTGTAGTTTTCTCTTGCTAAGTAATATATCGCGTATTTTAGTCGGGGGAACCCCAGATTATTTTGATTTACTTTAGTTATAGAAATATTTGTGGTAAAATGTCAGAAAGTGTAGGAAGATGAATGCAAACAGTTGTGCTGAAAACAAATTTTACAATATTTTACAATGTCGATTTATAAGGCAGTAAATGTGTCTGAAATAATTAAAATTTTAAATCAGCTAGACTCAGATGACGAGGAAGACCAAGCTATTATGGCAGCCAAAGATGAAGATATCATTTACATTCCACCAGCAACTATAGGATCTGTAACTGATGAAGAAGATTTGGACGACGATAAAATTAATCTAAATGACAACAATGATGACCTCATGAAAGAAATGGCTGGTAGTGTAGAATTACAATATTTTCTAGATGAAGCCAATATACAGAAATTGGTTGAAGGGTATGGAAGTACAATCGAAGAAGCTTTAAAAAAATCGTATTTTGCTATGTGGCGAAAGCCAAGAAACTTTAGCTACACGACAAAGCCAACGAATAATGAAGCTATTAAAATGGAAGAAATTTTTTTTAGAAATTGGTGAGAAATTGATCCACTTTGTCTCTTTTGGATTCTTGTATTTACACATATTATATATTCTTCGTACACATTTATATATTCTTTAAAGGCTTTAAATCTCCATTTGAAATTTTTTCTTTGTATTTTGATAATTCCATAATATTCGATATCACAAATTTTTCCAATACATATGCAAATCAGAACAATGCTACCGCCAGTATTACACCTATTGAACCACGTAGATTTATTGGAATTTTATACTTCTCGGGGAATCATACCTTACCACATATAGACCATTATTGGTCTATTAAGCCCGACATGGTAGTTCCAATGGTAAAGCAAGCCATGAGCCGCAATCGGTTCAGAACAATTAAAAGGCATTTACATCTATCAGATAATAGTCGCTTAGACAAAACAGATCGATTTGCCAAAGTTCGCCCACTAATTGATGCTCTTAATAAAAATTTTATGCAGTTTGGAATTTTTAGCCATATTGTATCAATTGATGAGCAGATGATTCCGTATTTTGGGCGACACTCGTGCAAAATGTTCATTAAGGGAAAATCAATCCGTTTTGGGTTTAAATCATGGTGCATGTGCTCTAAAAGTAGTTATTTATTCTACAGTATTTTATATGGTGGTTCAGCCACGTCACACGATAAGGACATTGGTCTTGGGGCTCTAACTGTTTTAGATTTACTGCACGCAGAGAAAAAACATGCTTCAAATATGATCACAGCTACTATATTGTGCTTCCTGCAATCGGTTATGGTTGTCACAATCAAGTTATTGGTTATCTAACCATCAACATGGTCGCTACTATTATTATTTAGTAAACACTACTATTTTATGATTAGCACCTTCTATTTTTTTATCATGATTGGCTGTAACCATACTGTGGTAACAAAAATTCTGCCTATGAAAAAAATATGATAATTATGCAACTATAAAATGCTGGCAACAATCAATAAATAATTATACAATCAAAGAAAGAAAAGTTCTTAAAGTCTATAATTTTTTTGTTAACAATTTTCTTCAAAAAGCCCTTAATATTGATTTTTTTTTTAAAAAATATTTCTAAAGGAAATGTTCTTAAATATAAAAAGCGCTTTTTCATAGAACTTTTCCTTTAGGAAATTTTCTTAGATTATGGATTATTCGTTGGAATCCAGGAATCATAATATAATTATGAGGGACCATAATATGATAACATTTTAAGCATACTATGATTACGTGCGATCATATTATGATAAATTTATTATAACATGTTTATATAGGACCATAATATGGTAATTTATGAATCATAATATTACTGTAGGGACCATATTATGGTAAAAATAACCATATTTTTACCATAATATAGTACAATTATCGTTGGCACAACCAAAAACCTAAAAATATATGATGCTCTTCGAATATGATTGACCCAACCATGATTTTCCTTTGCGTGTGGCAAGCGTACCTGATCCCGATTGTCACATAGATTTTTTTGACAATTTATTTTCTTCTTATCATCTCAAGTGTCTATTGAATGAACGCTACGGGTACTATACGGTAAAGAATCTAAAAAAAAAACAATCGCAGAGAATGTGACCAGTTGCTCGATAGTCAACAAGAAATATTGTTGGTGCGCTGGAATGACAATTCTGTTGTCAACATAATTACCAATAACTCAACAGTCGAACCAATGGCAAATTTTAAACGTTATTGCCGTAAGCAAAAAAAAAACTATTACTATTTGACAGTTAAAAGCAATTCAGGGTGGTGTCGACCTTCATGACAATGCCGTGTATAAAGGGAAAGAAATGATGGTGGCCAATATGGACTAATGCGCTTGGTAACGCAATGGTCAGCGCATGTTGGCAAAAATCCAAAAGACAAAACCCCTTTCACAAGTTGATTTTCGTTCTGCAGTCACAACACAACTTCTAAAACACCGAGTCAACGAAAAAGTACACTCAATTATAAGAAGCGATGAAAATAAATATCGGCGCTGCAAATTGTGTAAGAAACATAATATTTTTACATGCAAAAAGTGCAAAATATTTTTAAATACAAGATGTTTTTATGATAACCATAAAAATTTGTAATAAATTCATTTGAATAAAGCCTAAAGCAAAATTTTTTCATTCAAAAATATTAAATAATTTTTTTTTACTGTTTTCGGCTAGTGGTCGATTTTTCGACAAGTCCATGTAAAGAAAACTATATATTGGGAGGGAACATTTTGCGAAAAATATTCTTCATTGGGGTCTTAATAACATCCTCCTGCAAGGGATTCAAAAAATTCCCACGTTTTAGGGTAGCGGCCAATAATGGGATAATTGATAAAACACGTCTTTCCAGAACTTAATTTTTTATTTTTAAAATTTTATCAGGGTTTTTTAGATTTTTTGTTTACTTTAAAACAGCTGTTTTAACCTGATAGTATTTGATTTGCATCCGATGGTGTAAACTCAAAAGTATTTGAGAAAATATTTTTATGACAAGCATAGCAATTTATAGGATGTTTTCATTTTGTTGATTTGCCTGATGTAAAATCAGATGAAAAAATCAGATGAAAAATCAGACAAAGAATCCTATATATAAACATTGCTTAAGTTAGACAAATTATTATGGGTTATAATATTTACACTTGTGTGAATAATTAATTACATTTTTAATCAGTGTGTTAACAATCTTTTAAACACTGTAAATAATTGTATGATTCCCAGCGTAAAATAAAGAACAATAGTGTATAAAATATTAATCTATGAAAGAAAAGTAAAACGGATATACAGAACATTGAATAAACTCGATATGATTATGAAAATCAAATGTGGCGCTTTATATTACTTATTTTTGTATATAGTTGATCATTTATCATTTTTTAATTATTTATTCATATTTACAAGAATTTCCTATATTTATAGTTTTGCTACTTAGGGGGTCATTATAAACATTTTTTTTTTGTGGATAAAAAAAATGTTTTTGAATTAAACCGAAATGTTTTTAAACCGGAGATTGCAAAAACAAAACATTTAACAAACAATTATTGGTTATTGTGTTAAACTGTGGTGTGGATTTAAATGATTTTTGTTAAACAAAAATAATCGTATCATTATTTCAAGGATAGACATCTAATGCTTTATAATTTTTCCACAGGATATAATTTTATAGTTGAGGATTCTTATTTTGCGCAAATGGAAAAGAACTGTAGTCATCCCGTTTTTAGTTCAAATTACCACTTTACGATACGTCACCTTCTTTAAGTTTGTCAAAAAAGGGCCTTAGACTATTTCTTTAAAAATATGTTACTATCTAAATTTTATAATTATTTCAAGGAAAAACATCAAATATTCTATAATTGTTTAACAGTTTAAGATTCTTAAAAAAATAGTTTTTTTTTTCGCGTAAATAGAAAAAAACAAGTAAAAAGGGGCTAAATTCGGCTGTGCCGAATATCCTAAAAAGATGTTCTCTACTGTTTTTAATATAATAATATAAGAAAAATTTTAAAGTAAAATTATGTAGGTGAAAAAATTTTTTTAGGTGAAAAACTTTTTTAGATGTGAAAATTAATTTTTTGGTGTAAAAAAAAATTTAGAGGTAAAAAAAGTTTTTGAGCTGTAAAAATTTTTTGTGGTGGAAAAAAGTTTTAGTGGTGAAAAAACGTTTCAGGTGACTGCACAAAAAAACACATTTTAAAGCATAGTTTTTGTCAAATACTGAATTTTGTTACTGGCTAATGGGGACTAGCTAGTACTTTCTGATGCACCACGTATTGATAAATAGTTGCAACGAATGTTCTTTCTTTAAAAAATTAAAGTGTGTTTGTAGGACAATATGCCTAATGGAGAGAATATAGAAAAGAAATTAATTTGTTAAAGAAAGAACATTAGTTGTAACTATTTGTCAATAGATGGCCCATCAGAAGGTGCATTCTATCCATTAGGCATATTATGCTGCAAAGTTAGTCTCCATTAGTCATATTGTGCTACAATATGCAGTAGAGTATTATTGATTTTCTATTTTCTCCGTATCATGAATGAATATTTGCCAAAAACTATGAAAAATATATGTTTTATGTGCATATTATACTTTAATTTTATAAATCAATATTTATTTAGTTGTTTAAGAGCACAATATTGCAATTTATTTATGTGTATTTTTTTTATGAAAGAAAAAATTAACATAAATGTACATTTGCCAATCCATCAATGCTTAAAAATTATACAAATGCAATAAAAAAATACCATTTTCCTTAATGAAAAATTCTTTTTTGACATAAAAATGTGAAACAAATGCTTTTATTACGTTAAAAATTTGAAAAATTGTTTTTAAAATTATGTAATAAGTATACTAGTAACATCTGAATGCATTAGAATTTGACGTATGTAGTTAATTTAATATTTTTGGTAAATAAATTAATTGAAAGCCTAATCCAGGGCTATAACGCCATGGGGCAGGGTATAGTTTTAATGTGATTCTGCGCCACCTATTCAAAAGTAGCGGCAGTAAAGCAATTATGTATTTTGCTCTTTCTTTATATATAAATGTCTTTGGTTACAAAAACAAAAAATACATTTTATGGAATAAAACGAATAACCAATAAAGCTTAACAGAAAAATAAATAGATACAGAAAAGTTGTACCTATTTGTATGGAAAATTTAGAGGTACCTTTACATTTTCACTCATAACTTTTGCACCGCTGGACCGATTTTTTCAATACCAAACTGCTCGGGAGGATGTTCAATAATCTGGGTAAAAATAGGCAGCCCTGCTTGCGTCTTCGCGTCGTGATTGCCATTTCAACAGACAGACGGACATCGCTAAATCGACTTAAAATTGCATAAGGATCACGATATATATACTTTATGGGGTCTTAAACCTATGTATATTTCGACATGTTACAAACGCAATGACAAACTTATATATACCCTCACCATAACATATATGGTGGAGGGTATAAAAACAAATATGTAATTTCGTCTTAGATTTGTCACAAAGTTTTAACAATGCTTTCAGTTAATACGGAAAGCATGTTTCTTTGTAATGTGTCCTCATTATGTCAGAAATGGAATATTCGAATATTTACAAAAGTTGTATATATTTGTAAATTAATGCATTGGGAAATATCAAATACCATCTGCAATTGTCAAAAAAAAAAGCAGAAAAAAATATAATTCTGTTCTAAAATATTCCAATTAATATTCTCTCTTAAATTCTTTTTAAACCACTGTCTAATGTAGAGCAATTTGTTATTGTTTATTTTTTGTTTTCCAAAGCTTGAAATTGAACTTTATGAAAAACAAAATTTAACAAGTCTTATAGCACGCTAAAAAGCAATTTAGACAACAATGAACAACAAATAATCATGGAAATAGTAGCATTATGATACAAGTGTTAGAATTGTTTGATTTACGCTTCAGTAAACTCTTTAGGCTACATAAATATAACATCTTCTTCTACTTGTGCTGCTACATCGGCTTCAACATAAACTTCCAACATCTACCACTTTGTACTTTAAATACGTATGTTACAATCTTTGGAATTTAATCTAACAAAATGATTTGTAGCTTATTTTGATTTGGTTTTTTTTAAACACTTTTAGTAATTTGAAATAATTCTTCCCATTATGTGCGTACTAAGGTATTCAATTGATCGACTTTTCATTTTAATCGATTAATAGTTTAAATAATTATTCGGGTTTTTTTTTGTCTTAAGCGATTATTCAAATAATTTTTTTTAAATTATTTTTAATAATTTTTTCCATATTGTTAGTCAAGCATAACCATCGATTACCCAAGAGTGAGTGCCTGGACTGTTTAAGTAGACTTTTTACCAACAGGAGAGTGCACATCAATTGGGTTCATGGAGACTGAGTCATTGAGGATAACGAGATCGCAGACGAACTGGCGAAACGTGGAAAAAGCACAATGCACATTCGTGTGCCACAGTGGGCATTTGTGGACCTGGGTTCCAGAGTGCTCTTCTTATGGGTAAATATGCCTTCAGGCATACCTGTGGTGGCGTACAGTTGGATCTCGCATCTACATTCTCTCTGATAGTCAAGCGGCACTCAGGATTCTTATCGTCTACGAAGTGTCATCTACACTCAGAAAAATAAGTTAGTAGAAAAATTTGTAAACGGTTTTTAATTCCAATTTACTATTTTTGTACTGTTTACAAATTTACAAACTACATAACTTTTACAGAATATTAAAAAATTTTCGTTGCTAATATCAAAAAACATTTTACATATTTTTGAAAATTAACAACATATTTTACTGATTTAAAAAAGTGGATATTAAAGAAAATTTATTTATTAAAACTTATACTTATAACCTTAAATTACCCTAAAATGCTGTATACACTTAGAAAAAAAGTTATAACAGACATTTGTAAGCGGTGGGATTGAACCCACGTTACAATTTTTGTACTGACTTTTAGTAAAAAAATTATTATTTAGTCAATTTTTGCAAATTTTGCAAATTACGGAACTTTTACAGAATATTAACAAATTTTTGTTGCTAACTTGAGAAATCATTTTACAAATTTTTGAAACCCGATTTGCTAATAGTAATTTTGAAAAAGTGGATATTGAGGGAAATGTTACGTCTTATAATGAAAACTTATACATACACTCACCAAAAAAAGTCTGTAATGGTAACTAAAAGTTTTGCTGTTATTACGGGAAATTTTGCTAATTTGAGCCCAGCGGTATTATTGCTAATCCTAGCAATACATGTCTGCTCACGTGTAGTACCATGAAATTTGTAGAAAAATTAGCTGCCGCTACTAAATTTTAGTAAACTTTTTGTAAAGTGGAATTTAGCATTTTGTTTTAATTTGGTCATTTCTGTATTAAAAATTATTTTAGTCATTTTTTTTTTTACTTTAAGGTCAAATTTTAATTGTTTTTAGGGCTGATTTTTAGAACTAAAAAAACCTTTTAGTGTTATTTTAAGTGGATGTCCTATTTTTAGACATGAGTCGGTATATTCACTTTCGATCCCTTTTTTTATTCTTTGTAATATTTTAAGGTAATTTAAGTTTGTAGGTGCAAGTTTTAATTATTAGAAATAACATTTCCTTCAATATCCACTTTTGAAAAATTAGTAAATTTTTTTTGCTAATTTTAGCAAATCGGTTTTCAAAAATTTGTAAAATGATTTCTGAAATTAGCAACAAAAATTTGGAAATATTCTTCGAAAATTCTGTAATTTTTAAAATGTTAATAGCAAAAGGATTTGCTAAATAATAATTTTTTACCAAAAATCAATACAAAAATTGGATTGAAAACCGTTTACAAATTTTTCAACAAACTTTTTTTTCTGAGTGTACAAACATAAATTAAAATGTTACAAAGGTTGAAATGTTACATAAGGATCGGAAGTGAAGATACTTTTCACAACCGACTCATGTCCAAAAATTGGACATCCACTTGAAATAGCACTAAAAAGTTTTTTTTAATTTTAAAAATTACCCCTCTAATCCAAAAAAATTTATTAAAAATATATTTTAAAACAAAAATTAGCAAATTAAAAAAAAAAATATATAAATTCGTGTATGTTCTAAATATTTTTTAAGTCTTTGATTTTTTTTAATTATTTCTAAAAACAATATATAAATTTGTATATTCGAATTCGTAAGGCAATTTCAAAAGAAATTAGCAGCTTTATAGGGTAACAAATGTATTTAAAAATAATTGAGTTAGTTTGTGCATTTTAATATTTTTTTTACAAATTAAAATTTTTCTATATAATTTACAATTCATTGAGTTTACTAAAATTTAGCAGCGCTTACTAATTTTTTAATATTAATAATATTTAGTAAATTTTTTTTGCTGATTTGAGCAAACCGATTTTAAATTCCACTTTACAAAAAGTTTACTTAAATTTAGTAGGGGCTGCTAATAATAAAGTTAGCAAAAAATACCGCTGGGCTCAAATTAGCAAAATTTCCCGTAATAACAGCAAAATTTTCAGTTGTCATTACTGACTTTTTTTTAGCGATTTTGGACTGGCTCTCAATTGACTTGGTAGAATCAATTCCCTCACCCTGGAGTGGATTCCTGGTCATGAGGGGCATGGGCGACAACAGAAAGGGCAGACTGTGAGGCCAACTGTGGATCCCGTCGACCATATATCAACCCTGAACCTTTCTGTAGGGTTTGACGAGTCCTGTGACAGGTTCGTTTGCAACAGGGAATTGTGTCAACTGAGATCATATTTTGTAAAATTTCTTAGCTTTTTATCCCCTCTATTGCATATTAAATTTTTTTTCTAAACGGAATGAACCACACCGTAGACCTTCCTTGTAAGTTTTATATTTTATAAAGTTAGGCCTGGATAAGTAAGATGTTAACGTAGAACTCTAAAAAACATTCATGTCTATTTCCAACATGATTTTTCATAAATTTTGCTTCATAATTTTTTTTAATTAATCGAATAAAATTATTCCTTATACGAAATATGAGCATTTTAAATTATTCGAACAATTTTTTGACAAATATGTTTAATTAATCGAATAATAATGAAACGATTGAATACTCTAATGCATACATATGAATAAATAATGTGTGGTGTGTGTGTTTGTGTGTGTATACTCACCCACGTGGACCCGCTGTATACACAGTTTCTTCGACTTGACCAGTAGCTGGATTACGTGAACCATAACGACCTCGTACTATGTTGTCTGGAGTACCAGTTGCACTATGATAGTAGCTACCAATGTCATCATTTGTATGTCTACATTATAAAAAAAACATAACAATCAAATAAAACACTTAATAAAGATTTATTCATTCATTTTCTTTTAAATTTAGTTGAAATGTTTTAATTTGACTAATAAAAAATTTTTTATCTTATGATAATTTAAACTATAAACAGTTAATTAAAATAAATGTTTAAAAAATTAAATAAAAAAAAATGTATCTCAAAAACAAGATCAGACTTTAAAAAACTAATGTATTCATAATCAGGTGAATAAACTTTTTTTTATATACAATCAAAAATTTGGTAGACAAGAGTAAACACAAAATATTTGTATTGTTAATATGAGAAAGAGATTTAATATATTTTTTTAATTTCTTTAGTCTTTTCCAGGGAGGGGATAGTTTTAAACAATTTACTAAGGCTGTCATGGCACTTCTTTTTTAAAAATTTCTGTACCAAATTATTTACAAAAACAATTTAGCTTATATACAAAAATTTCAAATATCTGCGTCATATATTTCACTGCGAACAGGGTGATTCAAAATGGTTTTTTTTTGTTTTAGGTGAAATTATAGATTTATTATACAGTTTGCTAAAACTTGAATTTGGTTTCCATTCAGTTTTTTTATATATAGGGTGGTCCAACCATAATTGTGAGTCACACCTTAACGTCAAGTTTTTTTGACCAATTTAATTTGACATTTCTTTGTTTCAGTGTTTAACAAATTCAACCATGTACCTTTCCAATTGAACAGCGCGTTAAGAAGGTTGGAGCCTTTTACGAAAATGGGGGTTCAAATCAAAATACATTTCGTGCACTTCGTAATTTTTTTGGTCAGCTTAATCGACCAAATGTGTCTACGATCGGAAGAATTGTAAGCAAATTTAAGTAAACCGGGTCTATAGGAAGTGTGAAAACACCTGTGCTTGCTCGTCCAGTTCGTTCTGCGGAAAACATTGCTGTTGTTCGCGATAGTGTGGCAGAAGAGCCGTCAACCTCGACACGTCGTAGTGCGAGATGACAACGGACTTCTTGTAGCCAGAAATTCAGGATATGGACCTGGACGATATGTCGACAGGATGGTGCCACTTGCCACACAGCCAACGAAACAATGGCTCTTTTGCGCGAGAAATCCAATGTGAATTGACACCGTTGGACTTCTTTCTTTGGGGATATTTAAAAGAAAAAGTGTACGTCAATAAGCCAAGAACAATTCAAGAGCTAAAGGATGAGATAGTTCGGCATATTAACGACATTGAATCTTAATTATATCTCAGAGTAATTGAAAATATGGACCATCGGATAAAAGTATGCCACCGAAGCCGTGGCGAGCATTTGGCCGATATTTTGTTTCAGACATAATTGTTATAGATCCTTCTATCATAATAAAAAATATTAACATAATTCTCTGGAAACATTTTGTTTTATTTACAATTAACATGGTGCATTATGGTTGGACCACCCTTTAATATATTTTGTATGAAAAAGATACAAATATTCCAAATATGCCCCACTTTTATGAGTATAACTCCTTATCATCAAAAATCAGTGATTTTTGACTCACGCTCACACACGATTAAGAACCAAAAATTACAATCATGTACGATATTTTTTTTAATGGTTACTTTAATTTGTTGCCTATAATAATATTTTTTTCTCTAAAATTAATAATTTATTGTTTCTTTCTTTTTGAAAAAAAAAAGTATTGAAAATATGTTATACGTATTTTAACAAAAAAAAATCCTGTACCTAAGGTTATTTATTTATTTATATTTATACATATTAATCATATAATTACAAATTATATATTAATACCCTAATCGAGCACTAGCAACTAAGGTCATCGGCTCGTTGTGGCGAAAACAGACCGGAGCCTCTGGTGGGAATCGAACCCACGACCCCCGCACTGATAAGCTAGCACGCTACCAACTAGCCTACCGGTGCGCTCACCTAAAGTTATTATTTCTCAAAAATTACAAAACTTTTACTTAAAAAAAAATATATATTAAAATTATTAAAATTTTTAAAATTTATCTGAACTTAAATTATCCCCAGAAATAGTTCATCAGTTTCTAAAATCAAATAAATTTGTATTATTACATAGAAAAAAAATATTACTTTATGTTTTTAATCGTCTGAACTAATTTTTAGAAAACAAATCTTAAAAATTAGAAAGTGGTAAGTCTACTAAATTTAGAAATAGCTTTCTAAAATTTAGTTAATTTTACTACTCGCGAAAAAAATGAATACACATTAAGTTCACGTACTCTCTTATTTTAAGTTATGTTAGACATATTTTTTGAACTAAACTAAGTTTTATTATATTTTAGTAAGCATTTTTTTAAATCTAAGATGTTTTTCTTAAAATTTGATAAATTTTTATTTAATATAATTGTTTTTTTTTTTCCAAAAAATCAAGAAATATTACTTAGGATAGATATGAACTATTTCCGAGTGTATAAAATATTTCGTTTTTACCCAAAAAGGAATTTTCATTCATTTTAAGAAAAATTTTCTTGGTTTTAATAAAATTTAACTTAAATTGAGGAAAATGTTTAAATTATTTTAAAGCAAGTTTTGGATTAATTTTTAGTTCATGTCTTTTTTTTAGTGTAACTCTTCAAAATCTGTTTCGTTCCTATTTTCGTTATGAAGATTGCTTCGTCCAGGTTTACTGCTTCGACTTTTTTGGAATATTATTCCTCGAAATACAAATCAATGCATACCAGTTTTTTTAATTTATTTAAAAAAAAAAAATTTTAGATGAACTAATAGTTCTTGCAACTGCTCCACTATAACTAAAAATATTAGTTTTATTCTATCTAGCTTAGCGATTAATGCTCCTTGATAGCTTCTTGAAACTAGTTCAGAGCATGAGAATTTGATACAAAAATCACGGAAACAATAATAGGTTCTAGAACAGCTCCGTTGTCTAGTACCTGTTCCTTACACTATTTCATAGAACTAGTGCCGAGGGTCACAATTTCAAATAAAAGGTATGGGTGACAACGCCAAATTAAAACTAGTGTTGGCTCAAAAGATCTTATTGTTAAACTAATGCAAGTTTTGCTGGGTATTTATATGATGTAATTATATATTATAGCGTGCCCAGGAGGGGCGCCTTGGGGGTCCGGGCCCCCTCGAAATTATTTCCAAAATAAATTTTTATTTATGTACAAAATAGCTTGTATTTTTTTGGTTCCAATTGATTTTCTTTGCAAGAACAATTGAAATTTTTGCAAGAAATAAGAAGAAATTGCTTTGAAATAAGGGAAATTTGCTCAATTTCCTTTCATTTACCGAACCTTGTAATATGTAAACAATTTTATTTGGCCTTTTCTTTCGATGAAATATCTATACTTATCGTTCCTTTTTTATTAATTATTTCCACACTCGTAATATTTTTTGGGTAAAAACAACCGAAAATACACTTAAGTTTTTAAAAACCGATTAATTCCTTTTTTTATTTAATTTAACACCTTTTATCTTTTTTCGAACGTTTGCTAAAAAAGGAGTAATTATAGGTTGATTAACACGTCGACTATCCTTATCTGCTATGGTTTTTAAATGTTGTATTTTGTTTAGGTGTGAGCTGGCTAAATAAAATCTAAACTAAATTCAGGCATCCAAATTTCTCTGAAATTTTAAAAATTGTTCAAAGATTTTGTCAAAGGAATTTTAAAATCTTTTGTCGATTTAGCTTAGAATTTATTTAGCTACCTCGCACAGGTCCTAATTGGAATTATTTAATTCGTATATTTTCATTTAAAACAATTGTATTACTTTTTTAATTAAAAATCTGAGATTCGAATACTACATTAAGTCTTAACTGGAATCCCCAAAATTTCAGATTTGTGAGTTAATTTTTATATTAAAACATATGTATTTAAAATTGAAAATACATAATTAACAACACTTATATAGAATATAGTTGTTAAAACGTAAGAATTTATAAAAATGCTGACAAGTCTTGGCAATACTTGGCTTTTCTCTTTTAAATCTAAACGAAAATATTTGTCATAAAAATATTTGAAAGTTTTCTATTTGTAATTTGATAAAATATTAAAAATAACAAAAGCTAAGAAATAAATTATGTGTCTGTTAGTAAATGTAGAGCAGGGCATAAAATATAAATGCTATATTTCGTGTTTCGGTAAAGTCCATATACGAAAACAATCAGTTATAGATATAGAGATATAAATATAAAGCTTTTTTATAAAAAATGGACAAAATTGCCCAAAAGTGACAATTGATATTAAAAAAATCCGAAACAAAAGAATACAATTTAAGTTCAAAATATTACAAATATAATTCAAAAATTCGCAATCGATACTTACAGAGATCAATTTAAATTAAAAAAATACGAAATTAAAAAAATTAATGAAATTCAACATATATTTACTTTATTTAATTAAGTGTTTTTGAATTTCAATTGATGCTTTATATATTGCATTTGGGCCAACCTAAATTAAAATATTTTAAAGAATTAGAATAAAAATCATTTTATATAAACCAAATATTTTAGTGATGCGCAACCACTGCCTTTCAAAATAGTACAAAAATTAAGCAATTTTCTGATCTCCGTCCATGATTTGCGGTTTTTGCAGCATCCGACGATTTTATAAAATTTTTAAGCGAATGGTTTTCTATGACATTTCGTCTTAGAGCTTGGCAATTTAAAACTTGTTAAGAATTATATTTGGTCTTAATGTATGAAAAAAAATTGCGCGATTTTTGGTAAAGAATATATAATTAATTGCACCAAGCCGAGTATTTGACGTTTCGTTAAAAGAATTTTGTAGCATAATAGATTTGTATCATAATGATCTAGAAGCGGAGAGAAGCTTTACAACACAAAAACCATCAAAATGTACTTAATACATGTAATAAATAAGTCAATGTAATAAATAAGTTTTAAATAAAAATTGTTTATGAATTTAAAAGCTATAATTTTTTTTAAATGCTTTAAAAAGGTCAAAAAATTTAGGTTTAGAAATTGGCAGCTTGTAAAAAATTTTTAGAAAAATTATTTTTTGGCGGTTATTTTATGCGGTTAACTGCGGTTACGGTTAGAACCAAAATGCAAACATAACTTAATACATGAACAGTTTGCTAAATTACATGCAAAAAAAACTAAAAAAAAAAATAAAACGTGAGTAACTTACATTTTGGCTCATGCTCACGTATGATTCACGTAAATTACGAAGTTTCGTGTCACGTGCCCTCTCCTAATATATACCCTGTTGTGGATTCGTATGATCAGGTACTTGAGATCTACAAAAAATTTTTCTCTTTCAAGATCTAAAAGCTTGTGTCAAAAATTTGACACATAATTTATAATTTATATAAGCTGAATTTAATACTTAACAGTAGAGGTCAGCAAGTGAGATTGCCTGAATGAAGCGTAATCACAAGTGAGTGAACACTAATTTTCCTCACTTAAATTAGTGTGGGCTCAAAAAAAAAAATGATCGCGAATAATTGTGAATTTTTTCTCATCTGCGTAAGTGTGACATAATATTCCCTAACATATTTTCAAAAATCTTCAGGGAGCATTGGCAGCTCTTGAACTGCATCTGGCTGTTCTTCACAACAAATTCGGCAATTCTGTTTGTTGACGTACCCGTTAAGCCAAAAATGAGCTTCGTCGCTGAAGACAATTTTTCGATAGAAAAATATTTTTCATGGTGAATGACAAACCTTATAGCCTTTTTCCACTGAGCTACATCTTACATCTTTCATCAATTTGCAAAGATGTTAACATCTTTCCATAAGAATTATACAGGCCAACAATTCTACATCTTTCTACATCTACAAAAGATGATCCTTTCTCATTTTGTTCCATCTTACATCTTTCGTTATTTTAAGTGTCATCACTAAAAAAATGACAAAAAAATCGATTTTCTTTATGCCACAAAAAAAAAGCCTATTACTGAGCATTGTTGGTATTGCCACATGCTACGATTTTTTTTTACACTGAAAAATTAACACTGAAACCCCAAATAGCAAAAAATTCAAATTATACTAACAAAAATGTTCTCACTATTGTGCTTTGCACATCAGATCCATACTTGTCTAACATCCGACAAAAGCGGAAATCGACCTCAATTGAGTTAGATGAAAATGCTAAACAGCTGCTCGAAGACCGTTATTTAGATTATATTTTTACAGAAATAATTTAATTTTCACATTAAATCACCTATAATATATTTTCTACTTAAAAATATATAATGTACATTTTTATATCATATAATTAAAAGCAAATCTTTAAAGTAAGCACACATAAATCGTTTTTTTTTACCTATCATAGGATTATTTTTAATAAATGTTTATATAACAATATTTGTGTTTATTTAAGAGAGATTATTTTTAATAAAAATATATAGAAAAATAAACCAAAAAAACCCAACTTGAGGTTAATTTAACAGTTGAATTTTACATCAAACTCGTTACAACATTTCAGTTTTGTGCTGGAATAAAACAAAAACACGAGGTATGAAAGTAAAACCCTTTTGAGATACGACTATTATTTTTGTTACTCAATTACAATGGTAAATATTTTAAATGAAAGTTAAGTTTCTTCTCTTTTTAACAAAAAACACTGCACTAAAATATGATAACTCCTTGAAAAGTTATAGAATATTGACCGTATTTTCTGTGAATTTGTCACTGTGCTCCGTATTAATCGAAGACATTCATGACCTTCTTGTGTGTGATTCGCCGCCTACTCAATAGAAATATGCTTGACTTGGACACCTCGAATATTTTAAATACCAGGTTATTGATTTATCGTAGTAGGTGACTTTAATTCTAAAAATACAATACAGTTGACGAAATAATTATAGGTTCACATAATAATTACTAATTTATTTATTATACAGTTGATGTACATAATTTATTTTCGTTCAGTGTTGCTTAGCTCTAAATTCCTATTGATCCCGTTACATTTGTTGTTTAGCTTTTAAAGAATAATAATAATAATGTTTTTGTTTTTGCAGAAGTGAAAGAGCGAAATAAATATAGGTTCAGTGTAAGTTTGAGTGATTTACATGTGTCAATCAACAAAAAATATGAAATAAAATCATTTTCAATTTATTTGTCAATGTGTTAAAAGTGTTTTAAATAATAATTTGTAGCACGATAATCGTTGTGCTGAAAGTTTACGCGAATTTTTTGAAAATGGCTAGAGGAAAATTTTTCTCAGCAGAAGAACAAGGAAACATTTTGGCTTTCAACGATCAAAAGCTATCGAACCGCGAAATTGTCAAACAAATTGGTAGATCTTTGAATGTTGTTAACCATTTTCTAAAATTAAGATGGCACTAAAAAGAGCCCTGGTCGAACTCCGAAGCTATCTCCACGACAAAAATCTCTAATTATTCGAACTGCATCCCATGGGATTATTTTTGCATCACAAATAAAGGATCAACTTGACCTTCCAGTGTCCACCAGACGAGTTCAGCAAATTTTGCAAAGCTCAGAAAACCTTGTTTTCACCAAAAAATTGGCATGTCCTGCATTAACAAAAGCCCACAAAGAGAAACGGCTGACTTGGGCTCAAAATAATATGGATTATGGTGAAAAATGGCAAACAAATCCTCTTCAGTGACGAAAAAAAATTCAATTGGCGGGATTTGCGTAAGGAGAAAGAAATACGAATGAGCAGAAATTTTGGTGGCGTTACTGTAATGATTTGGGGAGCATTTTCATTCCAAGGAAAGCTTCCCCTGGCATGAATTTCTACACGAATGAATTCAGAAAGCTATGTGGAGATGCTGGAGGTATCCTTGATTGAGCATGGAGAAAATCTAATGGGTCCGGACTTCATTTTCCAGCCAGATAATGCTGCGATTCATAATTCACGAGCAACTAAGGATTGGTTTCTCTCTAAAAATATAGATGTTTTGGATTGGCCATAGAAAATCTATGGGGAATACTAGCACGAAAGGTTTATGGCAATTTGAAACAATATTCAAATGTTTGTAAGCTAAAAAATGCTATTAGAACTGCATGGTCGGAAATTTCGGTAGATGTTTTGGAAAACTTGGTGAATTCGATGAAAATTGGCATTTTTGATGTAATCAAATGCAAGGGAAGCAATATTAATTACTAATTCTTGATTTAAGTTTGAGTATATATTTAATTTTTTTGATTTTAAAGAGTGAACCTATCTTTATTTCGCACCACTAGTTGCATAATTTTAGTGTATATTTTTTTCGGTGTATAATTGGAACTATTTTTTAGTTTAATTTATGTAAATATTGAAAATAAATATAAAATAAAATAATATGTTCAAGCAGTTAATTTGTTTGTTAAAAACTCTGGGTGAACCTATAATTATTTCGTCAACTGTATATGGAATAAGGTTGACTCTGGCAAAAGGAAAACAATTACTTGAAGCAATTTAAGAAACTTAATAAGATAATAGATAAAAAAACATATCTCATAGATTTTTTACGAGGTGTAACCCGTACATTTTTGCAAAATGGCATATCCACTTGTAAATTTAACTACAAATAATTTTGACTATACAGGTCAGGGGTGAACACACATTTAACAACGTGCATTTTCCATCTTAAGTACTGTTACGACAACTGAATGATAATTTTCGGTATTTGTTTATGTGAATTAAAGTTAAGGCTAAAAATGACATAAAGTAAATTTGATATTCTAATATTTTCCAATAATAACAAGAAATGTAACTGTGATATTTTGTATTTTTGCAACAATTTCCTAAAATAAGTTAATTTAAGAAGACAAAGGACCCCCAGTGTTCCATAGCCATAAATGCGTCCCTTTTTGTAGTTCTCTCAAGCAGAACCGTTAATTAACTACTAAAAGGATCTGACTTTGTCACAATTTATTTAGTTTCAGGATATCCTCCAGTAGATTTTTTTAATATGTTTACCTTTTTGCTTATGAGATTTAATTTATATTTTAAATAAAAGGGTTTAATATAATTCAATTTAATTTAAAGACAAATATGTATAGCAAAAAGCCTATTAAAAGCAGTGTCCTCACAAAGCGGAAGACCTTCGAAATTGGAATAATACTTACACAATGAGTGTAAGTATTTTGATTCCGCTGTTGTGAAAATTTGTATCGGAACTAATGATTTTTACATAGGGGTGTGATAGGGTGGAAGTCTTTTATGATTTTTATGAAAATTGAGATCTTTTTTTCTTCCCAAATAAATTTTTAATTTTAGCGGGACATTTAGTAATTATTTTCCCAATGTTCCGTTAACTATTCCATAAATTTGACTAACACATTTGTTGTTGTTTCCCATATAAAGTTTAAGTTTGATTGCTGGTTAAATTATAACGGGATATTCAGATCCTTATTTATTAAATTATATTTATCTGAAATGCTAAGTTAAAAATTGATACAAGTCACTTAAACTTGATAAAAAAACAGTTTAGTACTTAACCATAGTTATGCATATCAAATTTATATGAAAATATCTGTGGTTAACTTTTAACTTTGATTATTTTTTGAAATAAATTAGCCGTCATAGCTTGGAAAACAGCTAAATTTCATTCAAAATCACACTTTTGGAAGTTGTGAAAAAGAACTCCTTTAGAAGAGGAAAATCAAAACTAAATGATACTTTGGAATCAAAGAAAAAATGATTCCTTAAGAATCACTTCCATTTATTTTCGCTGGGTATAATTTATTTTCGATGGGTATAATTATCCATATTAGAAAATTTTTATCAAATTTAAAGATAATTTACACTTAAAAGAAGTGCAATTTAACTTGATGGTAGAAAATATTTTCTTAGTTTTAGGGACAGATATAGTTTTTAGTAACATGAGTGCTTCCAATTTTTGTTCCCTTTTTTGCACAAAATTTAGCTATTTGAAACTTTTTATTTCATTTTCATTACCCAGATCTTAGGGGTTAAAAAATTTAATTTTTGCTTTTCTTTTAGATTGGGGGATATACTATTTAGCATTAATATTTTATTTATTTATTATACTCTTTTTGTAAATATTTTTTCGTTTAGTTAAAAAAAAATATTTAAATGAAAATTCTTTACCGAAATTGAAATGAACCATCTTCATTAATGGTGTTGTATTCAATATCACAATTAACAACAAGACACAAGTTCAGCAATATCACAGCACTGGTATATAAACAGTAATAAGTCTTATACATTTTTTAGCACTTTTTAAAAATTCCTATTTATTTTATTCTTATTAAAGAATATATATTTTTTGCAAAAAAAAAAATATCCTGTATTTCACATTTGTACAATAATAAAATTGCAAATAAAATTTCTTAAATTTTCAATTGATTGTTTTTGTTTTTTTGTAACCAAAGAAGAACCGTAAAGATTAAGAACAACAAATAGACTGACTGCTTTCTAACAGATGCTAAACGTATTTAAATAAGATTCTCAAACAATTTTCAGGAAAATTGTTCGGATGAAGTTTTATTTTTTGTTGTTCGTGCCACTTGTAGTAACTTGGCTGTGTATATGATGAGTTGTTGTTGTTGTTATATTGTTTCACCTGACCACCCACCATAGCAAAAGTGAGCAAAAACAACAACAACAGCAGCAACAACTACCTTTGCAGCAACAATACAATACAAAAAAAAAAGAAAATTTACAATTCACAACTTTAATGTACATTGAAAAATCTAAACATTTAAAGTCAAACGTTTTTCTGTTCAAGTGTCTGTTTCTGTATTCATTCTTAGCATTAAGTAGCATCTTAAGTTTATTTATAAAAATTTTCTAGATTTTCAACTGTTATGGTGGTCAATTTACTATGGGCTGGGATTATTTCAGATTTTAAAATAAAATACATAGCAATAATTATTGCTCCTGGTTATAAAAATTATAAAAACAATTTTCCCTAAAGAATTCACCCAATGTGGTGACGAAATATTAGGATAAATAAATATTTATCATTAATTTTTTATAAATAAAAGATCTTAAGCTCAATATAAAAAAATAATACACAAATCAAGAAGAGCGAAGAAAACTAGAATTTTATAAAAAAAATAACCATAGAATATAAGAAATTTTGTAAGCTTCAACTAGAAAGTCTTTTTGCAGCAAATAATTTATTTTTAATTTACATATCTGTGGGCTTTTAATACAAGCAAAAGATCTCATCAGAAAAAACAAAGTCTTCAAAAAGCTATTAAAACGTACATTCAGAATATTATGTAGTTTACTGTTTGTAGTTTAATAAAAAAGTTTTCCGTTCCATTTAAAAATAAAGGAACCTTACTTTTCTTCAAAGAAATATATATTTTAACATTTTTTTTTATTCATTTGTTTAAAATAATTTACTACCATTACCGATTTTTTTAGTTTTATTTATTTTTTCCATTTGTTTGAAATTTAATAAAAACTTATCCACAAAATGGAAATTTGTGGTTTATTTGTGTCCTTAACAGTTATTATAAATTTAAATTTTGTTTGCTATCTGTTAAAAAAAAAATATCTGAAATGCTGAAATGTCAAGTTGTCTATTGCGTTGGTTTCTAAGTGTCGGCCCAGAATAAGAACGTGACTTGCAACGATTGTTGCTATGAGAGAAAAAGTGACCAAAATAACTACGTACGACCCTGACTGCACAAACTTTCATATTATTTTAGTGTGAAGAGTACCGTGAGACATATTTTCCCTGGACATATCCTCTTTCTGAAAGGAACTAAAAATTTTATAAATTTCTTTTTCTGAATTTCTGATTATTACGTCTATACATCAAAACTAGTACGGTAGTTAAAGCAAGGACCCTATAAGCCAGGATGTACAAAATACAAAATTTGTTGCCACCCATGATGCAATGCTGCCATGATGTCAAATGGTGCGACTACAAAAAAATTCTTGGCCGATACCACGAAATTGTTAGCCGATTTACAGAAACATTTAGCCGCTAGCAAGGGTTGTAGCGCAAGTACAGTGATTGTGATGTGAATGTATGTATACATGTTTGAATTGGTACAACCCTTGCTAGAAGCTAAGTGTTTCTGTAAATCGGCTAAGAATTTCGTGGTCTCGGCTAAGAATTTTTTTTGTATTCGCACCATTTGGCATCATGGCATCATGGGTGGCTAAAAATTTTATAGTTTGCTCTTCCTGGTTTATAGGGTCCTTGCTACAACCCTTGCTCAATAACAACGTGGCCTTTTACGATTATTGCTGTGAGAGCAAATAACGGCGTACGACGGTGACTGCAAAAACTGACATGTTTATTTTAGTGTAGAGAGTACAGAATCTTATAAAAAGAGTACAGTGAGTACAGAATCTTATAAAAATAATAATAAAAAATTATTATTTCAATAAATATTTAGGAATCGTACATATATAATAAGTTGGTTTATATTACCTTGTACATTCGTTGGTACACAAGAGCACATGAGAGCCACATAGTCCCTTTGTTATCTGTACTCGACATATATGTTTTGTTTATAAAAAAAAAAGAACAAAAAATGCGGCAACTCTGCTGTAAAAATGAAAAACACACACAACTGCAACACTCGACATGTTTTTATTGGCAATATGTATGGAAAAATACGGAACGTTGTTATACTGTTCCATAGCACAAGGCATGATTCTTAAAAAAGTCAAACACTTTATAAACCAATGCAGTAAGCCCTTTGTGTTCTTTTTTTGTTAAAGAAAAACGTTTACTTTGCATTTAACCGACTTATTGGTTTTTTTCAATTTTTTTTCGAATAATGCTCAAACCGGTTAACCGGCAGGGTTAAATAATTGGAAATACTTAAAATTTATATGATCACAAATTTATTTATAGATACAAAAGTTTAACTGATTTAAGGTTTTGTTAACAACAATTGTTATTATTTGTTGTTAAAAAGTAGGTGTCTACAGAACTTTCTTTTACAGATAATTCTCCTTTAAAAAAAAATCAGCTTCGCGAAAAGAAGGGTTCCAATAGTTTTATTTTTTATTTTATATTATGAGTGATCCAAAATTTTAGGTTTTTTTGTTGTATCTTTTCTAGATATTAATATATAACAATAATATATCGCTTAATTCTAAAAGTTCCCACATTTTCAATCATTTGTATAAAGAAAATTAAAATTTCTAGCCCATTGCGTAATGTTAAACAACGTGCAACCAAGCGTTGCATTTTATTTGCTTTTTATTTTTCTGTTCTAAACAGTTTTCCATAAAACAAAGATTTGGTGAGAGAATTTGTTCTTATAATAGCATTAGTGTTAGCAACCAACATGCAATATTAAAACACTATACAAAAAGTGTTAGAATTTTTTTCTTTAATTTTTTTGCATTTTCTTTAATTTTGTGGTTGTATTTTGTATGTTGTTGTTTTTTTTTATGGCAGGAATTTTCGTGGTTTTCCTTTTGACATAAAACAAGAAAATCGTTAAGTGTGCATTAGGGTTAGAATATATTTAAAATACTTTGTAAGAAAATTTGTATGATGAACTGCCAAAATTTAAATCCGATTTGTGCAACATTTAACACCTTAATATTTTAGTAAGCTGTATGTTAAATTTTATGAAAATTGCTTAATAAACGGTGGTTAAATTTTAAGGGCCGATAATGAATATGACATTTATGTTTTGAACCACACCTAAACGTCAAGTTTTTTCTGCATTTCATTTGACATTTCTCAATTTTAGACTAACACAATTTGAACCATGGAATGATACACAATCGAGCAACGCGTTTGAAGTTATTCAGGCTTATTATGAAAATGGGCGTTCAAATCAAAATGCATTTCGTGCACTTCGTGATTTTTGTTGGTCAGCATAATCGACCAAATGTGTCCACAATCGGGAGAATTGTTGGCAAATTTCAGCAAACCGGGTCTGTGAAAACACCTGTGCATGCTCACCCAGTTCGATTTGCGGAAAACATTGCTGTTGTTCGCGATAGTGTGTCATGAGGTCGGCCAAGCATTTACCTTGAATGGTGTTCGCTATCGCGAGATGATAACGAACTTATTGTGGCCAGGAATTGAGGATATGACCCTGGACGATATGTAGTTTCAACAGGACAGTGCCACTTGCCACACAGCTAAGGAAACAATGGCTCTTTTGCGCGACAAATTCAATGGCCGTATTATCTCACGTGGTGGCGATGTCAAGATCATGTGATTTGACAACGTTGGACTTCTTTCTTTGGGGTTATAGATAAGGTGTACGTCGACAGGCCAGCTACAATTCAAGAGGTAAAGGATGAGATAATTCGGCACATTAACGGCATAGAACCTCAATTATGCCTCAGCGTCATCGAATATTTGGACCATCGGATGGAGGTGTGCCGCCGAGGTCGCTGTGGCCATTTGGCCGATATTTTGTTCCATACATAATTGAACCATACCAAATTATCATAATAAAAAGAAATGACAATAATTTTCTAGATAATTTGTGTTTTATTCAAAATCAACATCGGCCCTTAAAATTTAACCACCCTTTATTTTTGATATTTTTATTATATCAGTATATATCCATCTAGTAAAATTGTTTGTCTTTTATAAGAATTTGCCACAAGAATCCAAACAACCGATTTTCATTATTATAATAATATTTATTATCACCTGCCACTCTGGCCGAATTTAAGTTATACCCCTATGGATACAGATTGTAGCATTGTGGTAGCCTAGATGTTGGTTTAAAACGTTGGAGGATATTGTATATTAATATACAATGCAAACCGTCAATTAGCGTAATGTTCTTTTTTTGCAGATTTTTTTTTCATGATTTTGTGGTTAAGTTAATGTCAATGTTGACTTTGTTTTAGTTTAAAGTAGAAAAAGGTGGTGTAAACAACCTACCGGAAATATTTCAAGTTTGTTGCTCAATTCTTTTGCTTTCCTTTTATTAGGAGAACATGTTTTTTTTGCCATAGAAATCATTCGTGAGCGTAAATATTTTAAGAAAAGCCTTTTAATTTTGTCCAGAAATTGAAAAGCTTTAAAAAGTTTCGAAATCGGACAAATCTATGGCCAACTTGTTAATTGTATTGCTATTTAAAATGACACAGAGAGAATTTTGTTGGACGAGTTTTAGTGAAAATTTTTAATAAGCTGAATAAATGTTTCTTTTTAATTAAAGAAGTGCATGATTGATTGATTTTAGTTCAAGTTGAGATCATACAATTATATTTTTTTCTAAATTGTTCAAATGAAATATGATAAATTTTATTAGTTATATTTTTTTAATTTTATCAGGCTCAAGATCATAATTTTTTAATGATACTAACGAATAGTAAACACTAATTTTTTTTATTAAATGGAAAAAATTGTAAGGATCAGCGCTAAAGGGAGTGCACACTTTCGACCCGAGCGACCAGGTCATCTTCAGCCTCCTTCTGAACCACCCAACACAAATAACTCATGGTTATCAACAGGCATTTATATCACACACTTTAAGGAAAATGACTATGTGAAATTTCATTTTCAGTTAGTGAATGATTACCCTTACAAATGAGCTTTTTCCATCTATTTATAGAAATACCCTTTGGCAACCATCTTCGATTTTCGAAGCACAAATTGACAGGGTTGCCATTCCAAATGTCAGTGTCTCCAATTCTGGGAACCAATTGGGAATCTGGCATACTAATATTTTTTCTTTCACAACATATTTGAGTGTTGTTTATTATATTTGTTTAGTAAATATTAGAGAAATAAATGGAAAACAAATCCATCGAGCCATTAGGATATTTTACATGAAAAATCTTCATAAGTTTTCTAAAACTAATTCTATAATATTTTTTTTATTGAGTGAGATATTTTCTTCGTTTGCTGCAAGATCATGTAAAGTTTTCGAATAAAAAACTATTATAAAAGATTTACTAGACTGCCGTAGTTTCGTCCCATTCAAGGATAAGTCAGTTGTTAGTTTATGTGTCATTTGTCCAAAGTATTTTTATTATTAAATTGTGTCTAAAAATCCTTTTTCTTTTCTACAAAGTGAATACCGTGAGTGGGAATTAAACCGGCAGCGCCTTACATGCTTTTAATTGAAGTTTTGTCAATGACAATGTATATTTTTGTGATCAGAAGATCCAGAATTATCCAGCAAAAATGAAGGTGGCAAAGAAGCAATAAAAGCATCAATTCTATGGCAAAGGCATCACTTCTTTTCTGATGGTTTTATCGATGAATTTAACATTGGCGTGTCATAGGATGGAAGTATTCAAATGTAGCTACTAGCATTACTCATACTTTACTCTAAGGAAGCAATGAAAATACAATTATTAGATATTCTGATGTACGAGTGGAAAATGGTCATATAGTTAGTAGAATTTATGTTTTGATGAAAATTTAATTTATAGGTATGCATAAAAAATAAGTTTAAAGAAGCGAACTTTTTGCATTAATGTAGAAATATTCTTTAATAAAAACAATTAAATATTTCCGCATTGACTTTGTGGTTATATACCGACTCTTTCCCCGGAAAATGTATTACTAAAAATTCTTTAGTTTAGTTTTTATTAAAAAATATCGTAGTGTAGCTTATATTTTTATTTACAAAATATTAGGTAGTGTTTATTATTTCCAGACCTGGGGGCTTTAATTACATTGTGTATTTACTTTTTTTATTTTGTATTTAAAATCGGAATGTGTTAAATATTGGAAATTTTCAGAAGAAACTTTCAAGCTCATCAAAGTGACATAATAAAATATATTGTTGTATTAAACAGAGTTAATAATAATTACACAATGTAATGTAAATCCTCAGGAATTTTCGTTTATGTGTATTTAAATTTGTATTTTTTTAACAAAACAATACACACTACACCATTTTTAGTTTAATTTTAGAATTTTCCGAAATAATTTCAAATCGACCCAAGAACAAAAAAAAAAAACTCAACAACTGCTGAATAAAAACAAAATTTATTACAAATTGTGTTTTTTTAAATAGTTTGAAAAAAATTTAAACCAATGCTTAAACAATTCAAGTGTTGATTTTGACATCTCAATTCATTAATTTTTCAGCGCAGTGATTTATGAAATTCTAATTTTTATGTATAAAATTTCAAAATGTTTTTTTTAATAAAATGAAGTAAATTTGTAATGAATTTTTGGACAAATTTAGTTTGTTTTGGGCAATTTGAAATAATTTTTACACAATTTTAAAATTAGTTTGTATAGTTTTAAACATTAAACAAAATTTTTAAAACATTTTTTTGGAAAATATTGAATTAAAACTTAAAATTGTGTAGTGTTGAATAAAATACACGATGTAAATAATGCACAGATTGCGACGTCATAACTACTTAAATGTAAATGACAGGCTAAGCTAGTTTTAAATAAAAGTTAAAAAAAAAATCTGTTTTACTTGATTTTTCGAAACTGCTATTAAAAATTGCAAAACTGCATAAATTTTAACCTGCATGAAATGTTAAACAAATATCTTATATAAAACATGATTTAATTAAAAATTTATAAAAGTTTATCAGATCCATTATCTCATTCATATTTTTGATTTTGAATGATCAGAAAACAATATTTTGAATAAGTGCTTTAGATTCCGAAAATATACGACATACGATAACTTATGCTTTAGCAGCAATGAAAAAGATTGATTTTTTAAGATATTCATCGGGTTTATATCCAAATCACTGCATTTGAAATACGAACAAATATTTTCCATTACCGACTGTAGTTTATTTAAAAAGTAATACGTAAAGTTTGTTTTTAAATGAAGAATCAATGGAAATTCATAGAAATATATTTTTTAACTATTTGAATCAGTCATTCAAAAAATAAACTATACAAATTTACAGACATTCAATAGAAGTTTATATTTTCTGTTAAATGTTAAATTTTATTTTTCCTAAAAACAGAAATTCATATAATTCCTTTTTGTTTTTTTGCCAAAATAGTTTGTTTTATACAAAATTATATCAATAAAAATTACAAGAATTATTCAAATAGAATAATATAAAATATACACACATAGAAAAAAATTATATACATCTGTATTTGTTGTGTTTTGTAATTACATACAAATAAAAACCACAAAAGTAGTTTTTTCTAATCTTTTAATGGTTATGTATTTTTAACGACTTTCTATTGTTTTTACTAATTTTGTCGATTATTAAACAATAATTGAAAATAAACAACGAAATGGGTTGAATTTAATGAAAAATCAGTAGTCCTCTTTTTGATTGTATTTTCGTTTAATTTAATATGTATTTTAAGTTGTTTTTAACAACCATAAAAAATTTTAACTGAAATTTAGTAAGGAATGAAAGAAGTTATAGCCACTGTTTGCAGTTTAATAAATAAGTGTTTGATTCAGTTAAAACTAAAGGAACATACATTTATTATTAAAAAAAAATATTTATTTTAACTTTTTTATACATTTGTTCAAAATGATTTACTGTCATTTACCGATTTATTTCAGTTTCATTTATTTTTTCATTTGTTTGAAATTAAATAAAAATTTACCCACAAAACGGAAATTTGTGGTTTGTTTGTTTCCCTTATAGTTATTAAAAATTTAAAATTAAAAAAAAAATATTAAAAAAAATGCAATTTTGTTATTTATTTAAATTGTTTGTTGATATACAACATTATTTCAATTTAAATTACAAGATCTTTATAAACACACACACAAATTTGTTATGGCCATTCACACAAAATGAGTCTATTGACTGTGTGACTGTAGTGACTTAGACTTAGAAAAAGAAAACTAAAACCATAATTGTATGTCTACAAAAATTTTTGGAAACTTGAATTCTAAAGTCAAAATTTGTATGAATATTTAACAAAAAAATATTTTCCATTTTAGAAAATTCGAAAGATTTTTTTTTTGTTTATTTGCTTTTTTAGTTTTATTATTTTTGAACGAAAGTCCAAAATTTTGACCCTATAACGCCAGATTTGGACTAATAAGAAAAATATCCCATTTTACTGAAATTTTTCCATGTCATAAAAAAAATAAATCTAAGAATAAACAGGAAGAAATTCGCAAAATTCTGAGTACTTTTTTGTTCGGCAGCATATGAATTTTTATATAAAAACTGCACTAAAATAATATATTTGTGAAATGAGAAAATTTGGTATACATAATGGCCATATTTTAGCATAGAGTTGGCAAACTGTTACAAGAAGTACCAAACGTAAAAAAATGGTCTCGCAAAAAATTTGTTAAAATCGAAAATAACTAGAATACGAGGCTGGATCAAAAAGTCCGTGACTTTTCTTACTTCCCTCGTAGTTATATGAAATGCAATACTGCTTCCATCAAGTACCACCTGTTAATAGACTACTGTTAATTTACTATGCGTTTAACAGCTGTTCAAAACATACAACCTCGTGGATTTTTTTAAAAATGGAAAAAGTGAATTTCGAGTGCTTGATAAATACTATGGGGACTCTGTACCTTCGATTGCAAAAAAGTGGTTTACTGACTTTCGTTGTGGTCGCACAAGTACAAATGATGCTGAACGTTCTGGACGGCCAATTGAGGTCAATACACCCGAAATGGTCGAAAAAATCCACGATATGGTGTTGGCCGATCGAAGAGTAAGAGTGCGTGAGATTGTTGATGCCATAGGCATTTTATATGGCAGTGTGATTTCGATTTTAAATGATCAGTTGGATTTAAGAAAGCTGTCTGTAAGATGGATGCCGCGTTTGCTCAATGGCAAAATTCCATGATTTGGGCTACGAATTGGTACCTTACCTGCCATTTTCTTCTGATTTAGCCCCCACTGACTATTTCCTATTTCCAAACCTATTGAAATGGCTCGGTGGAAAGAGATTAAGCTCCAACGATGAAATTATTGATCAAACGAATGCCTATTTTTATGAACCTCGAAAAATCATATATTTTGGAAGGGATACAAGAATTGGAGAATCGTTGGACTAAGTGTATTGAGCTAAAAGGAGATTATGTTGAAAAATAATTTTTTTTTGCAAAAAAGAACTGTGTTTCAAAAGTTACGGACTTATTGATCCGCTCTCGTATCAAAACAAAAAATGTACGCTAAAAATACTAAGATATAAAATATGTGTGTGCCATAGCAGTATACTTTTCCGTAAACGATAAAGTGCCCAAAATTGTTAAAAATTTCACAACAGCTTATTAGAAAAATCCAATAAGCATTAAAAACCAAAATGTACCAGTAAAAAGCCATAAAAAGCTCTTTTCCAACCCATTTTAAGTGGCCTAAATGCCGAGACAAATTTCATAAAAATCACAGTTTGTAGAAGTCATAGCACAAATTAAGAAGCAACAAAATTCGAAAAATAGTTTTTTAAGGCCCAGTCTACACAGAAAAAATTTAAAAAAATTCTATTTGTATTATTTACCACCTTTCATAGACCACTTCTGTAAATACACACAAAAACTATTTAAAACAGAAACCAACAATTTTTTGTTATTTGTTTTGTAATTTCCCTTCCTTTTTTTTTAATATAGTTTATTTAAAAAAAAAAATATATATATAATTCATAACAAAGATTGTCTCGCGCCAAAAATGGCTTTGTGAGACCAGTTGGCAAAAAATTATATTAGCTTATAATTGTATAACAAACGATATTATAAACATTTTATATATTACAAAAAATAAAAAAAAGAAATTTACATTTAGATATGTATTATTTATATAAAAAGAAACTATTCAAGAAGCATTTCTACTCTTTCTAAAAGATGTTTCTTCACATTTATCTTAACAACTGATAACCGATTGTAAGCCTTCAAATTTTTGTACAAATTATTGTTCATTAAACTACCCAATAAATCAATTCTCTGCTTGGTTGCCTCCAATCTGCATCGAGCTGTTCTGAGATTACCTGCATTTTTTAGTGTTTATTCGACTCTGATTAATACTAAGTTTTACCGATGGATATCCAATATTATTGATAGATTTGTACACGTAAAATAAATTTGTTTTTCGTACAAACCATGAGTAGGTTTACAGAAATCTTTAAAAAGTGATACCGTATTGTGTCGAAGGTTTAGGTTAAACACACATTTTAGAGCTTTGTTCTGAACGGATTGCAACGATTTAAATACATTAGTGTTCCTAAATGCGTAAATTATTGCAAGATATTCAAAGCGGCTATGAATAAGTGACTGATAAATTAACATCTTTGTTTTACGTATAATTTGCTTTTTAATTTAACCAGCATTCCAGAGGCTGATACAACTTTAGACTTTAAATGTTCAATATAAGCATTCCATGACAGACTACTTTTCAAGACAATACCCAAATGTTTTATTTCAAGTTCCTCACTTATAAGCTTCCCATCAACATAGATTCCGAAATTGTTTAAAACTTGTGATGTTTTTTTTAATGACAATTTGAATTAAATTACTTGTTGTTAGTTTAAAATCTTTGTTCGATTAACTTATCCGTGCTTGGTGCCCAAAATTATAATTAATTTTTTTTTTGTTTAAAAAAAAAAAAAAAAACAAAAACTGAGATGATAGTTTACTTAAGTCTGGATTTTTTCGTAAGACTTTTTTCGGGAATTAAGGGTATAGGATAAATAAAATTTAAAAATAAAATTCATGACTCTTAAATTGACATTTATGAGTTTAATTTAATTCTCAAGGTTTTGAAGCGTACTTTTGTTACGCATTGGTTAATTTTATAGCTAAAATTTAAGTACAAAATAATAATAAAACATATAATTAATATTAAGCAGAAACAAGAACGATAATATTCACTTCCGAGTTTGTAGCTTGAGTCTTTTGTTTTCAAAAAGGGGGGCTCATACTTTTATAGACATAAGTATTTAACTAGATTTGTTTAAAAAATTTAAATTTTAATAAACGGATATATCATGGTTGTTATCGAAATTGTAATTATAATTGTTTTTTGTAGTTGTTGTATTTTTTTCGTTTGTAAATTATGCAAATCATATGGAAAAAGTTATAATAATTGCAATATAATTACACTTAAACTTCAAATAATTTGTCTTTTTTTTTTGTTTTTTGAAATACACACGTTTACGACATACAATGTATTATACTAATTACAAAATTTTATACAGATGAAATATCTCTATGTAATTGCAATTTAGATATTGCTTTTTTACATTTTAAAGACACTGACCTAGACTTGAGATGGTGAGGAAGTATAAAATTATTGAATCAAAAAGAAAACAAAAATAAGAAGAATAAAATCTACTTGACTTGGATTTGTAAATGAAATAAATATAAAATATATATGTATATATACATGAAGAATATATACACTCAAACTATTTTTACAGTAACTGACTTTACTTTTTTTAAGTTATACGTACATGTATTTGTTTTTAAATAATTAAAAAGGATAAATATGAAAAATATATTTTAAATATTACATTTATTTGGGGAACAAGTTACCTATAAACACAGATTTTCTGTTACAGTTAATTTCTTTAGTTTCTTCTTTGATATTTGAATAACGCTCTTAAACGAGAACAAAACATTTTCATTGAGTTTGTAATTTAATCTTACAAATATCTCTAGAAATTCCAAATACGTCGTCTCCTGCCTGCAACGAATTATTTTCACAATTTGTTATAAGTTTTGTGTGATTTTAGCACGTTTAATTACTTAAATGCATATAAATATTTTAATTTTAAAATGATTTGTTAAAAAATGCTTTAATTTTTTTACAGTTAATTGTCAGGTAGTTGAAAAAAAACAAAATAAATATTTTTACAGACTGTGTAATTAATTTTTATAACATTTAAAAATACAAATAAATAAATAATATTTTAAAAATAAATAGTATTTTTTTTATAAAAAAAACAACATTAAGCTCAAACAATTGGAAATTAAGAAAAGCTTAAAAAGTAAACAAAATATTATTATTTATTTTTTCGGATTTTGTAAAATAAATGAAAAATCATTTAATATTTTTACGAATTTTAAAGTTAATTAGTTCACAGTTAAAAGAAATAAACAAAAGAAAATATCATTTGTTTTTACGGATTTGTGATTAGATTGTTAACAGTTAAAATAAATGAAAAATCCTTTATTATTTACGAATATTTATTAACATTAAAAAATAAATTAAAAGTTCATTTGATTAAAATGAAAAGTTAGTAGACCGGTTATTAAGTGATTTTTCATTTATTTTAAATTGCATTTTCAGTTCATTTAAACTACCTAATAATTTTGAGTGTACATGAAAAAGTGGATGATTAAAACAATGAAAATTAGGCTTAACTGTATTAACATACTAACTGAATGAACAACTTACTGAATCAATGATTGCACAAATGATAGATAGATGATAAATGATAGATTCTAGAGCCAACGGTTAACCGGGAGACCGCACACCTGTGTGCCCAGTCAGACCAGTTATCATAACAGGTCTAAATTTTTTTATAATTTTGCTTAGTTTTGAAGTTAAAAGCGAGAAATCAAAAAAGCATTCTCTTGGCTAAAGAAGCATCACCCGAAAAAAGTTAAAAGCGAGAAATCAAAAAAGCATTCTCTTGGCTAAAGAAGCATCACCCAAAAAAAAACTATAGGTTATATTGCCTAAAATTATAGGGCGATATCAACTACTTTCAAAGGCAACATAAGGTGTGCTATATTTTACGGCAATATTACAATAAAAAAATGGGTAATTTCTAGTTGACTTTTATCAGGGACTGAAACTCTGAAAAAAATTGGTTCGGGTTAATCGAAATAAAAAGTTCAGGTTCGGTTCGGATCAGGGTTCGGGTTCAACATTTAAAAAAAGTACAAATGGAAATTTATTTATTTTTCAAAGAAATTTACGTTTAATTTTATAAAATATATACTTTTTTAAGTTTTCTTTTTTTTAATTTGTTCTCTGTGGCGAAAAATGAATTTCAAGGCTGAAAAGACCCTCTCATTTGAAGAATTTAGAAAATCGTTCCTTCTTTTTTAAAACTTGTTCGAGCATATCTTCATCATCTTCTGAAGAACAAGATATTGATTCTCTCATAAAATTCACTTCTTCTCTTTTCATTTACAAATTTTTGAAAATTTTAATTGTTCTTAAAATGTGTTTTTTTAGCATTTTCAACATCTTCGGGATAACTTTAATCTGCTATCAAGATATAATGCTGCAGTCAAAAGTGGATTATTAATAAAGTGGTTTTCTCTTTTTATAATATTTAAATATAATTCTTGTGAAAATGTTTTTGTTTCGTCATCTTTTTTTAGCTCTAATTTAAAGCTTAGCCAGATTATAAAAATCGCCTTAAGTCATCTGTTCTTCTTGTAGTTTCAGCATTAATTTTTTAATAGGTCCAAAACCTCCAGCAGCATCCAGTAATTCCGAACAAAAATTTCTGTATTCCAATAAGGCTTGAACCACGTCATAACTGGAATTCCATCTAGTTTGACAGTCTAATACGGCTTTTTTCAATTTTAGCTTTTTAGCTAAAGAAGAGATTTCTGGTGTTCGCAATTTTTTGCAAAGAGCTCTGCATTGATCAAGTATTTGTCCCTGCGTGAAAAAAGAGGTCAGTTGGGAATTGGGCCTTGTCCCGTGATAGGTGAGAACTGGACTTGTTTAGAAAATACATATCACGAGATAGGTGAAAAGAGGACCGGTTCCTAAAGTCCCTACCACGTGACCGGTTTAAAAGCCATGAAATGTTCTTTTAGACCAGTCCTGTGACATGTCACAGAGGGCACATGATCCCCTCCTAGGACATGCCCATCAGAATGAACCAGTCACGTGACGTGTCCTGGAATAGGTCCTTTTCCCGCAGGGCTCAAGCACTACAAACTGGAATGCAAGAAATGTAATATTTTTTATGATTTTTCTATCAAACATTTCTCACGAACAGCAAAAATATATTTTTAATATCTTTGAACCCGAACGTGGTTAAATTTTTGGGTTCAGCGGGTTTGGGTTCAAAGTTTTGATAAACATCAAACCTGAACCCGTTTGGGTACGGGTTCGGTTTCAGTCCCTGACTTTTATATTCAAAAAATCACCTGAGTAAAAAAAAGCAAAAAAAAAGTCCCACTAATAAAGAAAATTTTTATTTTATTTAATTTAAATTTATTTATTGTATTAAAAAGTGGATAAAAATACATGCACTTTTATAAATAAAAATTTAAATCTGCAAATTGCAAAATTTTTTTTTATACAATACAATTAAAATCTGAATTTTAATTTAGAAAAAATCTCACAATATTTAATTCGCAATATTTGATTCCTTAAGGTTTTCAAAACGAAATGTCTTCAGATTCTCTAGGAGAAAGCTCTACGCCTAAAGGTTTTTCTATAAAAATGTTGTCAAAATCTTAGGGCTTTCTACAGAAAAGAGTACTCAGAACTTAATGGTTTTTTCTTTAGAAAATATTCACAGAACTTTAGGGTTTTTCTGCAGGATAAGATTCTAATTTGTTTTTTCATAATAAAACATTATATTCTGAGGAATTTTCTTATAAAAAAAAGCTTAAGAATCGGAGTTCTTTTTTTCTATAGAAAATCTCAATGATTCTTAGGACTTTATCTTATAGAAAACCCATCAGATCTTGAAGACTGTTTCTATCAGATTGTATGATTTTTTCATGTAATATAACTCTTAAATTCTTAGATTAACTTGCCACAGAGATACCCCTTAGATTCTGGAAACTCTTTCTTTAGAAAAATCCTCAGATTCTCGTGAGGTTTTCCAGTGGAAAATTAATCAGACTTGATTGACTCTTTCTTTTAGCAGAACTCCTCGAATCTGATCGCAAGAAACCAAATGAAATTTTTACGCAATGAATATAGAATGCAGATGACAATAACTTATGGGATTTGCGTTTCCTGGTGGATTTTATTAGACTGTTGGATTTATCTTGCTTGACTTTGTCGTAAATGTGCAAAAGGGAAGGCTTTTCTTGAGTTCTTGTACTTTCGTATACCCACTGTCAACAACAAATGAAACATCACACTGGGGGCAATGTGTATACAAAATTAGTTTTCTTAGCAAAAAAAAAAAAAATATTGTTACTTTGTGTATGATTTGAAGACTAATTTAATTTACCTACATATTGTTGATCATTCATAATCCTTTTCTCGTTTGATGCCAGAACCTGATATATGGTAATGAGCCAATTGTTTTGGAGTATAAGCGTGTTGTGTGTGCGATTCTACAAAAATTCATATTTTATTTGTTCATATATGTAGGTAGAAAAGTGTAGAAAATTCAATGATAGATTCGTCCCTGTGTTTGCTGAGGATTATTGCCCTATGTGATGATTTTGATTATCAGGTCACAAAAAATCATACATCATGATGAATTCGCATCATTTACCAAATATTCTGCATACATAAACTACCTGAATTTTTTTACGCATACAAAATGCCTTATCTCTTGTTATTTTTATTTTAGAATTGCAAAATTTTTTTTGTATTAAGGCCCTGTGCTATATGGCTTAATGAATTCTAAACTTTTAGTTGAAACAAAACTGATATGAATTGAGCTTAAATTTGGGGACAAGTCAAAATATTCCCTTTAGTTGATTCTAAAGAATCTACTCTTATATCACAAAAAGGGATATAACTGTATTTTTTGTGCGATAGAGTAGAGAAATGATGTAAGATTTTTACAGTGGGTAGATATGATCACTGTACATCGTTTTCTTGCAAAAGTAAAAATTGAAATATTTTGAGTTGAGCCCCTTTTAGAGGAACAAGTGCGATATATAAAATAAAGAAAATTTATTTAGTTGTTGACGTTCAAATTCTCAAAACTATTTTTCGAAGAGTTACCTATTTACAATCGTAGAAATTACATTGCCAGTATGCAAAATTGTGTAGTTAAATTATCTATTGGCATTGGTAATAAAAACATTTGTTTTAATTTCATACAAAAATAGGTTACCTATGCCAGCCATTGCTGCAAGATTTGACGATTTTTTGTCCAAAAAATGGCAAATGACGATTTAACAATTTTTGCTCCGAAAGTTACGATTTTTCATATACACTCCTCGCCACATGAATAGGACATCCCTTTTTCTATTAATTTATGCGTTAATAACTTCTAAACTAAAAAAGATAGAACCTTATTTTTTAAGTATTGAAAGCACATTTGATACTCTGTAAAATGTATCAATCATAATTATTTCCTTGCCTCGTACCGAGCCAAAAATTATTTTTGTTATTGAGTATAAAGAAAAGTTCTTAAAATTTTGCGCCACTTGAATAGAACACCCCCTAGAAAAAAATATTTTTTTCACAATTTTGAACAAATTTAAATATTTTTATTTACATTTTATTAAATTCTAAATGTTCTAAAGCTATACTAATAATGTGTTGAGCCACCTTTTTTAAGGATTACTTCGTAAATACGATTTGGAATAGAGTCGTATAAGGATTTCATATAATCGAGGGAAATTGAAGACCAAGCAAAGTGGCGAGGACTGTATGTATACCTAAGAGCGAACGGGGTAGAGAAGCATGCGTTTTTCGTGCATGTTTTTATTATTTCTCTGTCGCATTCATATGTATTCTTCTTTTGTTGCTTTATTCACATTCGGTTTTAGAGCAAAAAAAAAAATCACCGTATAAATAGAAATAACTTTGGAAGGAACTTTGAAAAGGTAACTGAGAAAAAAGCATGCAATCAATTGCATCGCTTAAATTGCTGTATACATTTAGAAATTCTTTTTAAAATTATTCTAAAAGGGTATTCTTTATTCCAAAGATTACATGAAACTAAATAATTTAAAATACCCATTAACGCCCACTGTCCCCATATGAGCACACCTTTTTTCGATTTTCTCTGAGACTATTCGTTCTATAATTTGAGTAAAATAATCTTCTGTAAGCCAACTAAATTTAGAAATTAAAAACGAACGAATCTAATATTGCTATTATTGTTTTAATTCATAATTTTAATATGTATTAAATTTTGACAACATTTTTCATAAAGGTATAATTTTAATTTTTGAAATTTCTAATAAAAATATTAATATATGTATAATAAGTGTTGATTATTTATTCAGGAGACGATTTTCAAAAAAAAAATTGGAAATTAAATTTTGACAACATTTTTCATAAAGGTATAATTTTAATTTTTGAAATTTCTAATAAAAATATTAATATATGTATAATAAGTGTTAATTATTTATTCAGGAGACGATTTTCAAAAAAAAATTTGAAATTTGACAATCTTTTATAAGTTATGTATCTGGCAGCTATGATGCCAGCTAAGACAATATACTCTGCAATATTTTTGTTTGTGATTAATAGTTTATGAGATATTTGCAATTTTAAAAATCTAACAGAGTACGGCACATTTTTTTCCAAAACTTGCAAAAACATCTACAAGCCTTGGTAGAATTTATTTCTATAAAGTTCGCTCATTTGGAGCTACTGCGAAAAAACGCCGTACTAACCCGAAAAGACAGTTCTATTGCGAGTTTTGAAACATTTTAATGGTGGACCTAAAAAAGTGCCTTTAATTTTTGGTCAAATTTATATCTACATTATCTCTGTAAAGTTTTAACCCAATTCAAAATTTTCATATGAAAATTCAACTTTTACGTAGTTGTTTTTTTTTTATTTGAAAAACATAGTCATATAAAACAATTCTTGTTAAGGTTTTTTTAAAAGTGTAGCTCTATTAAAAAATGTACCTTTCTGGAAAAGGGTACTTTTTTGTGGAAAAAAGGTTATTATTTTTTTTAAATGCACATAAAAAAGGTTTTTTTTTGCAAGTACTTTAAATTTTATTTTTCGTCTAGTAAGTACCTGGTGTTTTTTATGTTCCAGGCTTATTTTTTTTTATTTTTGAATAATATAAGATATTTTTAATAATATTTTATTGCATTAAAATTTGGTTTATAACAACAAACTAAAATTTTTAACTCATATCTCGTAAACCATCCACAAAGATCTTTTTTTTACTTTATTTCCATCAAAATAAAAAAAAATTATTAATTTTTCAGCTGTATTTTGCATCGAAATTAAAGAAATGTAAGAAAAATATAGTAAAAGGAAAAAAACATGAATTAACCAATATCCATTAAAGTTGATGCTCTCGGTGAAGCCTGTGAAGTTGATGCTATTGATTTTTTCATTATCATCATCTGATATTTATAGCACATTGAATGGCATATCTCTTTCAAATTTATCGTCCTCCGCGACTTCGGTGACTGCATCTTCAAACTAAAATCTTGAACTTTCGATGTAAAATATAGCTGGAAAATGTGAAAAAACTCTTTTCCAGTATTATAATGTTCCGAAAAATTATAAATTGTAATACAAGAAATATTTTTTCTGAAGATTACTTTACTGAATTTCCCACAGTTTGGCAGCTATGGGCAAAACATTCAGCAAAAAGATAGTAAAAATAATTTTTTGTTTAACATTTTAGCAATTTTGAGGCACTTGATGCAGCTTTTTCGAGTTAGTTTTTTTGCACTTTTTCTCTCCTAGTCTATATCTACAGTTGTGCCGAAGACAGAAAAACAAAATCCCAATTGGTTTCCGAGAAATCAAGTTTTAGTCAAAATATACATGAGGCCATAAAATCCGAACGGCAACCTAACTAGCAAAACCCATATAAGGTTTTAATATTTTCGATAATTACTTCGAAAAACCGCACACCAAAAGGGGTTTGCATTTTATGTGTTGCACTGTGTTATGTATGAAATATTATATCGCAAATGTGTGATCTTTTAACCTTTATTTATATATTTATAACATTTTAGCATATAATAACACCCGTATTGCTGCAATGGCTTCGATAATGTTGATCTTTAGCATCTGGCTTGTTACCGTATCAAGAGGTCAAGGGCGCCAATCAAAATCTCCATTTTTTGACATAATGCGGCCGGGAAAAAGTTCTCGCAAAATACGAGGGCGTAAATGCCGTTGGTGTGTCAGATAAGGATTTTCAGTTTTTCGCCAAAACTGAGGATTTTTATTTTTTTCTTCATGTTTTAATAACTTCAACACGTTGTTGGTGCGTTAGAAGATTCATACACGCAGAGAAAAAACATGGTTCCAACATGATCACTGCTAATATATTGTGCTTGCTGCAATCGGGTATGGTTGTCACAACCATGTTATTGGTTTTCGAATCGTCAACATGGTCGCTACCATCATTGTTATAGTAAATATTTGACTATGATTGACACATTCTACTTCATAACATGATTGGCTGTCACTATACAGTGGTAACAAAAACTCTCAATATGACAAAAATATGAAAATTATGCAACAACAAAATTCTGGCAGCAATCAATAAATAATTAGACATCAAATAAAATATGACTTTAACATTTACACTCACAATATCAACTTGTTTTCATAAAAACCAAAATTTTATCAGTTCAGTCAGTTTGTTTTTACTACAAAATGTCTTAAAAACAATCATATATTGTTTAATGCTGGGATTTTATATTAATTATTAATATGCCATAATATGATGCTCTTCGAATATGATTGTCCCAACCATGTTTTTTCTCTGCGTGTAATAAATTGTTATCGACTGCTATGCACAACTATCAAATACAAACTGACAAATGTCAACCAAATAGAAATGGCGGTCAAAAAACATTAACCTGGAACATTAAAAACACCCTGTCCTTTTTTTAAAAAAGTGTTTTAATTTTGAAAATAATTTAAGAAGTATTTTTTTTTAATAAATTCTTTTTAAAAAAAAATGTACGCACGGACTAGGTAGATTGGTCTACACAGATTTTGCAAACCCTAGTAATGGGAGGCTCTAATTTATACAAATACAAAAGTAGATTATGGTTTTGTAGTTAAAAGAAAATACAAAAAAAAATATAATTGCTATAACGGTTATAAATAAATAATGTTTTATTTAATAAATATAAAAAAATAATAAATTACTCTTAAAATACATATTTTTTTCAGAATTTTTATGGTTTATATTGATCTAAACAATAGCCCGTTATTTGATCCGATATACAGTCAAAAACATCAAACGCCAAATCACAACTTTCACCTCTTTCGGGTAACTTACGACGATCTACATGATATTTATTGGTAACAGCACGTAAACATAAATTAACAGATCTTAAAGTGGCCATAAAGAAGCCATGTTCATTAACACCGCCCGAATAGAAATCAACCAAACCGTCTAAAGTAGGCCAACCCAATTTGTCGATGGCATTATTTTTGGCATAAACACAATGTAGTAAACACTGAAAAGAAAATTATTTTACAAGAATAAATTTAAAATAATAATAATATAAATGGAATAATCATGATGGTCATAAATTGAGGCTTATCATCTTTACTAAATTAACGTTAAGTTAAACAAATTAAGTAAAACTTGTAACCATCAATTAATATTATGTGTGAATTTTAGGGAATTTTTTTAGTTAAATAGTTATTTTATATATTTTTTATAACAATAACACAACCCTGACTTTGTGTGTATGTATTATTATTGTTGTTGTTGTTTTTATATTAACATAAATGCCTTCGCATGCATTTAACAACTCTTCTTCTCTGTATACTTATTTATGTTGTTTATGATGAAGATGATAATCATCATCATCACAATAATCATTATAACCTTTTTGATCTTTACTATGATAATTGTTATATTCTAAATAATATTTTTTTTTTGTGTTTTTAATACCTACATTTTTAACATTGGTTTTAATTACCCTTCGTATAAATTTTCTTATAAAGTTTGAAGCTCTTTCTGTTTTTTTTTTTTTGCGTTTCTAGTGTTAATTAGTTAATTTTTCTGTTAATTATACAATAGTCTTTTTTTTTTTTGAGTTTAAAGAAAATCAAATTTAAATAAAATTTAATTTTTAAGTGATTGAATGATAGTTATATTGACTAATAGCCAAATGTTAAGACATTTTGTTGATTTTTATAACAGTCTTTAGAGTATTCAAAAACCGAAACCGAAAACCGGTCAACCTGTTTATTTTTTTTTTAAACCGATCGGCTTCGAATATTTTGTAAATTCGAAGAAAACCGAAAACCGGTCTTTTTTGTTCGGTTAACCGATTTTTTTAATTACATCACCAACTGGGTTACTTGGTCTCATTTAATTTTCCGAACACTTTTATAATCGTTTGTTTGGTTATGAAGACTTAGATGTAAGTGTGATAGATTCCGATAATTACTTAACTTTGGATATTCCAAATTCAAATAGTTTAATTTCTGATCTAAATAACACAATAAACAGTATTCAAAATTCTAAAAAAACTGTACAAAATCATTTATCATGATATGATGATTTCATATATCTTGATAAACGCGACAAAAGAACTGAAAAGTTGGACAATTTATATAATTGTCTTTAGACTATTTGTCCAACATCTACTATAAGTGAAAGAGTGTTTTCCACTTCTAGCTTTGTCAAAAGCAAACAAAAAAATCGTCTTAAAACGAAATATTTAATTTTACCCAATTTACAAACTTAATGATCTCTATTCATTTGATTATAATATTAATTTTTAAGATATTATATTAAAAAATATTAAAACGAATAAATAAAAGGTTGAAATGACTAACAATAAAAAAAAGTATATATATTTTTTTTTTTTTCAAAGAATGTATTTTTTATTTTTATTACTTTATATATTAAATTTGTATTCTTCTGTATTTTGCATCGAAATTAGAGAAATGTAAGAAAAATATAGTAAAAGGAAAAAAACATGAATTAACCAATATCCAATCAATCAATATAAGAATGTATTTTTTATTTTTATTACTTTATATATTAAATTTCCTTTTATTTTGTTTGTAATAAAAACAATTAACAAATTATATAAGCTTTTTATTCAAATTAAAAAAAATCGAAAAAAACGGTCGACCGGTTTTTTATGCAAAAACCGAAACCGGTTTTTTTAAAATTCAATTTTTCGAAGAAAACCGAAACCGGTTTTTTCAAAAGGCCGGTTTTTTGAATACTCTAACAGTCTTATAAATCCAATTAACATGTGAATAGGTAGGTCCTTATATAAATCTCTGTGTGTAATTTTATACAAATATCTTCACACTTGTGACCTGTAGTTTGATTACAAAGTTTACAGAGTGTGATTCTGAGTCAATTGATATACTAAAAGGTATCAAACGTCATCAGTGTGACCCTTTAAGCATTTTTGCAGCAAATTTTCCATTTAGCATTCTTTAATCATTTATTTAGCATTTATTAGCATTTTTTAATCTAATAATATCAACAACTTGGGCAACAATTGTCAAAGAATATTTTTTGCTATAGAAAACAGTTTTAAACCTAATAAATGTAAATTACATGGACATTTTAAAGAATAAATGCTGAATTTCTCTGTAGAAGCAATAAAAAGGTTTTGGAACGACATTGGCAAAAACTAAGTTTATACGAGTGGATAAACAAGAACTCATATATTAAGTTCTGAATAAAATGTACACTCAAAATATTATGTAGTTTACTGTTTGTAGTTAAATAAAAAAGTTTTTCGTTCAATTTAAAATTAAAGAAACACACATTTATTTTTCAAAGAAATATCTATTTTAACTTACTTATCATTTGTTTAAAACATTTTTTATCAGTCTCATTTATTTTTTCATTTGTTTAAAATTTGATAAACATTTACCCACAAAACGGAAATTTGTGGTTTATTTGTGTCCGTAACAGTTATTACAAATTTAAATTTTGTTTTCTGTCTGTTAAAAAAAAATATTCAAAAAATTTTAATTTGTTTTTTTATTTAAATTGGTTGTATATATTCAAAATTATTTCAATTCAAATTACAAGAACTTCATAAACACACATACATACACAAGCACATTCACACAAAGAGTGTCTATAGCTATGCATACATACAAATTGGAATTTTTTGAATATTTTTTTTTTTTTTTTGAAACAGCAAACAAAATTTAAATTTGAAACAACTGTAACGGACACAAATAAACGGACACAAATAAAAAAAGTTGAACAAATGTATAAAAAAGTTAAATAGATAATTTTTGGAAAAATAAATGTATGTTCCTTTATTTTTAAATGGAACGGAAAACTTTTTTATTAAACTGCAAACAGTAAACTACATAATATTTTGAGTGTATTAAATGAAAATCCTTTCAATTAATTAGATTCCTTTATAATGAAGTTTTTGGTTTTACCATTTAGTAACTCGGAAGTTTAACGGTTTTTTAGTAGAATCAACCTTATAAAAACGAAAATTAGAAATTTTATTAAAACTTAGAAAAATTTTCTTAAAAGGAATAAAAATTCCTATGTTTGAGGAAAAACGAAATAGTTTATATAGTCAGAAATAGTTCATATTTTTCCTAAGTAATATTTCTTGATTTTAGGGGAAAAAAACAAGTCAATTAAATAAAAGTTTATTAATTTTAAGAATAAACATCTTAGTTTTAAGCAAATTGCATACTCAAATGTAATAAAATTAAGTTTAGTTAAAAAAAAAAAAATTAGGACATAATTTACTCCCATTTAGTTAAAAAATTGTGTCTAACTTAAATCGAGAGAGTACTTTATTTATTTTTTATTTGCGAGTAGTAAAATTAACTAAATTTTAGAAAGTCATTTCCAAATTCAGTTTTTAAGTATACCACTTTCTAAATTTGAAAAACTGTTTTCTACAAATTAGTTCAGACATTAAAAACAAATAGTAATACATTTTTTCCTATGTAGTAATAAAAATTTACTTGATTTTAGAAACTGATGAACTATTTCTAAGTAAAATTTGTTTGCAACTTAGTTCAGATAAATTTTGAAAATTTTAATAAAATATTCTTTTTTTCAAGTAGAAGCTTACTAATTTTTAAAAAAATAATAAAATTTTGTATAGGATTTTTTTGTTGTTTTTAATATTCTATTCCAAAAAAAAAATCAATTAAAAACAAACCAGTTAGTTTTCCTAATTTTCAAGAAAAAATATTTTTAAATAAAAGAAATTAATGTAACCATTTAAAAAAACTATCGTGCATGATTGTAATTTTTGGTTCATGATCGTGCGTGAGTTAAAAATCTATCACGTGCCCATTTCTAATCTTAATCTTAACAGTCTTAAATATTGAACTTAAAGTAGCTTAAAATACATTTTTAAATTTTGTTAGCAAAGGGTAAAAAATTTAGAATTTGCGCTTTTATGTAATAAATTTGTTTGTTGACTACAATACAAAATATTGCAGGCACATTTTATACATTACGGCATAATAGCTTGTTAAGAGCAGTGTCCTCACAATGCGGAAGTCCTCCGAAAGTGGGAAAATACCTACTCAATGAGTGGAAAGTACTTTAAAATATATGGTAAAATATATTACCTTTACCATAGAAGCAGGATAAGGATAATTTTTACTTAAAAGAAGTGCTATTTAACTTGATGTTAGAAAAAAATTTTTTATTTTTAGGGATTTAAGTCCTATTTTTTAGTAAAAAAAATTATCTAATGAACTTAAATAAAATACAATTTTTCTTAAAACCAAGGAAACATTTCCTAACTAACAGTACAATTTTAGATGATCTATGAACTAATTAGGAGGAAATTTTACTGTTTTCTTATAAAAATTTACTTCTCAGTAGTAAAATTTTTCTATAATTTAGAAATTTTGACCAAACTTTAAGTAAAATTTGTTTCTTAATTTTAAGAAAAATTTTATTAAATATTGGTAAAAAGTTTCTTTGGCGCCGTTTTCATTTCAATTTTTCCTCAAAATAAGTAAATTTTTCTAAATTCTAGTTAATTTTTTTTTTTGAGTGAACAACAATAAAATACATTAAAATAAAATAACCAACTTGGCGAAACCTATACCCTTGTTTACAGATTATGTAGTTATATGCTTATTTGTAGTGTTAGAAAATAGTACAAATTTAACCAACTAGCAGCACAAAAAATATAAATATTTTGTTTGTATTATTTACGAAATTCGTAAACTTGAAGGGCTAACTATATTATATTTTTACCATCAGCTGAGTACGAAAATTTTGTGATGTTACAATTCCAGTCGCGTTGAGTTAATCAAAGTAAGCAGACGTATTTTGTGTAACTTATTTTGTTATTTTTGTTTCTAACAATAAAAAAAAAACTAAAAAAACAAGTGGATTAGTGTTGCTTAATCCTATACACTTAATATAGGGATTAACGGTATACGCAATGACTACAGAAAGTGAAGAGGATGGTAGTTCAAGTGATGATAATTTACTTAACTGGCAGAATGTAACATCAAAACGTAAAAAAATTATAAAAACAACTAACGTTCAAAAAAAAAAACAAAAACATTCAGTTGAGCCAAGTTGTTCTAATATTAATAAATTTACTTCACTTGCCAAAGACCTTAATGATGATGATAATGATGATAATGATGCTGTTGCTGACGAAGTAGCCGAAACTAATTCTAAGCCGCCACCAATTTTTATTAATAATGTTACTAACATTAACAAAATGATTAAATGTGTAAGTAGTGTGATTGCCAATAATGAATTTAACTATAAAGGTTTAATTGACGGTCAAGTTAAACTAAATATAAAAACAGTTGATTCTTATCGCGCATTAACTAAATATCTTAATAATAATAATTTTAGTTATCACACGTATCAGTTAAAAAGTGAGCGCGCATTTAGGTTCGTAATTAAAGGTCTACATCATTCTACCAAAGAATCAGATATTAAAGCAGATCTTATCTCTAAAGGTCATCTAGTTGGGTATATAACAAATGTGAAAAGTAGATTTACCAAAAGTCCATTACCAATGTTTTATGTTGATATTGATCCGAGCCCGAACAATAAAAAAGTATTTGAAATACGCGAAATAGACCATTGTATCGTTCAAATAGAAGCCCATAAGAGTATAGACGATATTGTTCAATGTCACCGCTGCCAGCAATACGGCCACACCAAGACTTATTGTAAGAGACCATTTGTGTGCGTTAAATGTGGACTTCGTCATCCAACCCCTTAATGCCCAAAATTAATTGAAACTCCTCCCAAGTGCGAACATTGCTTAAAACAACATACCACCAGTTATAGAGGATGTGAAGTTTACCAAACTCTTTTAAGGAAGAAATTAGCTGAAAGACGACCATTCACTCAAAATCAATTTTCAATGAACAGAAATGATTTTCCTTATTTGAATTCTAATTTTAATCATAACCACAATAATATAAATACTGGTTTCAATAACGCTAATACTGGTGAAACTTATGCCAGTGTTGGAAATCAAAATGTTAATAATGATATTATGAAAAATATTGAAAATCTTCCACATAAGCAAATTGAATTAACTAATACACTTATGAATATGATGTCACTTCTTATAAACAAATTATGCAAGTAAATCTAAGATTAGCAATATGGAACGCGAACGGACTAACGAACAAATTAAACGAAATTGAATATTTTATGAAAGTTAAACACATTGACATTTTTCTTATTTCTGAAACGCATTTAACTACTAAGTCTTATGTAAAAATAAAAGGATACGATTTTATATTCACCAACCATCCTGATGAAAGGGCTCACGCTGGAGCTGGTTTATTCATAAAATCTGCAATTCGATATGAAATTGCAGAAGAAATTCGAAAAGATTACATACAAGCAGCTGGTGTAAAATTGGTCTGCAAAAACCGGCCCATTAATATTTATGCAATATATTTTCCCCCAAAACACAGTGTCAACTGTGGAGATTATGAAAACTTTTTTAAAGGATTAGGTTCTCGTTTCATTGTCGGAGGAGACTATAACGCAAAACGCACTTGGTGGGGTTCCAGGTTAATAAATCCTAAGGGTACAAATTTATATAAGTGTATATCACGGAATAATTTTAGCATTTTATCAGGAGGTCGACCAACATATTGGCCTACTGACCCTAATAAAATACCGGATCTTCTCGATTTTGTTGTTTATGGTGGTATTTCTAGATACTCTCTTGACATTGCTAATGATGATAATTTAAGTTCTGATCATACACCGCTGCTTGTCAACTATAATGTTTTTGTAGAGCTCACACCTAAGAAAGTAAAATTAATAAGGCGTAATACAAACTTGAGTGTCTTTAGTGAAAGGATAGAAAACAATTTAAACCTGAATATGGCAATTAAAACAGGAGATGACTTGGATGATGCTGTCGAATCATTCACCTCATTGATTCACGAAGCCGCTGTGTTATCTACCCCAGTTACGGAACCAACTCGCAACGTAGGTCTAAAAGTCCAAACTTCAGCAACAGCAAGGGAAATGATTCGACAATCCAGAAGGCTAAGGAGAATATGGCATCGTACAAGGAATCCTAGAGACAAATCCAACTGGAACCTTGCTATCAAACTTTGCTCAGAGTTCTTGGCGAAGGAAAGAAACGAAAATACTAGCAGGTACCTTATGAAATTAAAGCCTCAAAATAAATCAAAGGAGCACGAGTTATACAACGCCACGAAATACCTTAAACGCCCTGCTAAAACAAACGTTCCTATAAAAAATGCTGACGGCTTATGGTGTAGAACTGATGCTCAAAAATCCACCGCTTTTGCCAAACACTTGGAAGAAACTTTTAAACCCCAATGCATCAATGAAAATGACTCTGATATTTTGAATTTCTTAGATGTTGCCTGTCAAATAGATTTGCCTATGAAAAGTTTTTCGCCAAATGAAACAAAAACGGAAATAAATAAGTTAAATAAAAAAAATCATCTGGATATGATAAATTAGATGCGATAGTCATCAAATCATTACCATTAAAGGGAATTATCTTTCTAACCCTTATTTATAATTCAATTTTGCGTCTTCAACACTTTCCCACGCAATGGAAGTGCGCTGAGATAATTATGATCTTAAAACCATCTAAACCAATTAATGTCGTGTCTTCCTATAGACCAATTAGTTTATTGCCTATTTTCTCGAAAATATTTGAAAGACTTCTGCTTAAGCGTTTATTACCTTTTCTCGATAAAAATAGTATCATTCCTGACTATCAATTCGGTGTCACCGAATATGCAAAACAATTATTGATTCGTTCGAAAATAAGAAATATTGTTCTGCCGTGTTTCTGGATATACAACAGGCGTTTGATAAAGTTTGGCACAGTGGTTTGCTATATAAACTAAAAACTATCTTTCCACATTAATTTTACACGTTTTTCTTGTCGTATTAAAGTAATAGATGTTTCTATGTCAGAACCAATGACGATATTTCCAACAATCACCAAATAAAAGCTGGTATACCTCAGGGTAGCGTACTCGGTCCAGTATTGTATACAATATTCACATACGATATGCCTACTAGAGATGACGTTACTGTCGCAACTTACGCAGATGATACGGCTTTTATATCTTCTCATAAATCGCCATCTGAAGCCTGCAGGATATTGCAATTGCAACTCGACAGTCTTCAACACTGGCTTACTAAATGGAATATTATTGTCAATACGCAAAAATCAAACCACATTACCTTTACTTTACGGAGAGAAAAATGCCCACCTGTGTTCTTATATGACACTGCGATTCCCAGCAAAGATGATATAAAATACCTGGATCTTCATCTAGACCGACGACTTACTTGGAAAGTGCATATAAAAGCCAAGAGAAAACAACTTGACATTCAATTTAAACGAATGTACTGGCTACTAGGACCCAAATCTCAACTCTCTCTCGAAAATAAAGTTCTGCTATTAAAAACAATATTAAAACCAATCTGGACCTATGGCATAGAGTTATGGGGGACCGCCAGTAATTCAAATGTAGAAATTTTACAAAGATTCCAGTCCAAGGCCTTAAGAACCATTACAAATGCTCCTTTTTATGTTACAAATATGGCACTACATAATGACTCAGCAATCACCCGAACATATTGGCAATCACACTATTAGATGAGACTGATGAAGTCAGAAGACTTAAAAGAAACCATATTTTAGATCTCCCCTTTATATAAATAGTATTTTAATTATGTAATTAACTAATATTATATAGTATATACATTATTACATATTATATAATAACATTTCATTTTTGTATATATGCATTACTTATTTATTAATAACGTATTAATCAACATTATTTATCAAGACTGATAAATATCTTATATTGTTGTTTCCGATGGGAATCAACAAGACATTTTTATATAAATATATTATTCAAATTTGCTTATTATTGTAAAAGAGATTGCAAATAAAATTTGAAGAAAAAAAAAATGTTACAATTTTATACTAAAAATAATTTAGGAAATCCTTGTATTATTTACAAAATTTATATATTTATGAAATTCGTAATATACGAAAGTTTAGTAATATTTATATAAAAAAAAAATATTTGTATATTGTACGAAAAATATATTTGTATTTTAAAGCATGGATTATTATGAGTGTAAGCGCAGCTGGTTTAAAAACATAAGAAGATAACCAACATTAAAGGTTTTTCAAGGTGCCCAGAGGTTATTTTTAATTTTATAACCAAAGTAGCGGGCAAGGACCGCTACGTTGTTAACGTAGAAAATGGTTGCCGGGGCTAAAGCCCGGGAGTATACGGAGTCTCAGATAATTACCCGAAGTCCCCAAAGTCTTACCATGTCCCAGACCAAAATTCTAAGATGTACCACAATATTGAGTTAACCCATAACCCCCATTTTTACCATGTACCTAGCTAAAATTATAAATTGTAGCTGATCAATAAGTTAGAACATACTCCAACAACATATTTAAAATTTCAGGTAACTTGCTATTTCGGTGTGGGCAGGCCGTTAAGGAGTAGATTTCACCTTTTGCCCCTCCCGTAGGAATTTACAAAATCCTACCTGAGTGGATGTCTACAACTCCCTCAGGTGGAATCAATATACACAATTTCAACCTTCCAGCTCTAACGGTATTACCAGGCCGTCGAGGGGGTAAATTTATCCTTTTTCAGTGCCTCCCCGTTGGATTTTCCAAAAATCACGTCTTAGCTGTTATCTTAACTGGAGAAGGAGCCTGCATACGAAATTTCAACTTTCCAGGTCCAGCGGTTTGAGAAGGCCGTAAAGGGGGAGACATCCCTGCTCAAAATTCTAAAATATACCTTATCAAGGAGTTAGCACATACTCTTAGGATGGCGTATTTCTAATTTCCCCCTTTTGCCCCTCCCCAAAGGAATTTCCAAAAACCCCGTCTTAGCGGATGTTTACCCCATACCATATTCAGCCTCCTTCCCCTTTCGGGCTGGGCAATGTTGAATAAGTCAGTCAGTCAGTAACGTTATTCCTTTATATATAGAGATAAGAAGATAACCAAGCAATTGTGTGGGGTTAAAAAGTTATTTAAACATGTTGCAAAAATTTTAAAGTAACGAATGATTTCATAAAAAAAAGTACACTCACAATATTATTTCCTTAAAAATAATCTAAAATACTTATTAAACAAATCGAAAATACAATCAAAGAGAGGACTACTGATTTTTCATTATATTCAGCCCATTTTGCTATTTTCTTTTTCAATCATTGTTTAATAATTATAATCTACAAAAGTAGAAAAAACAATAGAAAGTCGTTTAAATTTTTAACTGACAAAACGTTAGAAAGAAACGATTTTTGTGGTTTGTTTTTCAAATTGCAATTTTTTTACACAAAATATATATATTTATATAAATAAATATATATCTATTTTCTGTTTGAATAATTTTGTATATAAACTCACATCTTTGATAAAAAAAAAAAACAAAAAGGAATTATTTAAATTTCTATTTTTAGAAACAGACAATATAAAATTTCACATATAACTGAAAATATCAACTCCTTCTGAAAGTCTGTACATTTTCATAGTTAGTTTTTTGAATGACTGATTTAAATAGATAAAAAAATATATGAATTTCAATTGATTCTTCATTTAAAAACATACTCTACGTATTACTTTTTAAATAAACTACAGTCGGTAATGGAAAATATATTGTGAGCGTATAAAGTTATTGATGCATATAAATTTTAACCGTTAAAGCTATCCACCATATATTCAATTGGTCCTCCGATTTACAAAAAAATTTTATATGTCCGACAGGTGGCGTTGGGGTTGGGGTATTCCCAAAATTTGAATTTATAGTCAAATTTGTGTCATATCCAGAATATATATTAGCGAAGTCGAGATCTTTACGAAAATTTGTATCTATGGTCTGAATCGCCTCATATTCATAATATGTGGATGGCAAATATTTGTATGTATAACGAGATTGGTTTTTAATTTATCTTATAAAAAATTAGTCACCAGAGACTCCAAGAATGATTAAAGCTAATGATCGGGGACACACTCTCTAATTTCAAAAAAGGCATCTTCTATTAAAAAGCATGATAACTCACCAAGAAGTTGAACCATCTACTTAAAATTTGGCAAAACGTTATTGAAAATGATCAAAATAAGCTTAATTCTTTTGAAAACAACAAACTTACAATTAATTACACTAGCTTACAGCCAAAATGCGGCAATCATGCGACTATTTTTTGTATGAATTAGGGCCTCCTATCATCTAATCATATCAACGATTGCTATTTTTGTCAATGCAAGAGTTCTGGATTTTGAGCCAAAAAAGGCGGGTTTATCCACATGTAGACTCTGTCAGTTTTCCAGTTCCTTATTCGGATATATTGCCCATTCCTAAATATCCAAAATCAACTTACACCAACGTAAGTCCCGACTCATCATTTGTTAATCAAAACTCACATAAAGACAATTATATTACAAGTGGAGAGAACCGATTACTTACTCAGGCTCAATTAAATGATTTGGTCAGAGACTTGGAGCTTACAAAGAAAAAAAAAAGCAGAAGTACTACAACACAACTTTTTGGATTCAAATGTAAAAGTAACATACTACAGAAACAGCGATTCTCCTTACGCGAGGTATTATTCAAACGAAGATGAGATATGATTCTGCAGGGACATTCCCAATTTGTTCGAAGAGCTTGGATAGCCTTACAATGCAATTAAATGGCGAATATTTGTTGATAGTACCTAGCAAAACTTTGGTAATGGGTGTGATATTCTCATGCGTTACCTTGTAATGATAGCTCGTTACCTTTTTCATTATTTGCAAGCATAAAGTAATAAGTTACTCATTCTTGATTACGTAATATATGATTTATAAATGTAAAGTAATAATTGAAATATTTTTGAAAATCTATTTTAAGATACATTACTTTGTGTGTTTTTGTAAGCAAAACTGTAATGTAAGTTTGTTTTGACAGCACTAGCGAAAAACGAAGCGCAACAATTCATTTGAGTTTAAAGCAATCAAATACTATATGCGTCGATAGCTCAGTGGGTAGAGTTCTTGGCTGGCAACTAGATTTCCCTGGTTCGATTCCCATCTTGACCACATTATTTTTAATTACAAATATTTTAAATAAAATATTTGTAATTAAATAAATTATTTGTAATAATTTTTTTAATAAAAATTCTTTTTTTTAATCTATTTTTAATCACATTACTTTTTCCATTCTCGTAACCATATAAAGTAACCCTTTACATTATCACCTCTAAAGTAATGGGTATATACATTACTTTGAGGCTCATCGCCCGTAAAATTCATCAGTGGAATAAGGTTTAAAGTAATCCAACGGCCCCTATGGCTATACATTACTTTACCCATTATCTGGTAATGTTTGATTTTGCTTTGTAGGTAAGAAAGTTTCAAAGCAGTTCCTTTACATAACGGAAACAAGAAACCATCTATACCCATCGCACATGCTGTAAACACTAAAGAATCGTACGAAACAATGGATAAATTCCCAGCAAAAAAAAAATGGTATTCATTCTGTGACTATAACTTCTTTCATTGCTTCCTAAACTTCAGTTGACATTCTTTTATGGTTTTTTGGTGTTATTCTAAGGCACTTCCAAAAAATTCATGTGTTCATATTTCAAATGCAGTGATCTGGATATAAACCCGATGTATATCTTTAAATATCACACTTCATTACTTCTAAAGCATAAGTTATAGTATATCGTATATTTTTTTTTTGAATCCAAAGCATTTATTCAAATTGAGAAAATTGTTCTGATAAACTTTTTTAATTTTTTTATTAAATCATTTTTTATATTTTAGTTTAAAATTTCATCTATGCAGTTTTGCAAATTTTAATAGAAGTTTTGAAAAATCAAGAAAAACAAATTTTTTTTTGACATTTAATTGAAACTAGCTGGCCTGTCCTTTGCATTTTTCAGCCTCAAATATTTATGACGACACAATCTGTGCATTTCTGCATTATGTATTTTATTTAACACTACATCATTTCCAGTTTTAATTCAGAATTTACCAAAATAATTTTAAAATTGTGTGAAAATTATTTCAAATTGCCCAAAAATGTTTTAAAATTGTGTAAAAATTATTTAAAATTGTTCAAAAATATTTTATAATTGTCTAAAAATGTTTCCAAATTGTGCAACCAGTTTTTAAATTATCCAAAAATATTTTAAAATTTGTCTACAAATTCATTAAAATTTTTGAAAAATGTTACAAAAATGCTTTTTCACTAGTGCAGAATTATTTATTTGTTTTAATAAAGAGTATTTGTATATCAATGCATACATTTCGCTTCTTTAAATTAATTTTTTGCATTCTTATGAAATAAATTTTCATCAAAGCTTAAATACTACAAAGTATATGAACATTTTCCACTCATGCATCAGAATACCTAATCATTGTATTATCATTGCTTCTTTAGAGTAAAGTATCAGTAATGCTAGTAGCTACATTTGAATACTTCCATCCTATGACACGCTAATGTTAAATTCATCGATGAAACCATTAGAAAAGAAGTGATGCCTTTGCCATAGTAGTGATGCTTTTATTGCTTCTTTGGCAGCTTCATTTTTGCTGGGTTGCTAAAATGTATTAACTATGAAGATCACAATTAGAAAGTTTGTTCCGATTTAAAAGTGGTGGGCATGCTATGTGGAATGCAACGTGGATACACAAAATATTGTTGTTTTATTTGCCTCTGGGACAGTCGAGCTCGTGATTTTTATTATAAGAGAAAACATTGGCCGGAAAGATAAGCCATTACAGTGGTCCAAGGCAACATAAAGGAAATAAAACATTATCTTCCACCATTACATATAAAACTAAGACTCTTAAAAAACTTCGTCAAAGCATTGATTAAAGAAGGCCAAGCTTTCGCCTATTTGAGTAAAATTTGTAAAAGTATTTCTTTTGCAAAAATCAAGGAAGGAATTTTTATAAAATAAAAAAAACTTTTAAAAGATACAAAATTCAAGAAACATTTGTCCCCACATGAGACTGCAGCTTGGAAATCCTTTGAATTGGTGGTTTCTGATTTCCTGGGAAACATTAAAATCTCCGAGTACAAGACTATTGTTCAAGATTTGATTAAGAATTATGAAAAAATTAATATATAATACTTTTTTCTAATTTAACAAATATTATTTCCTAATTTGTCTCTTTTACTTTTGCAACAGGTGTTAATTTGTCACTTAAGACTAATTTTTTACATTCTTACTCGAGCTTCTTCCCAGAGAATCTCAGTGATGTAAGTGATGAGCACGGAGAGAGGTTCCACCAAGAAATGAAATGATATCAGGAATATTGGGATGAGAGAATGATGGGAGATTACTTTTGGTGTGCCTTAAGAGAAACGGACCCTAACGTAAAAAAACGTAAAAGAGGTCCAACAACTCTTTTTAATACTAAAATACAAATAAATTTAAAGAAAATCAATAAACAATATTAATAAATAAAAAATTAATTTTATTATTTTTTTTTAAACTGTTGTTCTTAACTATACAATAGTATTGGGCATGCTTTCATAATACTCGTAATATAAAACAAAAAAAGGAGAAAATCTCAAATTAGGTACTTTTGCATAAATGGTCATAGCTTTGGAATTTACCCATAGATGTTCTTTGAAAATGACTTAGTTTTTATATAGAAGAACTATATATAAGAAAAAAAATTATTTTATATTTTTCCTTTCAAGATTAATACCATTTTTATATTTTGAAATTTTCAGATTTCGGATTTTTCAGCCGAAAAAAAGAGAATTTTCTTTTCCAAAACTATGTACTGAACCAATTTAGAATCCGTACTCTTGGTCCTAGTTTGAGCTATAGTCAAAATAGTAAAGTTACTCAAAATAAAAATATAAGAACAAATAATAAAAAAATTTTCAAAAACTACTAAAGAAACGAAATTATTAAATGCGATTTTTGGGTTCAGTAGACTCAAATCAAAAAAAATATATATCGATATTAATCATTTTTTAAACTTTAAATATCATTTCACTATGGAGCCACATGGATTAGCGGTCAAATACATCTGGCCTATAAAGAGTTTCTCAATACCGTGAAAAAGTATAAGAGTATGCAAATATATGCAAAAACGTTGTAGTCCCAAATTATTTAAAAATTAAAAAAAAAAATAAAAATAAAAAATAATAAAAAAATTTTAAATCTGCTTTTTAAAATTTTAAATTTTTCATAATATTTTTATGTACCCTATTTCTAATTGAGTTAAAAGATTTAACAATACTATTTTAAGTACTTAAATATTGAATTTAATTTTCGTCCTCCAAAATTAAAAAAAAAACTAAAATAAATAAAAATTTATTTTTGACGCATACGTACTAGAGGTTCCAGCCAGCCTACTTTTAAATATTCGACTTCATAATGGCATAATACAAAATTTTTTTTAAACACATATGTATTAAATTTTAGAGTAACCTTAAATGAGTGAAATATTGTAATTTATTAATTGCCCTCTAGGCTTTTAAATTACAAAATGTTGAATAAAAAAAATATTGAGCTTTTGGCCAACAATTTCTTATAAATTCCCCATAGTGCATGGGTAGGAATTTTTTCCTTAAATATTTTAAAACTTTATTTCCTACTTTTAGGACATTTCTATCCAAGCTATGTTTAGTGAGCTACTAACGGCTACTTATAACATTTTGGGTTAATTTATATTCTACTCAAAAAATCTTCATTCTTTCAGACCAGCGTTGAATTTAGTCAAACTAAATACGACAAAATAAATATAAATATTTAAAAAACTAATTAATACACATTTTGTATGTGATTTCAAGTTGGGCAAAATACTTAAAAAAAAAATTGTTAACAAATACAAACATAATTTTTAATGTACTGTAATCTGGTGTAACATAAGTTGATAAATATTAAGTTGATCAACCACTTAACGTAGCTTTGGATTGTGTAGACATACAAACTCCACTTTAAGTTGTTTAATAACTACGAACGCATTTTTCTAGTTTTTATTTTCAACAAAAACCCAACACCTTTTATATAAAATTTCAATTGCAAAAACAAATTGAATTTCCCAACTTTTTTCATTTTAATCACCATGAATATGATTATATTAATATTTAGTTGGGGTGAAAAGCCTGAGAGTGTAAGACAATATTTTGGTTTACAAAATATTAATTGCTTATACATATTTCACATTTCTCCTATTTCAACTTACCCCAGCTATTCGTTTATCCTCTGATGGTACCAATGTAGGATGATAAATACCATTGGAAATGTCACCAACACGACTTATACGACTAATCAAACGTGACATACGTCTTTGTGTAGAATTCTCATCAGTAAAATAAACATAACGATCATCATTATCTGACTCATGGATTATGTGGTCTTCAGTGGAGGATGTGTCTGTCCATGGTTCACTTTGAACAGATGTAGTTAATTCCACAGTTTCAATAAGCTCCACACTATCATCATTTGGATTTAAAGGCGGTTGTGCTTTATCGACTTCTTGCTTGAGTATTTGAAAGGCCTCTAGAAAGTAAAATTTCACAAAATGAATAAAAAAAATTATTATTTGAAGTCCTGTTTTATGGACAAAATAAAACCACTATACCTAATACTAATTTATTTTTAACTTCTTCTTGACATTCTTTTATAAATGTTTCTACTCTTCTAGCTGTACGGGGTGGATTTAAACATTTGGTTTTCTGTAAGGAAATTTCATAAATAGCATTATGCTACGTTTCCACTGAACGGATTTTGAAGCAAAACAGTGTTTTGTATATGTTTTCCAATATAAGTTTGTTTTTCCACTAAAACAACATGTTTTGCTTAAAATGGCTTCAGTGTAAATCAGGTACAGGAAATCAAAAGACTTAAGTAACAAACTTTTCTTGGCAGTAGGTACTTTATAAAAACGAAGGATTCATTACGTAACAAACCTTATTAGTACTTTCATAATATTGATGATAACCATATCCTTGAATTTGTGCATTAAGAAACATCACTGTCACTACTTTAAAATATAAACATTTTTCAATTTTCATTTTTCGCCGTATGTTGTAGGAATAAAATTAAAAGCGAATTTTAACAACCTTTAGCTTTAAATGGCTTTTTACAAATGAAAATAAAATTTTACACAATTTTCCAATGTCATGGAAAAGTGTTTAAATGATAGATTATTTTTTAATTATTTTTTTTTTTTGTTTTGCTTGTGAACTTGTTTGGTTAGTTAAAAGTTTTCAAAAATATAAACATTGCCGTGTATAATTGTCGGTAATTGGCCGGTCCGTCGGCGAGTCGTTTTTTTTTTCTACAACTCCATCGATTACAAGATGTGTCAATGTTGCAATATTATTATCTTTTTGTTAAAGCAATTGCAAAACGAGTTGCATAAAAATATTAAGAGTGAAATTATCTAATAAAATGTGCTTTAAACAAGTATTTACTAACTTATGCACAAGTTGATTTGACAAAAGAAAAAACTTATATTCATTTTTATATCCTTAATGCAAGACGCATACAAAGACAATAAATACAAGACAAAAAGCTCATGAATCTTGAACCTTTTTGACACTATCTTTTTGGTTTCAAACTTGTTCTTTATTTTTTTTATTATAATTACGAAAAAGTTAACACACGAGCAATATTATTCAAGTTCAAGTTATTTAATTATTTTTTCTCGTCTGCGTGAGTGAGTGTGACTTAATTTTCCTTCACGTTACTATCTCCATTTACCATTATTAAATTTTTATTCAAAATCAAATATTTATAAGCTCTTGCACTTTTTCAATGGGAAATTTTTTATTGCTTAAATGTACTTCAAAGAATATATAAGGTTTTTTTTTCGAATTTTATATAAATATTTCCTACAAATTGAAATAGATATAGACTTGTTAAGTAGTTATAGATATATCTGCTTAAAAATAAAGAATTTATAAAAATGCTGCCAAGTCTTGGAAATTCTTGGATTTTCTCTTTTAAATGTAAATAAAAACATTTGAAATTATTGTATTTACAATTTGATTTAATATTCAAAACAACAAAAGCTATCAAACGAATTTTGTACGAAGGCGGATCAATAAGTCCCTGACTATTCGACATTCCCTCCAAGTACCACCCATCAAGTACCACCTGTTAATAGACTACTGTCAAAACATTATTTTTTGCGAAAAAAAACCGTCAATCAAACCAAGGAAAAGCTTGATAAATACTATGGGGAATCTGCACCCCATCAATTTCAATGGTAAAAAAGTGGTTTACTGACTTTCGATGTGGTCGCACAAGTACAAATGTCGCTAAACATTCTGGACGGTCAATTGAGGTCAATCTACGATATGGTGTTGGCCGACCGAAGAGTAAAAGTGCGTCAGATTGTTAATGCCATAGGCATTTCATATGGCAGTGCTGTTTAGATTTTAAATTATCACCCATCAGCAAGATGGGTGCTGCGTTTGCTCTCAATTGACTATAAGCGTAATCCTGTGACGTGTGTAGTCTCAATGACAAAATTCCATGAATTGGGCTACGAATTGGTACCTTTACCTCCAGTGACTATTTCCAATTTCCAAAACTAAGGAAATGGCTCGGTGGAAAGAGATTTAGCTCCAACGATGAAATTATTCATCAAACAAATGCCTATTTTATGGACCTTGAAAAATCCTATTTTTTGGAAGGGGTACAAAAATTGGAGAAACGTTGGACTAAGTGTATTGAGCTAAAGATATTTTTTTTTTTTTTTCAAAAAAAAACCTGTTTCATTCAAAAAGTCACGGATTTATTGATCCGCCCTCGTATTTATAAGTACCCTACGGGAAATGAAGGGTCGATTGATCCAAGGTGATAAGTCTGTGATAGATAAATGAGGAACCTGTCACAAAATTTATGTAAAATATAATTCAGTGTCTGAAAAAGTGCTAATTGCTGTAAATTTACCAGTGTCCCAAATATTGAAATGGTGGCGGAACATTGACTGGTTCTATCTGGATATATCATGTAACTAGAGAGAAATGCACATAACAACAATGTGGACTAAAGAAATGAGGACTGTTATAGTTGAAATAATGACAGAACACGGAACTGTTGTGCTGTGTATAAAAGAATGTCAATCGGTGGCAAAAACCTCAATCCCGCGACTGTTGCAAAGCTGACATAATACTGAACTGATTTAAACAGAACCCACTTTGTGTCTGCAGAAATGATGACATAACACTAATCTAGTTCAAAAAGAAGTGATTACGCATCTGTTTAGTTAGTGACATATAACTGCATTAATTCGAAATGAATCCAATGTGCGTGATGAAGTGTCAAAGACAGGCAATTCAAACAGCCCGCGCTTGACTAATAGGTATCACAACACTTAAAAGTTTATTAAGATACACTTAGGGGGGATGTTATCCCCAAAAATCCAAAATTTGTTATTGAAAATTTCGATCGACGACTCTTTTCTCTTAACATTGTCAAAATTTTATTAGAAAATTCATTAAATATATAAAAATTATTTTTCGCTTAACTCCATTATGGAAATTTGAAAATTTCTTAACCCATGTAAAAATCGAAATATATATAAACATACATGATCATACATGGGCATACATGGTCATATACGTCCATACATGATCTCATATATGACCATATATCTTCGGATCCGAAATTTGAGGGTATATGGTGATATATGTGCATATATTATCATACATGCTCATATATTATTCATGATCATATACAGGCCCATGTATGATCATGTATGCTCATATATATTTCGATTTTTAGATGGGAAGTAACATTTAAGTGAAAAATCTTAATAAGTTGTTACTATAATACAGGCTCTTAGACTTAATTTGTCTAAATTATATTAATCCATTTTCCGAATTAATTTGAACAAAAATTTTTCACAAGTCTATGATTAATTTATTGAATTAAGTGGGATATGATTTAATATAATTTATATTAAATTAATTTTTTTTCTATAGAAAAATGTGTTTTATGATTTAATACGTGAAATATACATACATACATATGTACATGATTTTTTGTTGGAATGATTTGGTAAAAATGATTTCATGATAAATAACTATATAACGATCAGAAAAATTGCATAAGAGTCAAAATTTCATAATTGAAGGAAAAGTCGAGAAAACATTGACAGCCAAAGAGCTAAACTTCGTGCTGGGACTGTATGGGGCAGACTTGCCTCCGCAGACCTGCTGGTAACCCGAGATATAATGTGAAAATTTCAAATCCATTTTTTGTTTAATTAAATAGCAAACATTTTTTTGTTCTTCAATTTTGTTAAAATTTTAAAAACATTCACATTCTGTAATTGTTTTATTTTTGAGGAAATAGTTTAAAAATCGGAAAATATTTTAAAAACCTTTGTAATAAACTTTGACTGGACCTTATGGAATCTTTCAGAAACATGTTCTTAATATGAGATACGCGGAAAAAATATTGATAAGTTACATGCTAACTAATTTTCGTTTGCTCTTTGACATATAACAAGTTTTTTATTAATTACTTGTCCTTAGACCTGTGATATGTACACTTGAACCAGTCACGTAACGTTTCATTTTGCACTAGATCTTATACACATCACGTAGTATCTAACATGAGAATAGTAGTGTGTAAGATAATTCTAACCTGTTCTGTTGCGCTTTTACTTACACCAATGCAGCGATATGGTACCCTAAACAAGATCAGCGATATGTCGCAAGTAGCTTAAAAGGTAGAAATTGCCACCTCCTATGACAAGCCCATGTTAAAGTTACCGGTTACTTTCATTTAAGAGAACCAACTCGAGTTCTGTCACAAAGTTCCGGTCACGTGACTAACTCTGTGACTGGTCCATTTCCCGTAGGGTACGAAAACAGCTTTGGTACAAATTGTATTGTAAAAAAAATTCAGGTAAGTAGGGATAGTTGTACATGTAATAGATATACATAGATATAAAATTCGAAAAAAAACAAACCTATATATTTAATAACAATTGCAAATTTTCAATGGAAACAGAAATAAATTTGTAATAAAAACAGGTGAAATGGATACATTGAGAAATAGATAAGGTTCAGACTTGCATGTTTTTCGTAACACTAAGTGATTTTCCATTTATCATCATGTTTATTTTGACTTTTGATTTTCCATACATCTTAAATGCTGCAAAATCAACTCAGTTTGACGTGTTTTAACTTTAATCACAACAAAATCATAATAAAAGCCAGGATAAGGAATGGTTCATTCAGTAGGTTCAGTGTTTTTTTTACACATTATTACATTTGCGCCCCTACTGAACATCCTATACTTTGATTTTTTTTGTTTATTTGTATCAGCTGTTTGAATAACATGTCAAAAGAAATCACTATAATTTGTAATGTGAACGGTGATGTTAAATTAGAGATGATATTGAAAAATCACGTTCAAAACCACATAATGTGAAAATAATATTAAAGAATGATGCAGCCATAGCACACCACAAGAGAAATGTCTAGATGTCATACCAACGAACATCTTCTAAATATTTTGCTTTGCAAATCAGATCCATATTTGTCTAACATCCGACAAAAGTTGAAATTGACCTCAACAGCAAGGTTATTTACAGAAATTTATCTATTCATTAATTTATTATCGACTTAATATGCGTAACCATTGTTAACTCCATACAAATTTGACACTATTGTTAAGCACTAAGCTCTGGTTATTTTGTGATAAGTTAGCCAGGCATTAAAAATATATAATGTATATTTTTATATCATATACATAATTAAGAATAAATCTTTAAAAATAATCAAACATATTTTTTTTACTTATGTGGGATCAGTTTTAATAAATGTTTAATACCCTAGACCGCCAAAATGCGGTTATCATATATTAAGTAGTTTTTGGCTAAAAAATAATTTTTTTATTAAAGCTATTATTTGATATCGATAGAAAATATAATTTACTACTTATTCTGTCTTAAAACTTTTTTTTGTTCAGCCAATAATTTTCAAGCGAGAAGGATCTAAAGTGAAAATTCAGTAAATTTAGAAAAATTTACTTTTTAAATCAGAAAATAAATAAAAAAAACGCCAAAAATATTTTTACGCTCTGGCACACATTATTGATAATGACCAAGGAAGTTAAGAGTCGTTACGTACGTTAATATTTTTGTTCTAGGACTCACCAGACACCGTCAGGACACGTTTTACCAACATCCTTGAACTTTCAAATTCCATACAAATTTTAAATCGAAAACTTTAAAATAATGAAAATATGTATTTTGGGGTTCAGTATGAATGGGAAATAACTCAAAATCCAGTTAACAGATTTTTTTTTGAGATTAACCACAGCTAATACACCAAAAAGCGAAAATCGCTGTAACTTCTAAAATAATAACACTACTAGTTCAACAATTGTCACCAAAAAAAGTATGTAATGGCAACTGAAAATTTTGCTGTTTTTACGGGAAATTTTGCTAATTTGAGCCCAGCGGTATTTTTTGCAACACATGTCTGCTGACGTGTAGTACAATGAAATTAGTAGAAAAGATTAGTAGCCGCTACTAAATTTTAGTAAACTCAATGAATTGTAAAATATAGCAAAATTTTAATTTGTAAAAAAAAAATGATTAAAATGCACAAATTAACTCAATTATTTTTAGATACACTTGTTACACTTTAAAGCTGCTAATTTGTTTTGAAATTCCCTTACGAATTCGAATATACAAATTTATATTTTTTTTACTAAGCAACATTTTTTTATTTATTTTTTTTTTCAAAAAACAATAGACAAAATTATATTATCATGTTGTTTTAATTTGCTAATTTTTGTTTTAAAAAATATTTTTAGTAAATTATTTGGACTTTAACGTCAAATTTTAATTATTTCAAGGGCTGATTTTAAGAACCAAGAAAACTTTTTAGTGCTTTTTTAAGTAATTGTCCTATTTTTGGACATGAGTCGGTTGTGAAAAGTATCTTCACTTCCGATCCATTTTTCCAAACTATGTAACATTTTAAGGCAATTTAGGATTATAAGTATAAATTTTTTATTATTAGAAATAAAATTTCCTTCAGTATGCACTTTGTTAAAATTAGTAAGTTTTTATTTTTGTTTTGCTAATTTTAGCAAATCGATTTTTAAAAATTTGTGAAATGATTTCTGAAGTTAGCAAGAAAAATTTGTAAAAGTTCTGTAATTTGTAAAATGTAAATAGCAAACAAATTTACTAAAAAATATTTTTTATTTACTAAAAATCAATACAAAAATAGTAAAATGGAATTGAAAACCGTTTACAAATTTTCCTACTAACTTTTTTTCTGAGTGTAATTTTATTTTGCTAATAGCGTTATTTATACCAAAAATTGAACTTATTTGATTGCTGAATAAAGCGATAAATCAAAATATTCATATATATCCCATAGTAAGTTAAGGGTTAACAATGTTCATGTTTATTTAAAATCGGCTGTCATCCCTGGTAATCAGCCCTAATCTGAATTAAGGTTCACCCGTTAGCCCACCCTGTTCATTAATTTTCCAGTACTGGTGATTCAAAATGTACATTTTTTATCAATTTTCTTTTGTTAATGAAAAACTATTCGTAAACAATTACTTATGTATTTAAAAGAACGTTTTGAAATCATATAAATTTGAACCAAAACGATGTTTTGTATATATTTTCCCATTTAATATTTACTACAATAATTCAATCGTTATCTTATTAGAAGAATCAAGTTGATTTAAATAATTCTTTTTATAAATCAAACAAATAATTCAATTTTAAATCAAGGAATAAAATTAATTTTTAAAATATTTTCTAAAATTACAATTAATTTAATTTTAAACCCGAGAGGGTTTCATGGAATTTATTTTATTAATGTATATGATAATTTTGTAAACTTATAGTATAATACAAATTTCATTTTCCGTTTCATTTCCTTCGTATAAAAATGGGTCACCCTGTGGCTGTTTTATAAAAATAGATACCTCGGGATTTCTTCCGGACCGGCACCTCGTTTCTGTATTTCTCGCATTGATAAGGTTTTCGCAAAAACCATGTAAAACGCAACCCTGTTCTGCTTTCTATAGTTGGCTACCACAGCCACTTTAAGACCGATATGAAAATTTTAAAATAGCGATTCCATTAAAGACATTTGTCTTTTTGTATAATCGGGTTTATTGCGCTATTTTACCGGCTTAATTTTGAAATATCTTAAACTACCTTTAAGATAACGCTAAACTACCGAAACACCGATTTATAACGATATTTTGCAGATATAACCCAATGTAACAGGTAATATTATGAAATAAACCCCGTGATATTAGAAGACGCATGCCACTATTGGAATCGGGGTTTTAAAATTTTCGTATCGGTACTGATCAGAGCGTGGTAGACAACTACCGTTAAAAAGAAAAGGTAGTGCTTACCAGCCATGAAAAATACAAACAACTTCATTATCTATTAAGTCACCTTATATAAAATAGGGTGACTATATCGCTTAGTTTTCGAGATACCAGCCATTTAAAGAAATGTCATTTTGTAAAATGGCAAATATCTCGGAAACTAAGCGAGATATCGCAAACCGTACAAAATTTTTGCAAAGCTCGGCAAAAGTTACCCTTCGATAGTAGAAAGGATTTCATGGAATTTTTATAAAACAGCCACAGGGTGACTATTTTTTTTTTTCTTGTCAATTTATATGATAATATAAATTAACACACTTCGATAATACAAATTTCATTTCCCGTTCCATTTCGTTAGAACGGGATGTCTTCCAAACCTGACAGAGCAAAATTTTTGTCCGTTTTGCTCTGTCGCGCTTAGTTTTCGAGATACCGGACATTTTAAAAAAGTATCATTTTATAAAATGACAAATACTAGAAAACTAAGAGAGATTTGCAAGTCAATTTTGATGTTTTTCTTATTTTGTTTTTATTCGCAAATCAAAAAAAAAAAGAATTATGTTTGAAATAATTTGAATCAATTCAATCAAAACAGATTCAAATGAAATTGCTCAATCAATCATGATCTTAAATCTGATTTAATAAATTGATTTATAAAATATTAAATCAACTAGCTGATTTAAAAAAAAAACTACTTTTTCGCGAATTAATTCAAAGACCCAGCAAAAATGAAGCTGCCAAAGAAGCAATAAAAGCATCACTACTATGGCAAAGGCATCACTTCTTTTTTAATGGTTTCATCAATGAATTTAACATTTGCGTGTCATAGGATGGAACTATTCAAATGTAGCTACTAGCATTACTCTTACTTTACTCTAAGGAAGCAATGATAATACAATGATTAGGTATTCTGATGCATGAGTGGAAAATGTTCATATACTTTGTAGTATTTAAGCTTTGATGAAAATTTATTTCCTAAGAATGCAAAAAAAATAAGTTTAAACAAGACAATTTTAAAATATTTTTGAACAATTTTAAACGATTTTTGCACAATTTTAAAACATTTTTGGGCAATTTGAAATAATTTTTACACAATTTTAAAATTATTTTGATAAATTCTGAATTATAACTGGAAATGGTGTAGTACTAAATAATAAACATAATGCAAAAATGCACAGATTTCGTCGTCATAAATATTTAAGGCTGAAAAAATGCAAATGACAGGCCAGCTAGTTTCAATTAAAGGTTAAAAAAATCTATTTTTCTTGATATTTCAAAACTTTTATAAAAATTGCAAAACTGCATAAATTCTAACCCTCATGAAATTTTAAGCTGAAATATAAAAAATGATTTAATAAAAATATAAAAAAATTTTATCAGAACTATTTTTTCAATTTGAATAAATGCAAAAATATATACGATATACTATAACATAAAAAATATACGATATACTATAACATATGCTTTAGAAGTAATGAAGAGTGATTTTTTAAGATATGCATTGGATTAAAATCCAGATCACTGCATTTGAATATGAACATATGAATTCTTTTGGAAGTGCCTTAGAATAACACCAAAAAATCATAAAAGAATGTCAACTGAAGTTTAAAGAGCTAACTATGTATATTATACTTTTGCTAGCTTAAGCAAATGTGCGAATACATGTAATGAAATGTGTATGACTATATTGTACTTAACAAACTTTTCGTTAAGTTTCGTCAAGTGTCATTTGCTTAAGCAAACAGCGAAACTGACCGCACTTTACTTAAGGAATCATATGTTTTTAGAAAGGCTGTATGAAAAAAAAAACAAATTGCAATGTACGCAGAAAATATTTTTATAGAAAATTTAATTGAAATTGTTAAAAAAACAAACGTGCATTTATAACAAAAGGGGTGGGTTTTGTATTTGTTTTTCGATTGAGATGCAGCACTGTTGCATTTTTTAGTACTTTTTTATTTATGTTTTTATTTGTTTCTTTAAATTATTTAAAATCAATATAGATTTACTTGTTAATTGTAAAATGTTTATAAATTGAACACATTAAAAAATATTTTTCGAAAAGATACAAATATTTTCGAAATATAAGAAGAAAACAGTTTTTGCAAAAGTACATATATTTGCAACTAAGTGTAGTAAGTATTTAAGTTTAAAAATACATTGTAGCCACACAAAATTCGTCAATAAGTTGATTAAGCATTTGACAGACTTTTCGTTAATTTTTGACAGTAGCTTAAGTTTGCAAAAGTATAATATAGTTAGCCCTTTAGGAAGCAATGAATGAAGTTATAGTCACAGAATGACTACCATTTTTTTTGCTGGGGATTTATCTTTTTCAAGGTCTGCGCATATGACCCGTATGGTTATTTTGACATTGCAGTGATTTACAAAATGAGATAGAAATAAAAATAAACTCGATGTAAATTGTATATCACTGCAATTTTGACATAAATTTTACTCATTTTCTAGTCGCCATTTAGATTCAATCAGCGGTTTCCTGGCTAGGCAGCCTGTGGCATAAATAATGGAAGCGTATTATTTATGTTAACTAGTTAATAAACTCATTTTTTAAACACTTATAACAAACAGCTTTCATATACAAACTTACTACCATGAGTTGCTTGTCAAATTGAGTAAAATTTAAATTCTACTACCAAAATGTACAACAAAGCAATTGAGAGTGTATCAGAGATAACCACCCATGTCCAGTGCTGCTAGTTTTATTGGGCAAAAATTGTCATAGCGTTTTTAAAAATCATAAAATAAAATCTTTGAAAGTCGTCAAAATATAAAGTAATAAATTTCTTAGTGAATCTTAATCTAGAATTCTTAAACATTCTTCGTGTTTTACAATGTTAATTGAAAATATTACTTAATTAACTTACCACATTAAAGAGAGAGGAGTATATTAAAATATGATATACAAACAGAATTATAAGTACAAAGGAGAAGAAAAAAATCCCTCTCTAAAGGGTGGAATACTTCGTAATTGTGAATGATTCATGAAGCATAGTAAAGCTAGAATAAGACATACGTAACGTGACGTAAAGCGATATGATTATCTCTTTATTAATTGTGTTCGAAGATAAATAATGCCTATTTATTTACACGCTGGTGTTTACTATTTTTATAAGTTTTTTTCTCTTCATTTCGCCTTTGACGTGAAATTATTTAATAAGTTTCTGTTTACTATTTTTAATATGTTTTTTTTTTAATTTCATTTGAAAAATATATTTTTATTTCAACTGGAATTTAATCGGTATACCACAATCTGACCACTTCCTAGCGATTTTTTATTTAATCTGATTTCATAATATTTTTTTAAAGTTAGCAGCATGTCACTGTTGACAGCTACTATACTGACATCTACCGCCTGTGGAACGCTGTGGAAATTGTAGTCGATATTTGAGTTATTTTAGGAGTTATTTCACAAAAAAAAACTCATTCGGTTACGGTTCTAGCAAAAGTTGTTTGCAATTCGACATACTAAGGTAAAAAGTAAAAAAAAGTTATAAAATTATAGAAAATAATCTATAAAAATAGTGTAAATAGCAAGATTATACAACAATGTTTTATAAAAAATACAATTTTGATGTAAAAATATAAAATTTGTATATAAAAAAATATCTTTTTAAAAAATAAGGTCAATCAAGTGAGTGACGTGTTGTGTGTGCTAAAAAATAATTGAATTTCCAATAAGACAAAAGTTGTGTAATTATAATGGTATCTTTAAATATATAACTAAATATTGATAAATAATTTTGCTAAGTAAAATGGGCAAAGGCATAGTTATTAAAAAATTTAATAAAATTTAAGGTGGTTGTTAAGATTATGTAATATTTTCTATATGGTGTAAGAAGTATAGCTGGACAAGGTGGGGATTACGAATAATATAAATGTTTTGAGTGACTTTTTCGCAAAAAGTATGTGGACAAAAATGATTGTTAACCACCTTGTAAGGGAATATTATACGATATTCCCAATTCTATATACAACTTTTATGCTTTAATAATTGTCTGACGCAACATGTTGTAAATTCCAAGAAATTTCAACTTCTTTTACCATAAAATATTACAAAGCCGTATCTGCGTCATCATTCTTGTAAATGAAATCCAGTTTAAAGAATAATGCAACATTGTTAAATAATACATTTTCGTCGAAAGTATTCTTAACACGTGCTTAAATTGTTTTGAAATCAACATGAGGTTTGATTTCTCCAACATAAAATGCACAATTGAAGTTTAACATTCGCCTTCTTTAAAACCGGTATTAGTCACCTTGGAGGCTTGGCCTTACATATACTAACAATAGTCGTTATCTCTTCTGCAATGTTTGGACTAAAATATTTATTTACTTTATTCATGTTTTGGTGCAATTTCTAGTTTTATGGTCAAAATAACAAAAAGGGGCTCGTCTTTTACTTACTTGATTACACTTTTAACCATTTAGGGTTCATATTTGTTTGATTTTTAGTTTATATTTTAATATTGATAAATTGCCTAAGGTTAAAAAATACCAGCGTTGCTTTTATGCCCTGCAACGTTTTTTTTTCGTATACCACTTTTATTGTTATTTCTTAATAATCTTATCGCTAGTTTATTTCAGCCAAAAACAAACAAAGTGGTTTCACTTATAAATTTTCTGAAAGTTTATTTTTGATAAGAAAGTTTTCTTTATTTAAAATATAGCAAATTTATTAATAATTTATAAGAAATTTGTAGTACCACATAACATTTTACTTTTTTCCGTTATATTCAATATGTATAACGTCAATATTTCGGTAAAAGTAACCTGGACTTAAATGAAGTACTAAACACACTCAATGGACATACTTGTCACTATGGTATTCTTGTAAATTATCTGGAAATTTGTTTAAAATACAGAAAACTAATAATAAATGAATTTTCATAGTTTCTGTTTTAAAGTTAAAAATATTTATATGTACATACATTACTTTTGTAACATTTTTACTTTCAATATGTATTGAATTTTATTACATGAATTTATAACAGCTTTTATTTTGCCAATCTGGCTTACAACGAATAAGTTATGCCAGTTATAGATAATTATTTATATTTATTCAAAATTTTGTAAATATTTTTATTATATCTATTAAATAAATAAAAAAATAAAAAAAATATGTATAATTTGATATCTACTTTAGACAAAGGAGGGCCGTGAAGTTGTCAAATGTGTGCTGCAATTTTTTTTTTTTTTTTGTTTTTGACTAAAAAATATTGTGAATATTAGTACAATCAAATTAGTATAAAAATTAGTAATGAATTGTAAAATATAGAAAAATGTTAATTTATAAAAAAAAATATTAAAATGCACAAATTTACTCAATTATTTTTAGATACACTTGTTACACTATAAAGCTGCTAGTATCTTTTAAAATTGCCTTAAGAATTTGAATTTACAAATTTTAATTTTTTTTTTTAATGAGCAACATTTTTTTATTTATTTTTTCAAAAAATATTTTAGACAAAATAAAAAAAAATTCAAAGGCTTAAAAAATAGTAAAAACGTAAACGAATTTATTATTTTGTTTTGCTAATTTTTGGTTTGAAAAATAATTTTATTAAATTTTTTGAATTTTAAAGTCAAATTTCAATTATTTTAAGGGCTAAACTTAAAATGTTTTTAGTTATATTAAGTGGATGGCATATTTTTGGACATGAGTCGGCTGTGAAAAGTATCTTCACTTCCGATTCATTTTTTAACCTATGTTTAAGTTTTAATTATTGGAAATAATATTTCCTATAATATCCACCTTTTTAAAATTAGTAATTTGTTTGCTAAATTTATGAAATGGGTTTTCAAAAATTTGTTAAATGATATCTGAAGTTGGCAACAAAAATTTTTAAATTCTGTAATTTGTAAAATGTAAATAGCAAATAAATTTACTAAATAATATATATTTTTACTAAAAATCAGTACAAAAATACTAAAGGGATTGAAAACTGTTTACGAAATTTTCTACTACATTTATGGAGCAATTTTTGAAATATTTTTAGTTTTTAAGATTTTTTCACAGGCATATTTACTATTTTCACAATATATCGACACAAAAATAAAAGAATTGACACTGCTTAATTAAAATAAAATTAATTGCAAATTTATTACAAATGGTTTTTTTTTTTTTTGTAATAGTTTTAAAAAAAAATTTCAAACTAACGCTCAAACAATCCAAGTGATGATTTTGACATACCAAGTTATTAATTTTTTAGCGCAGTGATTTATGGAATTCTAATTTGTATGTATAAAATTTCAAATAACGTAACGAACAGCTGTTTCAACGAGAGCAATCATCTACTTATTCAAGAGATTTACAAAATCGATTTATTTTTTTTAAAAAAGTTATGTGAAGTGATGCGTTGCGTTTTGCAAAATAATGTCATTTGTTTTTAAATGAATCAATTGAAATTCATAGAAATAGTCATTCAAAAAACAAACCATAAAAATACAGACTTTCAGTAGGAGTTGAAATTTTCTGTTAAAAGTTAAATTTTATGTTGTCTGTTTCTAAAAATAGAAATTCAAATAATTCTTTTTTAATTTTTTTTATCAAAATAGTTTGTTTAAATACAAAATTATTTAAATGCGAATTACAAAAAAATGTTCAAATAACATATACATACACATAGAAAATAAAAATATATACATCTGTGTGTGTTTTGTAATTACATACAAATATAAAAACTTGCAAATTGAAAAACAAACTACAAAAATCATTTCTTTCTAACGCTTTGTCAGTTAAAAATTGATGGTTATTTTAAACGACTTTCTATTTTTACTACTTTTGTCGATTATTAAACAATGATAGAAAATAATATATAATGAAAAATCAGTAGTCCTCTTTTTGATTGTATTTATAATATTATATATAATGTGTATTTTAGATTATTTTTAACGAGATAATATTGTGAAAACAAGGCTTGGCTTGATAAAAATTATTCGCACTCTGCACCACCAAAATCAACCGTTGAGAAGTGTTTTGCTAAGTTTAAAAGAGACTGTTACCGACAAAAAAATAAAAAAAACACAAAATAATTTTGAATGATCAAGTGAAGTTGATCGCGATATCTGAGACTCTGAAGATATCAAGGGAATACGTTGGACATATCGTGAATGAATATTTGGCAATGCGAAAGCTCTGTGTAAAGTGGGTGCCGCGCGAGCTCACAATCAACCAAAAACAACAACGAATTGATAATTCTGAGCTGTGTTTGTACCTGTTTAATCATATTAAACCCGAATGGAAAGACGCAACAGAATTGTATCGCCCTTGAATAATAAAATCAATATATATTGAATATTAAAATCAAATATTGAATAATACAATCAAATTTTATCAAAAATTTTTTTTCTCTATGTTAGCTTACGAACTTTTCAGCCAAACTGTTATACAAATTTTCTGACTTAAATATATACAAAAAATTACTTTACACAATAATCAATTTGATGACATCTATATAAACATGCAATTAAAATATTCTATTTTTTATGACATAGAAGGTTTGTTTTTTTCAAATTTTATATAAATATTTCATACAATTTTAAGTAGATATAGACTTGCTAAGTGGTTATAGATATAGCTACTTAAAAATTAAGAATGTATAAAAATGTTGCCAAGTCTTGTAAGTTCTTGGCTTTTCTCTTTTAAATGTAAACAAAAATAATTGTCAAAAAAGTATTTGAAATTTTTGTATTTTGAATTTGATAAAATATTAAAAACAACAAAAACTAACAAATGACTTATGTGTTTGTTAGTAAAGGTAGATCAGGGCAAACAATATAATTGCTCTATTTCGCGTTCCGGCAAGTCTATATTTACTTAAATTTGTATGGAATATTTATATACAATTTGAAAAATATAAACCAAATATTAAAATTCTATTAGTAGTGGACAGAAATTGTTTATTTTACATGCACAATCTTATGCTTAGGGTTAATAAAACTTAAGATTGAATTAGATAACTGCCTACATGTAAATCTTTCACAAATTTTAAAATTCGAATCATCAGTTGAGCCACAATTAATTTTTATTGAAAATACATTCATTTAAACCTCTGGTCATAATAAATAGAGAGTGCATATGACTAATCAGAGCCGAACAAAAATCATAATAATGATGACAATGGTAATTAAGAGATTGTATTATTTAGTTTTAAATGGTCTACAAGTAGATCAAAATGTCTACACACAACTCAAAACGATTACGAAATGATACTACTCACTTTCACTAAATTAACGAAAATTATAAATAAAAAACGAAATATTTGTTTTTATTTAATTCGATAAAAGCAAAATTCGGAATTTCATAAATATTGTACTTTGTGTTTTTAGCTAAAGTTTCTTATGATTTCCGTGATATTATTCTTCTTATCTTATTCTTATCTTTATTGAGAAAAAATTCTTGTACAGTGTTTTTTATAAATTGAACATATTATGCTTAAAAAATAGAACAAATTATATGACGATGACTTTTTGAGGTTAGGAAAAATTTACTTAACTCAATACAATTTTAAATCCTAATAACTTTACAATTCTTCGAGCTTAATGTTGGTTTATTTATATAAAAATAGTATTTATTTTGATATTAAAAAACAGCATTAAGCACAGAATCAAGGATTCCCTTTACTAGCTAATAAGTTATGAACCGATATTGTTAAAATTTTGCACATTTCTACAAAATATCATTATTTAGTGCTTGAACAAAGTATTTTTTATCACAACTTATTTTATAAGGCAGTACATGGAAAAAATTTTACCAACAAATGGGACATTTTGTTAACAACCCCGCCAATAATTCTTGTTTAATTTATTTTCTTATTTTTTCTTCATTCAAGCACGAGCTTTGTACATCTACTAACAGAACGAGGCAACTTTTTTTTGGCGGTCAATAGAAATGAGGTCTTAATGACTGAATTTTCAAAATTTTCAAATAAAACTATCACAGCTTGATATTTTAAATTGTTTGAATAAAATATTTCATTGAAAAAATTAAAAAAAATTGTAAAAAATATGCTCTTTTGAGCCTTCGAAACACACTTAACTCCTTAATCGTAGTGTTAAAGTATCATTAAAATATTATCTTAGTTATGGTTAAAAATAGTTTTTTATAATAGCTTTGTTTTTCGAATTTTATATCTATATCTAACGACTATCCCTTCTTTCCTGACTTCGCTTTATTTTTTGTAAACAAATACAATTTGAACATTTTTAGCCGCCACGAAAGCTGTTTGGCCTGCTCACATAATTCTCACATAATAGCTTTTGTTGTTTTTAATATTTTATGAAATTAAAAATTTGTTTACAAGAGAAAAATTTTTGTACAAAAGAGAATATCCAAGAATTTCTATGACTTGGCAGCATTTTTATGTATTCTTAATTTTTAAGTAGATACATATATTTATAACTACTCAGCAAGTCTACTTAAATTTGTATGGAATATAATTCAAAAAAACAAACTTAATATTTTGCTTTATCATAAACTATTTTTATTCATTAAATCTGGAAACACAATATTATTCTTCTACGTTTAAGGGTGATGCCAGAATTTAACGAAAAATGAACAAACTGTTAATTCACGATTATGCATGACATTTTTAAATAAAGGTTTAATAGGGAAAATGTGTACTTAAAAAAATGAATAACTTAAATTAAGAAATTTGTATGCATTCCTTAATGTAGAAAGGCCCTAACTACATTTTTTATTTCCTAAGAGGTGAAGTAATAAACTTAATAAAATCTAAAAAACTTTAAACATACTGAACACCAAAATACTTATTTTCATTTTTAAAGCTTTTTGACTTTAAAACTCCACACAAATTTTAAATAGAAAAAATATTTATGATTATGTATTATAATAATATTTATCATTATAATAATATTATGTATTGCTTAAAGGAATTTTATATTTAGACCATATGCGAGGAGGCTAAATATATTCTAAACTAAATACAAATTGACAAAAGGGTTTAAATTTGCTTTGAAAAATATTTTAAAATTTCAAATAATTTTAGAAACCTGAATTTAGTTTAGATTTTATTAAGCCAGTTCGCACCCACTCTTAAAGTTGATTTCGATTTCTTAAGCAACTAAATCGGAGATCCCACCTTACATACATATCGCACTCTAAATAGAATAGTCACAACTCAAGATTTACTTTATTCTTAGTATGTACTTTCTTCTTTCTTGCTCATCACCAGAGAACACAAAAAAGCAAAATTCAATATATTTAAAGCAAAAAAATATTGGCAAAAATGCTAAAAGTTGGGAAAAACACAAAAAGCACATAAAAAAGTATTTTTTTTTTATTAAAAAAATGTACCTTGAGTCAAAAAAATGTAAAAAAAAAACAATTTAATGCTCAAAAATCTTCAGAAAAAGGCAACTTTAAAACTAGAAATCCTAAAAAAACTGAGAAAAGGAAATATAAGTAAAACAAGCAAAAACAGCAAAATTGTGTTCTCTGCTTTAGCTGGAAAATCACATTTTTTTTTTGAAAAAAGTGAGTTCAATTCACTGTATTATTTTGTATGAGCCTTTTTTGATAAAAAATAATCGTGTCGGTGTCCTAACATAAAATAATAAGTGTGTTCCCGTACGTTACCGCGGGTTTCCAAACATCCAAATTTACCCAAAAGCGTTCCCGTACTCAAAAAATGGGTAAATGAGAGCGTTTATGAGTGTGTATTAGTGTTTCTCTTCTTACCGAAAGTTACCCAGACTTTTTCTTTGGGTAAATTGTGAAAAGAACAGTTGATAAACAAAAACAGCTGTATTATAATTGTAAAAAATAAAACCAAGGAACTTCAGCGATGCTAATTTAGCCCTTTTTGCGTTACAATGAGCGGTTTTTTACTTTCTAAAAACTGCAAATATTTTCTGTTTATAAAAAAGGGACAGATCGGCACCTTTTAATTTTTCTTACCGCTTTTTTTGGAAAATTGTAACCCCCTTTTTTACATTGGCACGAAATCTCGAGATTTTTCACTTTGAAAAAACAATCAAAAAAAAGCTCGTAGACATTAAATTATGAGAAAAATATATTTATTAGAAATAACTATATGTGTTTTTTCAAAGAGGAAAGTATCAAAATCTCGAAATTTCGTGTAAACGGCGGGCAATTTCAATATATTTTTTTGAGTCTTTTATTTCAATTTTCGCATTTCTCCATTAGCGCGTTTTCACTTGTCGTGTTACACTTATTGCACCTAAAAATTTGGCATCACTGATGCATTTTGACATTTTTTTTGGGGCTAGAAACGTGGTTTTTTGTGTTCCCGTAATTTTGGGTAATTTTGTCATTTTATGATAGTATTTTGTGCTTACTCTCATTTTAGCGAACTTTACCCAGAAAGTAAGGGAACACTGCTAATATTTTATTTGCACAAACACAATATAAAAAAAAATTAGAAAAGGTATAGCAAAACCTTCTTTAAATGAACTTTTTTTATAATGGAACAATATTTTGTTTTTTTTTTTTTAATTATTTATAATTTTTTTACTTAAAAAGTTATTTAGAATCTACTGAAAATTTGTGACTCTTTTTTTATTTAGGGCGCGATATATTTAATAAAAAATGTTTATAATAACATTTTTTAAACCTTTTTTTCTTTATGAAAATCTATTTCCTTATCCTCGTAATCATGTGAGATATTACTTTATTTTCTCCTTGGGTCTTATTGCCTGAAAAATTTAAGGAAGTAAGGTGTATAGTAATGCATGTACACCTTTGGCTATTAATTACTTTAGAGATGATTTTGTAATGAGTGGTTTTGTTGGAATTAAAAGTCATGTGTTTTTATAAATCGTCATGAATTTTAACCAAATATATTTAGTTGTTTTTTTTTTGTTTGCCGAAAACCATTTTTTGTTTATTTTATACACTTAACGTAATTTATCATACTGTATCTTTACTCTCCTTTCTTTTTTATTTAACATTTATTTTTGCTGTCGTAATTTTTATTTTATCAAATGCTCTAAAAAAAAAACTACTCTGATAATTTTTGTATTTCATTTAAGATTAAAAAAAAAATTCTCACAAATTGTTTCAGTCGACGCGCAGTGCTTCCAACGTTAAGATCATAAAAATTTAAAACATATTTAAAACGCGTCGCACAGTTACGTTTTTGTTTTTTTTTTTTTAGTTAATACAATTTATAAACGGTTAGTAAAAAGTATTGAAAATAGTAAATACTTTAAAATATATGAAATTTAACAAAATAAAAGTGCAATGAAATTGAATTTAAACTTAAACACGTAACGCAGTTGCAAAACAAAATATAGTTTAAAAATATTAATGCTTAGAATTTGAAATAAAAATAATTAAAAAAAATATTAAAATATTAAAAGAAATATGTATTTAACAAAAATCTATACAAAATTTAAGAAAAAAATTAAATTTCTTATGTAACGTATATGAGAAAATATAGCTTTTGAAAAAGACGTAACAATTGCTGCAACTTTTTTTTTAAATTCTCATTGAAATTGAAAACGTAGCAACAATAAAGAATTCTAGAAAACTTATACAAACATTACCGCTAAAAATATTTTAAATATTTAAATATTATAGTCCAGTGTTGCCATTGAGAAAAAGTTATTGTTCCCAGGCTGGGGATTTAATAGATATTTCTTAGTAGACATTTCTTAATAGTTTGCCAACATAAAAATTAAAAAATAAAAAAACATTTTTATCGGTGGCCTATGTTTTCCCAGTTTTTTATTAATACACAGAGAAAAATTTGTTGTGATTTCACTATTATTTTTGGAATTTAAAATGCCAAAAGTAAATAATTTATTTGTGGCTACACTTTTATTATTATTTTTCACAATTTGTTTGTGGGTGTTTTTTTTTTTTAATTTCATTTCTTTTTCTCATTCTTTTTGTGTTGTTTGTGTATACCACACTATTTATATAGATTTTATATAATTTTTTAAAGAAAAATCGATAATATTCTTTAGACTTATTCTGTTTTTGTTTAATGCATTTTTTGTCAATAGAAACTAAAAGTTTTTCTTGTTTCAACATTCTATCAACCCGTTTAAGGGCAAGGTCGTTGTTTTTATTTATATTTATGTATATAAATACATATGTATTCAGAGCTTTAAAGAATAAATTCTTTTTTGAATGAATACACCATAAATCGTATTTGATTTTTAAAATCAAGTGAATTCATTCATTTCAATTGCAATTATGATATAAGAACTAATTCAATTCTAACAGTTCTTTTTATCAAATCAAATGAATTAATTCACTCACAAATAAATCCAACGGAATAAAAATTATTTCATTCGATTTTACAACCGTTCAGTGTAGAGTATTCAAAAAACCGGCCTTTTGAAAAAATCGGTTTCGGTTTTCTTCGAAAAATCGAATTTTAAAAAAACCGGTTTCAGTTTTTGCAGAAAAAACCGGTCAACCGGTTTTTTCAGTTCTTTTTAATTTGAATAAAATGCTTATATAATTTATTAATTGTTTTTATTACAAACAAAGAAAAAAACGAAATTTAATAAATAAAGTAATAAAAACAAAAAAATACATTCTTTGAAAAAAAAATATATATATATATTCATTTAAATTTAATTTTTAATTGTATTTTATTTCAAAATTTTATTTATTGGTTTTAATATTTTTTAATATAATATCTTAAAAATTAATATTATAAAACTATATTCATATCAAATGAAAAGAGATCATTAAGTTTGTAAATTGGTAAAATTAGGTACGTTAGTAATTTGAACGTTTGACATTAAATAAGACCGGTTTTCGGTTTGCTTCGAATTTACAAAATATTCGAAACCGATCGGTTTTAGAAAAAAAAGAAACCGGTTGACCGGTTTTCGGTTTCGGTTTTTGAATACTCTAGTTCAGTGTGAAAGGAAAATTTCATTAACCGTTTAGTGCTTAAAAAAATATTTCCGTTCACTAATTTAAAATCAATTTTTTTTTTACCGTTTAGTGACTTAAAATAAAACTGTTAACGTTCAGTTAATAGAAAAACCAATAAAATCCCGTTTAATAGATTTAAGCCAGGATTAATCAGAATAAAGTATAAAACTGTTAAAAAGTGTAATTTTTAACAAAACTTAAACTTTTTAAAATTGAATAAAATTATTTGAAAATACTAAACAGGTACCATTTATTAATCACAGAGACCCAAACATATAAAACTTAATATTTGTTTGGCAAACCGCCCTTCTTATCCAGTGGGCGTGGCATTTAAGATAAAAACTTTAAGATAAATACTGTTTTGGAAATTCGTCTATATATTGGAAAATATTAATCAGATCTTTAAGTAATGTACAATATTCAAAACTTTTGGGTTTTAAACTTAGCAATAAAATCGTATTAATTTACCATAAAATATCACAATTTTATTTTAACTTTACATTTTTTATACTTTTTTAAATTTAAAAAGTCTAAGAATTAATCCTTAAAATACATTTTTTTATCGTATCCATGTCAATTAATACTGACGATTTAGTCAACATGTGCAAAATTATGAAATTTTAATGCTTAATTCAATTGTCGATAGTTTTGAGTTTTACGAGTCAATTTAAACATCATTTATATTATCTGAAGCACAATTTTAAAATTTTGATCTCGTTTATACATCATTTTTAAATCTTATCAATATATTCCTATTCTGTTGACGAATTCCCATTTGAAGTCAATTTTGGAAGTGTTTATTTTAAATTCACGCCCACTAGAAAAAAGGTGCGGTATATTAAAACGAACATGGCACTTTTAATCTGTGGGCTTCTATAATTAATGAATGGTGCCATTTTCGTGTTTTCAGAGCAATTTGACAAATTTTGAACATTTTTAATTGTGCTACGATTTTTATTTTTTTTTACACTTCTATACTTTATTTTGTCCAATAGTGTATATTACAGACTGCACAGACATATGTCAAACAAGAATTCAGGAACCGTATGGTTATTTGGCATTGCAGTGATTTGCAAAATGAGATAGAAAAAATAAACTCCATATACAAATTTTATGGTACATATTTTTTTTTGTCATTTCCTTTTACTCATTTTCTAGTCGCCATTTTGATTAAATCAGATTTTTCTTGTCTGTGTAGTCTGTTTTTCAGTATTGGGAATAACTAATTGTAATCAATGTTAATTTCAAAAGAAAATTTAAATTATTCGTATCACCAAGCCCGGGAAATAGTAGACATGAGTGGAGTGGTAAGGGTGTAAAACAAATAATTCATAAAAAAGAAGCAAAAAATAACTACAACATTTTATATACTCAGTTTACTCTATGTCTTTATTATCCAAGCTTAACACTAATAATGGAAGACATATTTATAATTTTTCTTAATTCAATGGTAAATAATTTGTTTTAAATCACTGAACGGTAAAAAAAATTAATTTTAAATCATTGAACGAATATTTTTTTAAATCACTGTACAAATAATTCTATACATTCAAATATACTCTTTGTTATCTAAAAATATTGTTAATCATAGTTAACTTTTATATTTATGTATTTACTGAAAAATATTTTTGATTATTCCCAAATACATTTTCGTCACGTTAACTTCTTTTATAACAAATTCGTGAATGGTTGAGTGAAATGAATTAATTCATTTGGTTTGATAAAATGTACGATAACAATTGAATTAATTATTTAAAAAATAAATGGAACGGTGCCAAATGCCAATTAAATCCAATCAATGATTGGTAATTTTTAATTTATTTCCTTTCAAATTTCAATTACTAATTCAAAAATTGAATTAACGAATTAAAACTTCAAAGCTCTGTATGTATTAGACTGGCAGTTTTTTCGTCTCGATTTTGTTTTAAACTAATTATATCTAACAAATATAATATTATTGAAATATATATAATTTGAAAAAATTTTGCTAATTTAATAAGCTGTTAATTTTTATTGCATTTTAAAGAGATTACTACTCAAGTGTCTTGAGTTCAGTTGTTGAAAATTTCAGCCAAATCTTAAAACTGAGCTGCGCATTTTTACTCCCCATCTATATTAGCTATAAAAATCTTAGCAATAAGTAAAATGCGTTGGCAGAATAACGCCACAAAATTGCTAATTGCCGAGCTTATGTTAAGGGTGGAGAACAAGTATTTATGTTAACTCATATTTTGAAAAATTTAAAGGAAGAAGGTTATTTTATGATTACTTGTAAATACACTTCTAAAGTGAAAAAATTGTAAAATTTTCTATTTTTTCCTTATAATTTGTTTAAATTTAATTAATTCTTTTAAATTTTATAAATTTGTGTTATTTTTCTAACACTTCTATTTTTTTTTTTATTTGTCAAAGAAAAATGACAGCTAGTTTGACGTTTTATCTTAGCAATAATTGCTGACGAATACTGCTGAAGAATTATTGCGACATATTTGCCGACAATAAATATAAACGAAATCGAGTGGTCCACACTGGCGATTTTTTAATTTTGATATTTGCTGCAATTTATGTCAAAATGTTTTTCGCAAGTCTACACTACAAGTTAGGTATTTTTGAGATTTTTTTTTATACTTCAATATTTCTAACTCAACTGATAAAAATTTGAGTCCAATCCGAAATTCGGAACCCAACTCCCCGGAGGTTGAATTTCAAAATTCTTGTGAATTTTTAGCTTTTTTAAAAAACGTTATAAATAAACCATCTAATTTTAACACCATTTAAAAAACAGCAGCATAGTCATTGGATTTGGCTGAAATATTCAACAGCTAAGCACTAAAACCTTCAAGTATACTATTTTTATCTCTTTAAAATGTGTATACAGTTTAAACGTTTTGAGTACCGGCTTGAGAGTTCTTTGATTTGGCTAAAACTTTCGACATGTAAGTTTTAGGCCTTATCTGGGAAAAACGATTTAAATAAAATGCCAGCCTAATGTGCATAATTTCAGAATACATGTCTGGTTTTAACTGTTTATCTAGTTAATATTTAGCTTTTTTTTTAAATGTCTGACATTTTATAAGTATCAGTTATTTAGCACATATTTACGATACGTTTATCATTGTGCGCGTAATTTCTTGTTTATTATTGTATTTTCCGGTTAGCTTCACGTGACGCATGACTATTATTAATTATTTTACAAAATGGAAAAATTTAATAAGCCTTCGAAGTTAATCACAGTTGTATCGAAAACTCTAAGCCGAAATTGCCAACAGTACTATTAGAACTCAAAGATTAACAACCGACTTGATTTAATTTTAATGTTAGAATGAATAATTTTATTAATAGAAAATGTCATACAAATTATTTTCTTTTCAAATGTTTTAAATTAAACAAAGTATTTTGTTGTTAAGTGTTTTTAATAAAACTAATATGTACCAAGAATTAAGTACTGGCAAACTACTGGACACCCGTGGAATTAAAAATTACACTTTGGCAGCTTTATCAGCGTTCGCATAAAGCGTTTGCCCACTATTTGCTTTACAAAACATTTAGTGGTTTACAAAACAAAGCACTGACAAAGAATTGGCTTAGACTGTTATGTCAGCGTTTGCAGTCAGAAATTTTCAATCTATTTCTTGATGCACTGATAGAGAATTAAGCTTTATGAATATTTTGACGCTTTGTTTAGAAATTTTTGTACTCACAAGGTTTTGGGATCGAATTACAGGCATATATTTTTAAAGTAATACTTTACATAAAATTGATTTCTTTTCTTTGGAAAAGATTTTTTAAGACCAACTTTTGTTTTTGTGTTATTTCCAACGCTTAGCCAGCAGTTTTCATTCATATGGATTTTAAGCCTGAGTCAGGATTGGATATGTGTTTCCCCGCTTTTTGAAGAACCTGTCATTTTGGGTAATGATGATATTATTTTTTTGATTGGAGAAGTATTCTTTGCCAGCGATTTTTCGTTTATATTTTTCTGACTAAGTACAAACCCGTATCGAAAAATTATGTTCTAACAAGGCACGATCACAATTAAGATTCATTTATAATATTGCAGATGGATTCAAGAAAAATAAAAAAGAAATAGAATGATACAAAAAATATGTAAGTGCGAAAGGGAAAGGAATAAAATTCACTCTACAGAATGCAAAATTCCAACCCTGTAAATCGGCCTTTGATTTTAAATAATTTTTATAAAAACAGAATGCGGAAACGTGACTAACGAAATATCGATTTTTTTATTATTCGAGGGCGGGAAAATAAGTCCGTTACTTTTTGAATGAAACACATGTTTTTCAACATAGTCTCCTTTACACTTCCAATAAATAAGAATTATCGAGGTCATCAAAATATGGTTCGTTGGAGTCAAATCTCTTTCCGCCGATCTATTTCTTCAGGTTTGGAAGCAAGAGCTAATTTAGGAGAATAGGGCAGATGAGGGAGCAATTCGTAGTCGAATTGAAAGATTTTTGCCATGGACACTGTCATTTTCCTTTTTCCCTCAATCCTCAAATCAAATCACGCGGAAGTCTGCTATCATTGGCTGTCAAATATTTTTTTTTTAAATGTTAATTTAATGACAGGTTATAACTCCCTTGACATTATCCCCATTTCCATTTTGGGATTAATGGGCAGATAATGTAAACATAAATTGGGGTATAACATTATGACTGGTCATTACCTCCATTTGCCGGCCGAAGGTCGCTTTGCTGAAAACCTTTCCTCAGCGTAGCTGGCCTTGGCAATATCACAGAGTAGAAAACGCATAAGTCCGGTCAAAGGTCGGCTACGCAGGAATGCTAAACTCAGCGTTGCTTGCCTCGGACAAACGGTAGAAAGCCCCTAAATCCGAACACAAGCCGGCTACTCAGAAAAAATTTACTGCAATTAGCACTATCCCTACAATTGGTATTATGTTCTTTTAAAACAAGGTGGAATCATAACAGAATCATAACATCATTAAATTGGTTTCAGCTGAGGTGATAGTCTTTTGTCGATCTCCAGTGGGCTTCGGGTCGCTCCTTTCACCACCTTTCATCTATCCTCTATCCCCTATGCAGAATAAACAATATATTAATTCTTAACAAAAAAAATTTTTAAATTTTCTATAAATTTAAAAATTTATTTAGAACAGCAAATTTCCGAATTTTTTAATTCCGTGTAATTTGACAAACTCTAAATCTAATTAAAAAGTTTCGAAACTTGGAATATTCATAATTGTAGTACTTTTCATATCAATTATATTGCAAATATTGCTTAACATTAATGTTTAGAAACTACAAAATTTGCTATACAAATCAATAACAATAAAAACAACTGTGTTAAGTGTCATTCGTCTGGGAATTATTAAAATCACAGTCAACAAAACTTAACTCACATGAGTAGTAAGTATGTAATTTTCAACAACAATCGAATCATGGTGAATATGATGTGGTAAAATAACCTCGATGATAAGAATATTTGTATGCAATTTCTGAATAAACGGGGAAATTCAAAAAATGTTACAGAAATGCAAGACTCTTATCATCATAATAAACCACAACAAAAAGGTCGTTGAAAAAAAAATACTACAGAACTACTATTCAAATAACTAGGTCTGTCTATGAATATTATGAATACTTAATGATTTTAAATATTTAATTTATGTCTTAGTCATTATTATTGTTTGTCTCGGTAGTGGCTATGTTTCAGCAAGATATTGCAAACTATGTTTTGTATGTACATATACTAAAACAAAATCATACAGAAAATCTTCTAATCACTAACTAGACTAAAGGGGATTTTTTAAAATTTTATATATTCTACGATTAACTTATTTGTTGGTTGTTTAGTGTAATTTTGTAATTCTTGGGTAAAATAAACATATGTGGCTTTACAAAAAAAAAGTGAGCGAGGTAGTCATTATGAAATACTAATTGACCAATTTAGCGCCGCCAATTACACTCTACACCACTACGTGGTCGGGGTATTATGAGTTTATGCTTATGTTTGTAACTACAAAAAATATTGCACTGAGATCTTCCTCTTAGTATATGTACCATGGTATAGGGCAATCATGTTCGTAGAGCATTGTATATTTTTGGGTTTATGATTGTACCAAACATAATAGATAATAATGACAATAAAATTACCCTTATTTTATCATTGCAATTTACAAAATATAAATGTTAGGATTAAATTTCGAAATGATCATATTATCATTCTACTGATCATAATATTATCCTAAATAATCGTCCTCAGTGAACATAATTTGATTATTTTTTTTTTTATTTTATTCAAATATTCAAGAACCAAGCCCTCTGGGCCAAATATGGTTCGTATCATATTTATATAATTACTATATTTTTGTCGTAGCCAAAGGACATTGTTGTTGGTTAGAATCTATTAACAATCCAATAAATTTATAGGTTTTTCTTGGCCCAAGAACGAACCCTATTTCAAGGGAAGCAACACTCAGGAAATTCTTCCTTTCTTTGGAAAGGATTGTAATTCGAGAGATTTAAATCTTAAAACAGTTTTTGTTCGCCATACGATTTGATTGGTTGGCGAACTTGTTGTTTACTTCATAGCCCTGCTATGTTAAGTGTTATGGGAACGATGGGGTTAAGTACTATCGAAATACCGAAACAATTTGAGTTTTATACGGGGGCAGATTAATAAGTTCGTGACTTTTCGAACTTTCCTTGTAGTTCTATGAAATGCAACACTGTCACCATCAAGTACCACCTGTTAATAGACTACTGTCAAATTTTGAGCGAGTTCCGTCCTTTACTTTGCGTTTAACTGCTGTTCAAAACATACAACCACGTGCATTTATTTTAAAATGGAAAAAAGTGAATTTCGAATGCTCATTAAACATTATTTTTTGGAAAAAAAAAACGTCAATCAAACCAAGGAAAAGCTTGATAAATACTATGGGGACTCTGCACTATCGATTTCAATGGTAAAAAAGTGGTTTACTGACTTTCTTTGTGGTCGCACAAGTACAAATGACGCTGAACGTTCTTGACGACCAATTGAGGTCAATACACCCGAAAATGTCGAAAAAATCCACGATATGGTGTTGGCCGATCGAAGAGCAAAAGTGCGTGAGATTGTTGATGCCATAGGCATTTCATATGGCAGTGTGGTCTCGATTTAAGAAAGCTGTCTGCAAGATAGGTGCCGCGTTTGCTCTCAATTTACCATAAACGTAATCGTGTGACAACTTCAAAGGATTGGCAAAATTCCATGAATTGGGCTACGAATTGGTACCTCATACGGCATATTCTCCGGATTTAGCCCCCAGTGACTATTTCCAAACCTAAAGAAATGGCTCGGTGGAAAGAGATTTAGCTCCAACGATGAAATTATTGATTAAAGAAATGCCTATTTTATGGACCTCGAAAAATCCTTTTTTTTGGAAGCGATACAAAAATTGTAGAAACTTTGGACTAAGTGTATTGAGCTAAAAGGAGATTGTGTTGAAATATAATTTTTTTTTTGCAAAAAAACTGTATTTCATTAAAAAAGTCACGGGTTCATTGATCCGCCCTCGTATTATACTAAAAATTCAGAACTAGTTCTAAATTAAAAAAAAAAAATATTCTGTTAAATTGACTACAAAAAACTATTATTTCTATAATGAAATTTTTGTCATTTCCAAACTCCATTATATCTTTAGAAATAATATATTAAAAATGATCAAAATTTGTCAGTACTCAACTAGATAGCAGCTGATTTTCTGTTTCATAATCCATTTTAAAAACTTTTTAGAAAAATTTTAAAAGTTCTTTCAATTTCTAAATTTAAATACTGTAAGTTTATCATTGATAAGATATACTTTTTTTTAGATAGACAGTTGTTATGGAAAGCCACATATGCGTATTTTTCACATCTTGTATTGACATCATTTTTTATATTTTATATTTATAACTTATTTTGCATTCATTTAAACAGTTTGAATGATTCATCGGGCTTTTACTTTTTTAGTTGTTCATGTTTAAAATACACGACAGGTTATTTTGGAGTTCATTTGCTTCATTTGTAAAATTAAATTTTGTATATTAAAAAAAACAAGGAAAAGTTATTTGAACTCATAATTTTTAAAACATTTATTAATTATATTATTTTGTTAGTAATTAAGCGCTAGGGTGTCCAGTTATAATGGTTATTTGAAAGAGATGTGTTTGTTTTTCCTGTTCCCTTTTTTACAGTTAAATTTTATAGAAACAATGTTGATGAATGTTCCCAAATAATGGGGCTTAGAACGAGCAATAACTGGTTAAAGTTTGGCTGACCTCATTATTTTAACATAGGAATGTCATTGGAGGTGGATAGTTGCCTTCAAGCTTACGAGTAGGGAGTAAAATAATTAGTTAATGAGCAAAAATTAAGGCAAAAACAACTGGCTACAATTCACATAAAAGAAACTGATTTTTGTTAACAATTTGAAAAAAAAATTTAAATAAAACCAAAAATAGATTTTACCTGCCAAAGTAGTTAAAATATCGTAGATTACTAGTAACTCATTATTTTCACTTTGAAAGTAATGCAGTATAAAAGGAGCTGGTATGGAATATAAGTAGCTGTATAACATATTATTAGAAACTCATTACTTTCACTTTAGAAGTAATGCAGTGGTCAGGGATGGGTCATTATTAAAAATGCAAAAACCAATGAGCTGCTATTACTACTTACTTAATTACAAAATATAATAATTTTTGTTTTAAACAAATTTTCATGTTCTTGAACTAAACGAAAATACATCTCATATAAAATTCATATTCTATTTATTTTATTTATTAATCATATAATTACAAATTATATGTTAATACCCTAACCGAGCACTAGCAACAAAGGCCTTCGGCTCGTTGTAGCGAAAACAGACCAGAGCCTCTGGTGGGAATTGAACCCACGACCCCCGCACTGATAAGCTAGCACGCTACCAACTAGCCTACCGGGGCGCTCAATTCATATTCTATCAATTTTGTTTCATACCAAAACAAAGCCAACAAACAACTTTATAATCTCAATTAATTGTACAGATTTTATAATTTAAATAACATTGATTTATGTTTAAACAGTGTATTGTTCATCGATATTTATAAATTTTCAATTGAAGCTGCTATTTGTTCATGTTATTATTTTACATGACTTATTTTACTCATTACAAGTATGTACTTATTTTAGCACTTATTGCAAACCAGCTATTTCAATATTAGAAGTAACAATTTATTTCAGTATTTTCTTGGTAAGGACTTATTTATATTTATACTTGTAAGCCTTGGGTAACCATTTACCTCCAACGAAAGTGTAAGTACTTATAATTTTTGTGCTCTTATTTCATTTCCCATTACCTGGTAAAAGCAAGTTTTGCTGGAAAGCTTAATTCACTTATGTTTGAGTGGCATAAAATGGGTTAAACCATCATACAAATTGAAATCAAAGCGCCCCCTTGTCATGGTGCTATTTTTGCTTTCGACAAAGAAAAACTTTGTAAACAGCATTGTCCCGGTTTACACACGACAATTTTAATTGCAGCAATTCTGAGTTTGTAGAAGAGGAAGGAAAGAAGAGCGGAAAGGGGTACAGACTTGCTTGTACTAGCAATTCTCTTGTGTTTTTTAATTCGTATTTTTTTATACGTAAATAATACTCAAATTGCATAAAGAGGTTTTCACAGTGTGGACACGAATGCAGGTTCAAAAGAGAATTTAAGAAAATTGCTGTGTATAAACCAGCATATTTGAATGGTGCTTGGAAATCTTTTGCTTCCAAAGAGTCATCCCTAATTAAAAGCCATTTTGATAATGAGCATTATTTCTTTCATAATGGTGGCAAATTTTGTACTCAGCCAGTAAATTAATTACTTTTCATAAATAAGTTTAATTTTAGGTTATTTTCTTGTTTTGCATACAAGATGTTGTTGTTAAATCAAAATCGAATTTGGCTGTTAAAGTTCTTAATGTAGCTAGTGTGGATATTAAAGCGGATTTAACTTGATTTTGGTAAAGTGCAAATGCATTTTTAGGTTTTTAAAACACATAGTTAAAATATTAAACCACTAAAATGTATTAATTTGAAAACGGAACAGTGTATAATAAAAATTGCAATTTGTTTGTCTAATAAATAAATTTATAACAAAACCCCACCTTTTTCAGATAATATTTTATACAACAAATTGTTAAAACGACAATACGTCACATGTTAATAAAAAAACATAGGAAAACAACCAATAAAAACCGGAATGATTTTTGGTCAACTTTTAAATATTTAAACACTGACACACAAGCAACAATACTTTTAAAATACATACCAAGAATTGGTTGCTATTTCATTTTTGCTGAAAACCTAAAAAAAAATTGTTGCCAATTCAAATGTTTGTTGCTAATTTAATTGTTTGCATATACTTAAAAATGTGTATTGATTATATTTTTTTTTCTCAATTTTCTATAAGTTTAAAATATTTTATATAAAAACCAACAATAAGTCATGTGATAATGACAATTTTTGTTTGTTGTAGACAGAAAAAAACATATTTTTTTTTTTTTTACTTTTATGGTTAATTCTAAATATTTAAATTAACAATTTATATAATTATAATTATTTTTAAACAAATGCGCATTACAATTTCATATTGACGTACAATTTTGTCTTGTTTAAAAATGTTGAAAGTTTTTTCTTATCTACAAACATTTTTTAACTATTCTTAGTTTTTTTTTTCATGATTGCGTAAATATAATATTTGGTGAAATTCTTTTGAAGGAATGAAATTATCATTATTATTATTTGTTTGCTTAGATTGGGTATTTATTTGTAGTGAAAAAATTGCTATTAAACTAATCAAAAAAGTTAGTATTTTGAAATGACTACAAATGATAGATAAAATAAGTATAAATCTATTTGAAAAGGCGATTTTTACTTTAATCATTAAAATAATAAAAAATATTCTAATTTTTAACTATTGCAGAATAAATACTTTGTAGGTTCAAACTTCTAATAAAAAAATAAAAATTGCTAACAGAAAACTTTTATCTAAACAGTCAAAACATCCAACAAAATAATAACAAGTAAGAGCGGCTAAATTCGGTTATGCCGAATCTTATATATACCATTATATAAACCATGGTTGGAAAAAAACTGAAGTTTATATATGGACAAATATGGCATGGACAGATTTATATACGGACGCCTTTAAGAGGAAATTAACCATTAAGTCTGGTGATAAAACTTGGGCTCGGGAAGATTTATGGTTCCAGAAAATAGGTATTCAAAAAAAATTTATGTTTTGGGCATAACTTTTTTGTATCTGAACCGATATTTCCGAGTTTTTTAGCAAATGAGATTTTCGATCTTTTGCTATATAAGACGTATCCATAGGTCATATTATAGCTCTAAAATAGTGTTTGTTGTTTGTGTATAAAACGTGAAGAGGTGAAAGAAAATAATTTCGACAAATCGTTAAAAGAAATCACTAGAACTGCATGTGTTTTATTTGTACAAAAACGTTTGATTTAGCTGGCAAATTTGCATTTGAGATTTTATTTCGCTTTTTTATTAAAAAATATTCTTTTTTAATTTCTTTAGCTTAATTTTAAAAATTTGAAGGAAAATAGTTTATAAATTTTTGTTTTTTTAAATTATTATAAGTTATGACCTAAAATAGTTGCTTTCAAAGGGAAATTATTTATACAATTTTCTTAATATATGAGAAATAAAATGGTTTAAAAATCTTTTTATAAATTCTTTTAAATCGGAGCAAAAAATAGAAATAAAACCGTTTGTATTTTGTTTGTATCAGAGGGTTTTTATAAAAATTTTGATGTTTTTAACCTAGTTATAGATTATTTAATTATTAATTTAAAATTTAATTTAAATTAATTATTTAATGTTAAAAAAACAAAAAAAAAAGTCTTAAGAAAATATAAAAAAATTGTACAAAAAAAAAGTTGAATAGACGGGGAATCGAACCCACGCCTAAGAGGAAAAAAGCATTTGTGAAATAGCGTTTAGACAACTGAGCTATTAGGGTCATGTGGAATCATCGTTATAGAATTAAATAAACAGTTTTCGTTCAATAGGGATTTGTTTGGTTTTTATTTAAATGACACATCTTTGTATTGGTTTGTTGTTTGTGTATAAAAGGTGAAGAGGTGAAAAAAAAGAATTTTTTTATGCGTAATATTCAACATACATATAAAAACAAAGGGATTTTAAGGACAAAATTAGAGGTAGTCCTGGTTTTTTGCTTATATCTCAGCCATTTATCAACCGATCTGACTGATTTTTAATAGCAAACAGAAATGGATTACATGTAACAGAAATATATAACAATCAAGACCTCATCATGTCTGGGGTCTTCGGAAAACCCATTTAAACACACAGACGGACAGACTGACATCGTTAAATCAACTGCGCTCTTCATTAGAACCCATAATATATATACTTTATAGGGTCTAAGATCAATATTGTAGAAATTACAAACGGAATGACAAACTTATATATACCCTTCCACCTGTGGTGAAGGGTATAATAACAATTAAAATTACAAAATTAATATTTTTTTTGCTTTTTTGTTAAATTAATTGTTTTTTAAATTCAACGATAGTAATAATAATAATTATTTGCTAAAATTAACTTTTATTATACATATTGTATAATGTGTCAAAAAATTAATCGGGGCTTAATATTTAATAAATTTATATTCTATCCATCGAAAACAGTAAAATTAACAAAAACATAAAAATGAAGAAAATGAAATGATACTTATGACTAAGATTAACTTTACCATACATTAAAAAATTTTTTAGAATTGTTTGCTAAAAAATTAAAATAACTACCCAAAATGAATGTAACCAAAATACGATGATTTCAGTTAGTTGTGTTAGAAATAGTTCCTTCACACTTTCTTATAAGGTGAAAATTAAAAATAACTATTATTTTAAGTGTAGGTCTATATTGTGGAGTCAAGGTTTAACAAATTTTTAACCAAACTTCCTTACCTTAACTCACCCTCCTGATAAGGGTGATGAGGATATATATCAGATTGTCTGCGTTTGTAACACATTCTAATATAGGGTTAAGGTTAATATAGGTCGATCTAGCTATTGAAAATGAGGTAAAAAAGTTATGAAATGTGAAAGTACCTCTAAATTTTCCATGCAAATTTGTGTATTTTCGAACAATTTCATATTAGCATCTGGTTAATAAAATATTTTGTCATAATTTTTTACCAATATGAACTATATTTTATATTTACCTCAAAATTTTTCTCACTCAAAAAACTTTTCGACTTTTTCCAACACAAAAATTTGTTTTCACCTCTTAATGTATTTACAAAAAAAAAACAAGTTGGTTATAAAAAATGCGGCAAAGCTGAATTAATGCTTTTACTTGTTTTTCACTGGGTTTGCTATCGGAACTGCCCATCGAACTCCTCCATATAAATTCAACATCAAATTCGAAAGAAATGTCACAGTCGGTAATGGGTTATGAATTTGATTATAAAATCCTTAGAAATTTTTATTTAATAAAAAAATCACTGCAGTTACTGAATTTCTTTTTATTTCTTTCTTCCTTTCTTTAAGTTATAATTAAATTTTAATTATAAATTTTCTTGTTTAAAAAAAAATTCATTTTTTTTTATTAAATAAATTTATTTACTTCCAAGGAAAATCCACAACATATGCTTAAAAAAGTGTTGCCAAGTTAAAGTGTTGATACTTTGATCAGTTTTTAAATTTTTTGTTTTGTTGTCATATTTGAATTTAAAATAATAGTTAAAATAGCGTGATTTGATTAATCTTAAATTGTTCGTTATCGAACGTCTATTTATTTAAACAATAGTTTAAAATTACTTTTAAATAAATATAAAACTTGCTAAATTGTATAAAATTATCAATTACATAATATCAGTTGTAAAATTATAAATGTTTAAAACCACAATAAACAATTTGTTGTAATAATTTAATAAAACAGAAATCTATTTAAAAAATATATTACTTTACAACCTCGCCATAAAAATGCACTTGAATTAATTATTTTAATTTACACAATAGTTTAAACGAAACTAATTAGTTTATTTTTTTGTTTGTTTTACAGTTAAAAATTCAAAGCCATAATGCATAGAGCTAGTACAGCCTTCAATATGGCATTTTTGCCAATTGCACATAAAAACTTTGGAACATGGCTTTTGAAGGGTAATAATAAACAGGTAAACAATCAAAATTTAGTTAAAACTTGAATGAAAATTTGTAAAATTTAATTTCAAAAGGTTGTTAAAAATGCTATGGCCGCTGCTGCTGTACGTTGTTATAATTCTGCTGCTGCTGAACCATTCGCCAATGGCACCACAGCTTCATATGTTGAAGAGATGTACAATAATTGGCTGCGTGATCCCAGTTCTGTACACACTGTAAGTTTTTCTTTATGTTATTTCAACTTGTTTTTATTAATTTTATTCCATTATGTTGTTAGTCTTGGGATGCCTATTTCCGCAATAACTCATATGTCGGTCCCCCAAATCTAGCTCCACAACAATACAACACATTACCTGTATCCGCTTTTGGTGGCATGGTTAGTGGTGCTGCTCCTGACTCAAAAACTATTGATGATCATTTAGCTGTGCAAGCTATTATTAGAAGTTACCAGGTATGTTATTTTCTGTTAAATGTTTTGGTTTTTTTTTGTTAAGAAGTTTAGTTTATTATAGTTTTTTCATAAATAATGGGGTTAATTTTAATTTAATTATTTGTTTTTTTTTTTTAAGTTTTATTGTGAAAGATTATTTTTTTATTAATTGCTTAGTTTAATTTTTTATGTATTGTCTTCTATTTTAGTATAATTATTTAAAAATTTGGTTAAAAAAAACAATAGTTTTTGGAAATCAATAGGTTTGTTTTTTCGAATTTTATATCTAACCAGTGGCGTGCACAGGCGGGCATATATACAAAATAGCTTTTTTTTGTTTTCAATTGATTTTCTTTCCAAGCCCAATTAATTTTTTTACAAGTCCAATTGGGTTTTACCAGATTTTGCTGAAATTTGTGCAGAAATGAGAAAAATTTGCTTTGAGATCAGGGAAATTATCTCAATTTTCTCGCAGTTACCTAACCTTGTAATATGTACAAAATATTATTTGGCCGCTTCTTTCAATGAAATCTCTATAATTAGCCGTCCTCTATTATTAATTATTGGCACACTCGTAATATTATTTGGGTAAAAACAACCAAAAATACACTTTAGTTTTTAAAAGCCGATCAATTGCCTCTTTATTTATTTTAACGCCTTTTATCTTTTTTCGAACGTTTTCTACAAAGGAGTAATTAAAGGTTGATTTACACGTCGACTATCCTTATCTGCTTTTACTCAGTATTGGGTTTAAAAATCAGCAAAACAACAAAATAATTAAAACGTTAGAAAAAAATATATGTGGTTTATTGTTTTTAAATATTATATTTTGAGTGGGTGTGAGCTGGCTAAATAATATCTAAACTAAATTCAGGTATCCAAATTTCTATGAATTTTTAAAAATTGTTTAAATATTTTGTTAAAGTAATTGAAAAATCTTTTTTCGATTTGTATTTAGTTTATAATTTATTTAGCTACCTCGCATAGGTCCTAAGTAGAATTATTTAATTTGTATTCAAATACCACAATAAGTCTTAATTGGAATCCACACAATTTCAGATTTATGAGTTTATTTTTATATAAAAACATATGTATTTAAAATTGAAAATATTTAATTAACAACTTAACTTAAAGTAAAAATTTATTAAAATGCTGCCAAGGATTGGCAATTCTTGGCCTTTCTCTTTTAAATGCAAACAAATATTTCTATTTGTATTTTGATAAAATATTAAAAACAACAAAAGCTAACAAATAAACAAGTAGTTATAGATATAGCGATATAAAAATAAAGCTATTTTTTAAAAACTGACAACTGAAATTACAAAAACAAAATTCGAAATGAAAGAACACAATTTAAATTCAAAAAATTACAAATAAAATTCAAAAATGCGCAATCGATACTTAAAAAGATCAATTAAAATTAAAAAATACCAAACGCAATTAAAAAAATTATTGAAATTCAACAAATATTTATTTTATTTTATTTTATTTGGTATTTTTAAATAATAATTGATGCTTTATAAATTACATTTAGTCATTCCAAAAGATTTTGAAACAATTTAATCGTTTTTGGAATGGTCTTTGGATTTAAGTAAAAATTTCCACGTGGCTATTCGATATCTGTGCTTGAAATGAAAAATGACCCAAAAACATGCAAAGAAACGTTGCTTATGCATAGTATTTTACGAGGGCGGATCAATAAGCCCGTGAGTTTTCGAACTTCCCTCGTAGTTATATGAAATGCAACACTGCTTCCATCAAGTACCACCTGTTAATAGACTACTGTCAAATTTTGAGCAAGTTCTGTCATTTACTTTGCGTTTTACAGCTGTTCAACACATACAACTTCGTGCATTTAATCAAACCAAGGAAAAGCTTGAGAAAGCTTTCCGCAAGATGGCTGCCACGTTTGCTCACAATCGACCACCAACGGAATCGTGTGACAGCTTAGTTTCCATGGCAAAAATCCATGAGGTAGACTACGAATCGCCCCCTCATTCGCGTTATTCTCCGGATTTAGCCCCTAGTGACTATTTCCTATTGCCAAACCTAAAGAAATGGCTTGGTGGAAAGAGATTTAGCTCCTGCGCTCACCAAGAGATGGCACTGCTAGCTCCAAACTTTTTTTTCTCAAGTTGGTATAACTGTCCTGAGAACACATTCAAAGTTACAAGTCATTCTGTCAATTCTTTCTTTGTTTACAAGCCATTTGAAGTTGACGTGTCATTGATTTTTTTTAATATGGAAAAAATTGAATATCGTGCAGTCATTCGATTCTTTGTTTTGAAGGGTTTAAAAGCAAAGGAAATTTATGAACAATTGTTAGAAGTGTATAAGGAGTCCTCACCTTCAAAACGCACCGTTGAATTTTGGGCTGGTGAATTTAAACGTGGTCGTACCAGCCTTAAAGACGATCCACGCGAAGGACGACCAAAAACTGCAACCACTTCAGAAATCATTGAGCAGGTACATAATATGGTTAGTGAAGATCCAAGTTTGACTAAGCGTGAAATCGCTAATGCCATAGGCATCTCAGACGAACGAGTACTCCATATTTTACATGAAGAATTACGTATGAAAAAACTGTTTGGAAAGTTAGTGCCGCACACATTAACAATTCAACAAAAACTGGATCGAAAACAAATTTAGAGCGTTTTAAGCCGAATAAAACCGACTTCTTGCGTCGTTTTATAACTATGGATGAGACTTGGATCTACCACCATGATCCTAAATTGAAACAAGAACGTTTACAATGGACTGAAGCTCCAAAGCAGGTGAAGTCACAACGATCAGCAAAGAAGGTTATGGCATCAGTTTTTTGGGATGCAAAAGGAATTTTGTTGATTGATTATCTTCAGAAAGGTAAAACAATCAACTCTGAATATTATTTCAGCCTTTTGGATCAGCTGGATGAAAAAATTCGTGAGAAAAGACCTGGTTTAAAGAAGAAAAAAATCGTTTTTCATGAAGACAATGCACCTGCTCACAAAAGTGTTTTGACGATGGCTAAATTCAAAGAATTAAAGTACAAATTGCTTGAACATCGACCGTATTCACCAGATTTAGCTCCCAGTGACTACTATCTCTTTAGAAATCTCAAACAATTCCTTCGTGGGAAGCATTTTCGTCGAATGAAGAGGCCATAGCAGCCGTAGACGGTTATTTTGCAGAGCTTCCGGAAAACCATTATAAGGATGGGATAAAATTATTGGAAGATCATTGGAACAAGTGTATTGAACTTCTAGGAGATTAAATTGAATAAAAAAATATATTTCGTAACAAAACCAGTTTTCTTTCATTTCGAGCGCAGGAACTTTTCAACCAACCTGTATGTCCTCTCCGCCAGTTCTTATTAAATTTGTTGGTAATGGAGCATCCGACAATCTTATAAAATTTTAGAGCGAATGGTTTTCTATGACATTGCGTCTTAGAGATTGACAATTTTGAAACTTGTTAAGAATTATATTTGTTCTTAATATATTTATATACGAAAAACAAAATAAAAATTTTTTAATAAAAATCGCGCGATTTTTAGTAATTTTGTTAAGAATTTACAATATATTGCACAAGCCGAGTCCTTGACGTTTCGTCAAAAGAATTTTATAGCCTGATAAATTTTTATCAAAATGATCCCAAAGTGGAAGAAGTTATAAATAAGTTTTAAATAAAAATTGTTTATGAATTTAAAAGCAGTAAGTTTTGTTTTAAATGCTTCAAAAAAGTCAAAAAATTAAGGTTTAGAAATTGCCAGCTTTTAAAAAAATATTTAGAAATTATATTTGTTAGCTTTTGTTGTTATTTTTAGTATATTATCAAATATAAAATACAAAATTTCAAATATTTTTGTTTAGATTTAAAAGAGAAAAGCGAAGAATTTCGAAGACTTGGCAGCATTTTTATAAATTCTTAGTTTTGTGAGCAGATATATCTATAACTACTTAGCAAAGCTATACTTCAATTTGTAGGGAATATTTATATACAATTCGAAAAAACCAAACCTAATATTTAGACTTTATTTAAAATTTTTCTGATTTTAACTATTCTAACAAATAATGACCATTGAGTTAAAAGACTGTCAACAAATTTACTTAAAAATATAATATTTTTGATATGGAAGTTACTTTGTCTTTTTATAATTGTTTTTATGTTAAAATGTATATGATGAACATTTATAATTAAAGTATAATATCGAAGGCATTAAAAATAAGTTTTTATTTTAAAAAGGCCACAAGTTAGGAAACCGCTATTTCAACATTTTTAAAATTCTGAAAAAAATTATATATTGTTGCTAAACTCTTTTTTTATGCTGTCAGTAAATTTCGTAAAATTTCTTAAATAACTCAAGCATTATTAAAGACTTATTCACGAAATTTACTGACATCATAAAGGAACATATCATATAACTTTGACCCATTTTAATATTTTTATTACCTATCATATGATATCTTAATTATAAATAGACCTTAAATACTTTAAAATATAAAAGCAATTATGTATGTTAGGGCACATTTTTCACAAATTTCTGAAATTGGAGGGGACAGAATTCTAAATTTTTATAATAGTATTTGTTTTGTAAAAGGTAACGTTCATATCAGTATTCATTAATTTTGCAAAGGGCGAAAGGACACCCGTTTAAGGGATTTGATACGTATTAACTCTTTTGTTACACCTTTTTTGTTACGTAATTGGTCATGGTTTCTATTTAAATTTTATACACTCACTACATTCAACTCGTTACGGGGGTTTTTTTTTTAGTTTTGTTAGAATAGGGAGTTAGTTATTTTATACATAAAAGTATAACTATTACTACTAATAATAATAACAATTTGTGGTGGTTACAACTACCTAAACTTTTTGGTATTTTTTTTTTTTACTTATGTTAATTTTAAGTGCCCACGCAACTTAAAATATCAATTAGCCTGTTGTCTTGTGGCTTTCAACATTTAAATTATTTATTTACAGCATGTTTGAATATTTTTAGGGTTAGTTTTATATAAGTTCTTCATTTTGTTTTATAAAATTTCAAAATGAAAAAGGGCTTTAAAAATTGATTTATGGAAAAAGTTATTTCATCATTATTTATAGATTGCCATACGCAAAATTTTTGGAATTGAATGCTTTCGCTTAAAGTAAATATAAAACTTTTTTCCATAAAAAATTTATCTGATTTTGAAGCTTTTCAAGAGAAAACCACTAGTATTTTTTCTATAGAAAACCGTTATATATTGGACATACTTTGCTCTGATTCTTAGTACATTCTTCTATTGAAGAATTTCAAGTTTAATATCCAAAAACACTCCCTCCTTTCTCCTCCTCATAACTTATTTTGCTAACATTAACACAATGCACTGCATTTATAGGAGGCAACTCTTGAGTGTTGATACATACAAAAATGTGTGCACTCAGGGCCGGTATTATGGTAAATACTTAAGTAAAATCTAACACACTTTAGTGAAAATTATTATTGATATTTTAAGATTTTAAAACGTTTGGGCATTACTTAGGATTGGGCTATTCATCCTAAGGCAATTCAGCTTAAAAAATATTTTAAAAAGTTCACTTCAAAAGTCTAAATAGTACCATTAAATTAAAAAATAAACTTTAGTGTCCACTGCAAAACTGGCCTTCAAATTGTAATAAAACTTAGTTATGTTACTGGAAAATTATTAAACTATAATTCTTAACATGTAAGCAAGCAATGTTTCTCAACATTGTGTAAACAAAGTTTATAAGTAAAGTTTATAAGCAATAAGTTTCAACAGATCTTATAACTAAACTTTATAAATGAAAGAGCCAATTCACACGATGAAATTGATTGCTTGTTTTTTTTTCAATTCCGCTTTTAAAGTTGCTTTCAAAGTTTTGACTATTTATACGGTGATTTTTTTGCTCCACATTTTCTCTTTTTTCATTCATTCGAATGTAAATGAAGCAACAAAAGAAGAATTCAAATGTGTGTGAAAGAGAAGTAATAAAAACATGCACGAAAAACGAAAACCGTGCTCCTTTACTTCGTTCGCCCCCAAACAAGAATTGCGGGCAATAATTGCATGCAAAAAAGTCACCGTGTAAATTTGCTCAAAACTAACGTTTATAAACAAAGTTTTAAACAGTTCTTCTAAACAATGTTTCTTAACATTGTGTCTAAACAACGTTTTTCTATAAAAAAATGTTTCTAAACATGTTTTTTTTACTTCTTGTTGCTAAAAGTTTTTTTGATCTTCCTAATTTTGACGTATAACCTCGAAAATTTCAAAACATTTATACCCTACACCACTGTATGGACAGGATATAAGTTTTTAAACATTATTTTTAAACAATGTTTCTACACAACCTTTCTGTATAATGTTTCCAATATAGTTTTTTTTATTTTTTACTTCTTATTGCTAAAAGTTTTTCTAATATTCCTAAACTTAACCATTTATATCCTACGCCACAATGATTGTAACAACAACAAATTTTGGACCTCTTAGAATACCGATCGTCAGAATCAGTCTTTGACTCTAGCCATAATTTAATAACAAAAAGGGTTTTCACTCTTGACAGTAAAGTATCCTTGTAGACCTTGTAAAGGTTGTAGATATAGTAAAAGTACTACCATTTACTGCACCACAACAACAAAATGTATAGAACTAAAATTTACTAGTAGGCTGTGGTTAAAATACAAGACCAAAAGGTATTGTAAATATATGTTGTACATTTACAAGACTAAAACAGCTGATCGTTTAGCCGCCAAAATTATTCTTTGATTTTTTATTTTTCATTTTGTAGTCACTATTAAAATAATGTTGAATAATGGATCAAAATAATGAAACCCAGCTTCAAACAAAAGCGTAAAAAAATTAGTAAAACAATATGGACCGATAGTGAAATTCAGCAGCTATTGGTTTTTATTATTACAAGTAATACCATATCTTCAAACCCAGAATCTCTATAATAATTTTATCTTTTTCCGTAATTATCGGCATTTTTGTTAACTTTAAATTCTTTTTGATATTTTAAGTTTTCAAATTGACCAAAAACAAAACAAAAGTCAGTTGATTCATTAATTTACAATAGCGGGAAGTAAAAGTCGTTCATGCTTTGTAGTATAAAATCGTTGAAAATATACAAGGCTTGTAAATATACCACCAATAGTAAAAACGGCTGAAGTTCTTAAACAATGTATCGCAACATTGTGTCTAATGATTTTGTTCAGTTAAGAGTCTGTGTAGGTGCAATTAGGAATTCAAATAAACGAGTTCTTAAATATTCAATTTAATTCTACTGAAGTTCCTACTTCATCAAAATTTGTTGATAACTCAAATAATAAACCAAATTCTATGTTATTTTCTAGTTTATTTAAATTTTTTCATAGAATTTGAAACGAAAATATTTTTTAGAAAATACAATTTTCGAACTTAAAGCAATTTTATATTATTATTTTATAACATAAATAACGTCAAAGTGCTTGTTAGGAACATACCTAGTCACGTGTTTCATTGCTAACGAGAAAAATATATATATTTTTATAGAGTTTTTGTTAAAGCTCTGCTTAGAGGCTCTAGCTTTTCTAAAACTTCGCGTTCCGATGAGATCTTTACGGAGATTGAACGCTCTATTTTAATTTTTTGGACATGAAAATATAATTTTATATTATTTTAAATTTATTTTTTAAAGGAACTGAAATAAAAGTTGTCTGTCATATTTCCTAAAGCCTATATAACATTTATTTTGTTTCAGTCGATTTGAAACGAATTTCATTGTATTTTAGTTGATGTATTTTCTACGATTTTCTTGCCAAAGTTAAGAAAAATAACAGAATAATTCATATTAAAAATTTAACCGGTTAATCGACCTATTTTAATCTATTATTCGGGTCGAATAATTATTTGAGTTTTGAATTATTTGTTAATTGGAAACACTAGTATTGAGTACTCAATACCGAAAAGAGTTCAATCAATACTTCCAGAGTTGTATTTTTCTGTATATAAGCCAATTTGGTCTGAAAAATATTATGAAAATGTAACCCTCTTTTTGGGAATATAAACCTCCCCCCCCTCCCCCTCCAGCAAAATTTTTTAGAACAGGTGTTCTTACCAGGAACAGATTCCAGAACTTATTCAAATAATAGTTTTATAACTGGTTCTAAAATCAGTTCTAAAGCAAACGAATATTGAAAAGTATGCACATTTTACAACTCTGCACTGTTACCACCAATTATGAAATATTAAGAGGGTTGAACAAATAATAAAAATTAAAAGAAAATATTGTTAATATTTTATACCCTAAAATTTTATTCAATTTTGTTGTAATCCCCAACAAATCCCCGGATCCCCAAAATTAAGTTAATATCCCCATTCAAGAAATAAAATCCCCAATTTGGGGATAAATCCACTAAACTGACAACACTGCAGTATGCTGCCACTGTTTTTGTACCACCCTCTAATGTGTTATATGTCTGCGCTTTGTTTCTAGTATTTACTTTGCCTGTAAAGTTTTATAAAAATCTGCAGAAGTATTTTAAATGTCCACTTTCGTAATAGAAATATGGAATTATTTAATAAGATTATTAATCATATTCATTATTTACCTTAATCAGTATAACGGAGGAAAATACCAATTTGTAATCCATAATTATTTCAAAATAATTATCTTTGGATGTGAAATAACTTTTTCTTTAATTCAATAAGATTTTTAGGCATTATTAAGTTTTTGCATTTCTTTTCCATATAATTGGTATATAAAATATGATTTTCTAAATTTGTCTAACAATTGTATTTTTGGTTTAATTTATTTTTCTAAAATTGTTTATAATAAATTTGAGCATTAACATGTGTCATCTTAATTTCTTGCTAATCTTTCCCACCTACAAAAAAATCTAAAAATTTAATTTTACAAAACGAATTATCCTGCTGTTGTTCATAACTATGTTTTATATCCTGCTACCATTATATTATATTCATTTAAATTAGTCACGTGGTCATTTGGCTTCTGAATTGGATCCCTTGGGAATTTTAACTGTTGAAAAGCTCAAGGGTAAAGATGGTCTTACCCGTCGTGCTAACGAAGATGTTTTGCGTCAACATTCTGGGTTTTTGTTTGGTAATTTATTTTTTTTAATTTTTCTTTTAAAATATTAACCACGATTTTGTTTTTCTTTTTTTAATTGTTTTTGCTAAAAAGAAAAACAAATCGAAAAAGATGAATATTTAAAATAAAAAGAAATTCGGAGTGTAAAGTTAGTAAAGTTTTTTTTTTTTGTAAAAACTCTAAACAAGATTCATCTATTATTGGCAGGCTTTTTATTAATAGTATCTGCAAATATTTGTAAGTAAAAATAACGGGGTTGTTGTTGTTGTTCCTATTTTTGTAGTTTTAAATACTAATACAAAGATATTTAATTTATTTTTAAGCAGTTCTATTAACTTTGGTTATAGCTTTTTTAAAGTAATTTTGTTTTTAAATTTTAACCCCCATTGTTGTTATCATGCACTTAATAATTTGCTTTTTTCTTTATAATTTTTTCTTGATCATAAATTCCATTAATTGTGGGTACAATTTTTAATTTAACTTAAATCATTTTTAATATTTATTTAACAACAAAATGTATATAACTTTCTTTTTCTTTTTGTTTTATTGCTTTTATATAATTTTCGGTTTAAATCTACAAATTGGTAAAATTTTCTTTAAAAAAAAAACGAAAATTTTCCATGTTGAATTAACTGTTTGATTTTGAAAATTCAAAATAAAAACTGTATTGTTGATATTAGATTCGAGGCCATAACATTGCTCACCTCGATCCTCTCGAAATTAATAGTCCCGAATTACCTGGCAACTCTACAACAAAAGCTATTTATGCTAATTTTGATTTTGGTAAGTATTTTAATTTTTAGGTAGTTTCTTTCTTTAGTTACTTTCCCTTAAATATCACTACTGTTTTACCACCACAATCTTCCTTTTTTTTATACCTTTTAAATATATTGTTGTATTAGTCCTTGATTTAATTTTTATTGTAAATTTATTTTAGTGAAATTTTAAAAAATATATTTCCTATTTAAATATCCTGCATAGTCTCGTACATTTGTCTTTTGTTATTTTCCGAAAATGTAAATATTTAAACGATTTCTTAACTTACAATTTTGTGTTGTAATTTTGTTGCTTTGTGATTTTTTAATATGTTTTACACCATCCTTGTTAAACAAAAATGCACCGCAATTTCCAACAAAATTTTTATGTTTTTTTTTAATATTTGTGTAAGTTATTTAAAATTTGTTTAAACTTTTTGTTTAGTAATAACTAAAAAGTACCTTTTAAAATTAAAAATAAAAGGTACATTTAATGAAAATAGTGAAGTTTACCTTTAAATAAGAAAGTACCTTTTTAATAAAAAAAAGTTTAAAGTATCTTTTAATAAAAAAGTGAAAAGTAACTTTTAATAAAAAAGTAATAAGTACTTCTTGATCAAAGAGTGAAAAGTACTTTTTAATAAAATAAGTAAAGGAAACTGGTTTAAAAGTAAATGTTTAGAAAATTTAATTTTATAAAATGTACTTTTTTATAAAAGGTACTTTTTTATAAAATGTACTTTTATATAAAAGGTACTTTTTTATAAAAGGTACTTTTTTATAAAAGGTACTTTTTTATAAAAGGTACTTTTTTATAAAAGGTACTTTTTTATAAAAGGTACTTTTTTATAAAAGGTACTTTTTTATAAAAGGTACTTTTTTATAAAAGGTACTTTTTTATAAAAGGTACTTTTTTATAAAAGGTACTTATTTATAAAAGGTACTTTTTTATAAAAGGTACTTTTTTATAAAAGGTACTTTTTTATAAAAGGTACTTTTTTATAAAAGGTACTTTTTTATAAAAGATACTTTTTTATAAAAGGTACTTTTTTATAAAAGATACTTTTTTATAAAAGGTACTTTTTTATAAAAGGTACTTTTTTATAAAAGGTACTTTTTTATAAAAGGTACTTTTTATAAAAGGTACTTTTTTATAAAAGGTACTTTTTTATAAAAGGTACTTTTTTATAAAAGGTACTTTTTTATAAAAGGTACTTTTTTATAAAAGGTACTTTTTTATAAAAGGTACTTTTTTATAAAAGGTACTTTTTTATAAAAGGTACTTTTTTATAAAAGGTACTTTTTTATAAAAGGTACTTTTTTATAAAAGGTACTTTTTTATAAAAGGTACTTTTTTATAAAAGGTACTTTTTTATAAAAGGTACTTTTTTATAAAAGGTACTTTTTTATAAAAGGTACTTTTTTATAAAAGGTACTTTTTTATAAAAGGTACTTTTTTATAAAAGGTACTTTTATAAAAGGTACTTTTTTATAAAAGGTACTTTTTTATAAAAGGTACTTTTTTATAAAAGGTACTTTTTTATAAAAGGTACTTTTTTATAAAAGGTACTTTTTTATAAAAGGTACTTTTTTTTAAAAGGTACTTTTTTATAAAAGGTACTTTTTTTTAAAAGGTACTTTTTTATAAAAGGTACTATTTTATAAAAGGTACTTTTTTATAAATGGTACTATTTTATAAAAGGTACTTTTTTATAAAAGGTACTTTTTTATAAATGATACTTTTTTATAAATGATACTTTTTTATAAGATACTTTTTTATAAAAGATACTTTTTTATAAAAGGTACTTTTTTATAAAAGGTACTTTTTTATAAAAGGTACTTTTTTATAAAAGGTACTTTTTTATAAAAGGTACTTTTTTATAAAAGGTACTTTTTTATAAAAGGTACTTTTTTATAAAAGGTACTTTTTTATAAAAAGTACTTTATTATAAAAGGTACTTTTTTATAAAAGGTACTTTATTATAAAAGGTACTTTTTTATAAAAGATACTTTATTATAAAAGGTACTTTTTTATAAAAGGTACTTTATTATAAAAGGTACTTTATTATAAAAGGTACTTTTTTATAAAAGCTATTTTTTAAATGATACTCTTTATTAAAAATTGTTTATAAATGATTTTTTAATAAAAAAGTGCTTTTTTATAAAAGGTTTAGTTTTACAAAAATTAGGGGAACATGTTGTAAAATTTCGCATTAATTAATTGTTGTTGTCAACGCAGAAATTTAGGCCACAGACTTAATAGACACGACACCAATGACAGATAATGATGATTAGATTTGATACAGTATGGTTTTGTGATAGTATTTATAGTATTGTGTATATATTTGTTTCACTCTAACTACAAAGAAGAAAGAATTCCCAACGATAGTATTTTTGGGCAAAATTTGTTCGAGTTGTCAGACGTTAAATTCTCGTATCCCGTCTGTTTAATGCCTAGTACTCGAACTGAAGATACAGAAACCTCAAAAAAGCTAGACAATTTTCTTGGTATAATTTTGAGACTATTAGGCGATTCTCTAACCCGTAATTGTTGTTAACTAACAACAATTACGGGTTGAGTTTACCGAAAATAATTCTGTATTTGGTTAAATTGTTGACAAGAGATACCGACAAAAATGGTTCATGTAAATTTTATTTGCTTTGGCATGTTAAAAATAAAAATCTTAAAGATTTTCAACTACAAATGTCGGTGTACAAATTATAAAAAATGGGAACATGTCTTTGACTTACTTGGGTGTTAATTGACTTATGCCCTAAATTAGTTTTATGATGAGTCACTAGGGGTCTATTAACCCCTTTTAGGACAACCCCATATTATAGTGATAGATGTCAGACCGGTTCAGGGATTTGTTCTCCTATAACTTTTCTGTCGAGTAATAATTGAATGTAATTTTTATTTAAGTAAATTTTAAGCAAATCTATTAAAAATTTACACAAATATTTTAAACATTTCCTTTAATTGGTTGCTTAATAAATTTATAGTAAAAAATGCATGTATAATTTATACCATTATACATCACACATCCTCCAACAAAAAACACTATTCTTGCCATAAAATCGTTGCTTCTATACAGTACACCCAACAATAATAAGCATGCTTACAAACATAATTAAAAAATAAACATATTCTCCGAATTTCAATAAAAAAAATATTAAATAATAGAAAATAACACTAATATTAACTTAAAAACTTAAACAAAAGCTAACAGTTTTTCCTTTCTTAAAAAAAAAAACAATATATATAGGCGAACATGATATGGATCGCCAATTTAAATTGCCTAGCACAACATTTATTGGTGGTGATGAAACCCAGTTGCCGCTCAGGTATTTGTTTTTAAATATCTTTTCTTAATATTTTATTAAATGCTTTTAATTTTGCAGAGAAATCTTAAATCGTTTGGAAAATGTTTATTGTAATAAAATTGGTGTGGAATTTATGTTTATCAACTCTTTGGAACAGTGTAATTGGATCCGTAAACGTTTTGAAACTCCTGGTGTTTTGAATTTCTCCCCCGAAAAGAAACGTTTAATTTTAGCTCGATTAACTCGTGCTACTGGGTAAGATTAATTTTAAAATTAAAAAAAAAAAAAATTGTAACGTTCCTAAATAATAACTTCTGCTTTTTCTTACTAACTTTTAGTTTTGAAGGTTTCTTAGCTAAAAAATACTCCTCTGAAAAACGTTTCGGTTTGGAGGGGTGTGAAATTATGATTCCTGCATTAAAAGAACTTATTGATGCCTCAACTGAATTGGGTGTTGAATCTGTGATTATGGGTATGCCACATCGTGGTCGTTTGAATACATTGGCCAATGTGTGCCGCAAGCCATTGCATCAAATCTTCACACAATTTGCTGGTTTGGAAGCGGCTGATGATGGTTCCGGTGATGTCAAATATCATTTGGGTACATATATTGAACGTTTGAATCGTGTAACAAACAAAAATATTCGTTTGGCTGTTGTTGCCAATCCCTCTCACTTGGAAGCCGTCGATCCGGTGGTGCAGGGTAAGACACGTGCCGAACAATTCTATCGTGGTGATCAGGAAGGCAAGAAAGTCATGTCGATCTTAATTCACGGTGATGCAGCTTTCTGTGGTCAAGGTGTTGTCTATGAAACTATGCACTTGTCTGATTTGCCCGACTACACTACTCATGGTACCATTCATGTTGTTGCCAACAATCAAATTGGTTTTACTACCGATCCACGTTTCTCACGTTCCTCTCCCTATTGTACTGATGTTGCCCGTGTAGTTAATGCTCCAATTTTCCATGTTAATGCTGATGATCCCGAGGCTGTTATCCATGTATGCAGAGTGGCTGCCGAATGGCGTAATACCTTCCACAAGGATGTTGTTATCGATTTGGTTGGCTATCGTCGTAATGGTCACAACGAAATTGATGAACCCATGTTTACCCAACCTCTTATGTACCAAAAGATTAGAAATCACAAAACTGGTTTGGAAGTCTATGCTGATAGACTTATTGCCGAAGGTACTTGCACTGCTGAAGAAATTAAATCTGTTGCTGATAAATATGACAAGATTTGCGATGAAGCTTTCGACTTGGCCAAGAAGGAAACTCACATTAAATACAAGGATTGGATTGATTCTCCCTGGTCTGGTTTCTTTGAGGGTAAAGATCCCTTGAAGGTATCCCCTACAGGTGTCAAGGAAGAAACTTTAATACATATTGGCAACAGATTCTCTGCTCCACCACCAAACGCTGCTGAATTTGTTATACACAAGTAAGTTTGGAAGAAGTAGCAATATTGCTTTTATAGGGCCTCAAGTTTTTCTTTCGGTTTTTATTTTTAGGGGTCTTATTCGTGTTTTAAAAGCCCGTCAAGCTATGGTTGATGAAGGTGTTGCCGATTGGGCTCTTGGTGAAGCCATGGCCTTTGGTACTCTTCTTAAAGAAGGCATTCATGTACGTCTCTCTGGTCAGGATGTAGAACGTGGTACATTCTCTCATCGCCATCATGTGTTGCATCATCAATTGGTCGACAAGGCTACCTATAATGCTCTACAACATTTGTATCCCGATCAAGCTCCCTACTCGGTGTCTAACAGCTCTTTGTCTGAATATGCTGTTCTTGGCTTTGAACATGGTTACTCCATGACCAATCCCAATGCCTTGGTCTTGTGGGAAGCTCAATTTGGTGATTTCTTCAACACCGCTCAGTGTATTGTCGATCAATTCCTTTCCAGCGGTCAAGCTAAATGGGTACGCCAATCGGGCTTGGTTATGTTATTGCCTCATGGTATGGAAGGTATGGGTCCCGAACATTCATCGGCTCGTGTTGAACGTTTCTTGCAAATGTCTTCGGATGATCCCGATTATTTCCCACCAGAATCTGAGGAATTTGCCGTTAGACAATTGCACGATATTAACTGGATTGTAGCCAATTGTACCACCCCAGCTAACTTGTTCCATATTTTGCGTCGTCAAATCGCTTTGCCTTTCCGTAAGCCATTGGTCCTGCTTACACCCAAATCTCTCTTACGTCACCCAGAAGCCAAATCGCCATTTAGTGAAATGTCCGAGGGTAGCGAATTCCAACGCATTATCCCCGATAAGGGTGTGGCTTCAGAAAATCCCAGTGGTGTTAAGAAAGTTATTTTCTGTAGTGGTCGTGTATACTATGATTTGACTAAGACACGTAAGGAGAAGGGCTTAGAAAAGGAAATTGCTATTGTTCGTGTTGAACAAGTAAGTTTTAAAATAAAATTTTTGCTAAAACATTTATATTTTTCCATATTAGATGTTCTTTGTTCTGTTCAACATCATAGAATTAAAAATAGAAAATTATAAATTGTGGGATCATCGAGAATACACAAAAAGAGCTGAATAAAATACATTTTCTGGTCAGATATAACCCTCATCAATATTCTTCGCATCTTATAATGTAAAATGTAAATATTTCTCATAACTTAAATGGAAAAAGCTATATGAGAATTAATCCACATTGATTTATTGAGATAAGATGAAATTATTCTACTAACTGTTTTGCAATCATCAAACTTGACATGCAAGTTGAAACGTCAAACCGAGTTATTTACGATACATAACCTAGTAACCCTTTTCAACTCGGACAATTTGTTGATGATTCTGTTTCATGATCTTAAGCCGAATGGAGAACATCATTTATAAAATTTAAACATATCATTTATTTTGTTGTTAAATTATTTTCAGATTTCTCCCTTCCCCTTCGATTTGGTTAAGGAACAAGCTAGTCTTTACAAAGATGCTGATTTAGTTTGGGCCCAAGAAGAACATAAGAATCAAGGCTGTTGGTCTTATGTACAACCTCGTTTCTTGACAGCTTTGAATCACAGCAGAGATGTTACGTAAGTTATTTTGTTTGTCCGTTATTTTGATTTAACATATATCTTTAGACTATTTTTTCAATATTCTATTTAACTTCTTAGTGCTTTATTGTGCTTTTGGTTTTTCCAGTTATTTTTTGCAACAAAATTATTATTTTTATTTGCTTTAGATTTAAAAACAAATTTTTCTTTCTTAACCCCTTTTTTCTATCTGTACATAACATTATTTTAATTTCTTAACTTTATTTTTATTATTTTGCAATAATACTTCAAAAAAAGGACAGTCACTTTTTTATTTAACTACTTTTTGAATAACACTTGTCTTGCACACACCAGTTGTCTCTATTGTAGTTAAGCACTTCTTTTATAGTTATTTTCTAAATAATGTACATTATTCAAAGTTTGTTTTGATAATCCTTTTCGTTAAAAAATTCTTTTTGATAAAAGAAAATCAAATTAAAAACTTTTAAATGGAGTGGAAAAACCAATTCGTATTTAATAAGAAAACTAATGTAATCACCTTTTAACGATTTTATAAATTTCAATATCAAATCAAGCTGAGTTGAGTTGAGTTCAGGACATCGTTACCGCGGGTACTCTCGGAACCCAAATCGTCCGAAGAACCAACAACAATATACACATAATTTGGGCAATCATTGCCATGGTAAAATTGCGTATCCGCGGTAACAAAGCTATTACCTAACTCAATTTTTTTTATAAAATCTTCTAACTAATATTCTTTAAAGACACTGCAGTCAAAATGTTGCACTTCTTTACAACTGAAATTGAGTGTTTCGTTTAAAAATTCTCATTTTACATAATTCGAAAGGAAGTGTCACAATTTTTATTGTGTATGAATATGCTTGGTCGTTTTATTATCGGTATAAGGGACATTGAGGACATCTCCGATGTCCTATATTCTCGCATACGACATATAAAAATTGTTAATATGTTTGTGATCAGCAGCCTAAAGTTAGTTAGAATTGATGTTTTACGCAATGTTGATAAATTTAATTTTTTTTCGGGTAATGTGATATATTTTTGATTTGTCCGATTTGGCTCAAACTTTCATCATATGTTTTTGAGATCAATACAAAAAATATCTTGAAATTCAACATTTTCCCCATCCAGTACCGTTATCGAAGCATTGGATCTTTCTTCGACATCATTTGACACGATCAACCATGCAGTAGCGGATCAGCGACATCCTGAACTACATCCTGCCCAAATATTGGCTAATTTTGACAATGATTGGCTAATTTTGATAATGACATGCAAGCGTTTGTTAAGGCCAAGAATATCCATATTGCACTCTAAAATATTTATCTTGTCCTTCACAATGAATATTTATAGTTTCACACTGATGACTGCACCATTTACACGTTAAGTACCAGAATTTATCATAATCCAATTTCACTATTCCCCACATGTGCTGTTGAATATAAAAATAAACTTAGCTTGTGTGTTGAAGATCGGGTTATACATTTTTTAAACTTTTTGCACATATTTTACGAAAGAATTCTCTCGAGCTGGTGGGACAAAAAAAAAACAAGGAAACCAATTAAAGCAAAATACAACAAAGATAGTTCTTAATTATGCTGCCTTCTCACTTTTAAGTGACACCAGTGGGTTTCTACGCTTTTTTTGTTTACTCAACCATCGCCTAACAATTGGCCAGGTTTTTTAATGAATTAGTTTTCTTATGTATTATATTTCCCTCTTTTCCCTAGTTTTGTGAAAGTTCGCTAATAATCAAGAGGGCCGTGTGTAGCAAATTTTCTCTATAAAGTACATAGTCTTTGGTGCCAGGAATGGAATTCCTTATGTTCCTATGTTTGGAAAAACGTGATGTATCAGTCAAAGAAACATTTCGACTCTTGGGACCGTTAATTTAGATCGTTATGTGTTAATTTCAAGATCTATGATAGCACTTCTTCTTTTTGTAGAGGAGTTTAAACTCTGAAGGGGGAGGATTCCTTCAATAACCGGACGGTAAAATCGTGTTTTCTGGATACTTAAATGTTCACAACGCACCTTGGATAACCTATTCCAGCCGTTTAGATAGAATAGAGGATTGTGTTGAGCTTTTTGTTGTGCACAACCATCTCCGCAATTAGTAAACGACCAACACAGAATGGTAGCTTTCAGCATTTTATGGTTATGGTAGCTTTCAGCATTTTGGATCATTGCACCATCTCCACGTTATTTCCATACTCGGGCCTGAAAAGATCTTGCGCTCAGTTTTCATGTATGAAAAGGGATGTTGGCCAAGCCAAAATATTTCTATTTATGGTTAATTTGATTACTGTGATTTTCTGACGATGGTGTCGTCCGAAGTTATATTTTAGTTAAGTCCAAAAATTACATATGGTTTAACAGCACATGTAGGAATGTTGTCTGATCAAAAGATGAAGCCATATATTAAAGTGGCCAGTTGATAGAGCTGACCTTTTGACCCAACCATTTCCTCAATATACTTCACTACTAAAGAGAAATCAAGTCCGTTATTTCTAGAGTATCGTGTAGGTTTTGTCTAATATATAATAAAAAGTTTCCGACACTTGTAAACTCTCTAAAATCTAATGTAATTTTAAACGATCGAAAGTATGTCTTATGGTACAACATTTTAGCAAGTGACTATTTTATTTTATTTACGCATATTTTTTTAACCTTCAGTTTTTTTAAACAGTATTGCTACGGCTGAATTATTCCGCAAGCATCGGAACTGGTTCCAAGAGGTCAAAGATGTCACCACCCGGTATGGTGGGAAGTCGCCTATGACGGCTCGAAACAGCAAATTGTTCAAAATCGAAATGTGAACCTTTAAACAGGATTCCCAGTTGATAAGTTAAAAACCTTAAACAATTTAATAAACTTCATTTCGGCGAATAATTTTCTATCTGGTAGTCCAAACGTGAATCCTTTACTTTTGAATAGGCTTGCCAAGTTAGTGAAAAAATAACAAAAAAGGGCTTCGTTGAAATTTAGCGAATATTAGAAAAAGAAGAAATACGGATTCGATGAAATTTAATAAGAAATATTATATATGAATTTTGCAAGAACCGGAACTGGGATCACAGGGGTGGCTCGAGCAACAAACGGACTGACAGGTTAGCTAACTGCGGTGCCCGCCGTCACTTCTTTGGCCTTGAACCATTCTGTGGTGCACCTGCGGGGTATATCAGAGAAAAACTTAGGATTTGGAGGGAATCGAAGACCATTAACTGCTGTAATGCTATTATTGAGTGGAAACTCCAATAGACTTCTTTCTCTGAATAGGGAGGACTTAAGGACCTTAACAGGAATTTTCAATGGATACAATTATAGAACTAGAGGCCAGTCTGATTCGGATATTTGTAGGTTCTGTGAATTGGACGCTGGGACAGCGAAACATATACTCTGCATATGTCCTAGGCTTTAAGGCAGGAGACTACAATTCCTTGGTGGATATACACTGCCCCCTTGGAAATTTAGAAATATGTGCCGAGTAGGGTGATTGGCTTCATTGGAAGCCTTAATATTTAGGGCAAAACTAAAGCACTGGTATACAATTCTCTGAAACCTCTTTCCATTAATACACCTTTTTTATAGAGTCTTTATCAGAAAGGTTAAATAATTAAAAAAAAATAAAAAAGGGACCAATTTTTTGCAGCATTTTTTAAATTTTCATTATTGTATAACCAGAAGTAAACACAAACAGAAAATACAATTTAATTTCTATGGAATTTGATATCTATAACTGTAAGTTAATTCAAACTTTAATGTATTTTGTTTATTGTTAATTTAGCTAAAGCAAGCAAGCACATATCTGGCCAGTTGACAGACACTCTTCCTGTGGTGCATACTAAGAGTATTTTTTTTTTGTTCATAACTATTCAATAAATAAACATCTAAAAATTATTAAATATCGTTTGCTATTTTAATTTCATTATGAAAATGTCTTGTGTACCAGAACTTTTGAAAGTACTAGGTATAACAAAATAAAGATATCGTTTTAAATCTTCAGTCGTATTTATTTTACAACAATGATATACAATTAATATCATTATCATCAAGCATGGCTTTTTTTTACATTATTATTCTCCTCAAAACTCCATATTTATCAAAAAAAAAAAAAAAAACAAATCAAAATAAACTAAAAATTAATTTTACTTTTAAGTTTATTTTAGTCTTAAGTTTCATTACGTTAAAAATTTTGTTGTTTTATGTTTTAAATTAAATCAAACAAATTTTTATTTTATTCCTTCATTTAAATAATTAACAACAAGTTTATGAAAATATAATATAATCCCTTATTTCCAAACAAACAAAGAAGTCATTATCCGAAAAATCAAAATTTCCTATTTTTTGTGTATGTATTGTTATTGTTGTTGCAGCCCCAGTGATGCTACTTCCTCTTTTACTACTACTACTACCACTACTAATGAATCCGTTTCCGATAATCAATCGAAACCATGGTTAAGTCGTATGTTCACATCCGGTGGCGAAAAGTCTGCTGGTAATAATCAACAGCAGACTGCTGATTTTAATGCCACTAAACATTTTGATTTGAAAAATGTACGACATGATTTTAATAGACCCGCTGGCAATGCTGCGGCACCTGGTGTGCGTGTTTCTAAAACTGGACGCAAAATTAGGTGAGGGTTTCTCTTCTATTACTACTACTACTACGTCTTCTGTTGTTGTACTACATTTTATAAATATTAAAAAAAAAAACTGCAAAACAATTAGTGTTAAATATTTATTTAGTACTATAATTATAATTCATTAGTACTATTAACTTATAATTTATTAATTACATATTGACAGCAAAAATTGTATACAATTATTCATACAATTGAGAGTCCTTCTTTATTTTAAATGAATCGAAAATTTAATAACTTACTAATCGTAATAAAAAAAGACAATGACTTCAAAAAGGAATTAACTTTTCAATTGATTTTCAAATATTTAAAAATACAAAATTTCTGTTCGGTTTATTTACTACAATTTACTCATTTTGTTACAGCTGAAAAATATCAAAACAAAAAGTAAATCAAAACTTTGCAATTGTATTGTAGTAAAAGTAGTTAACGAACACACTGAAAAATTTCCAAGTGTAGTAAAAATGTAAGAATTTCGTATAAACGAACTAACTGAAAATTCCAATATAATTTTAGTGAAACTTGAATATTTCAATAAATGGACTTTAGAAATTATTTATTTTGTTCTAAATAATTGCTGAACTGTTCATTCAATTGTGTGAGTAATTGTATATTATTTTAATTTTTTTTTTACTTTTTTATTTAACACACTTTTTTTTAAGATTTCTATCTAAAATGTTTGTTACTTTCTTTCAAATTGGCCTTTAAAATCATTATTCTTATAATATATTTTGCTATTAAATTGTGGGTCTATTAAATTCTTTGCATATTATATTATTATATCTGTGTTCTTCATTTGCCCCATAAATTTGTGTGTGTGTGTGTGTATTTTTAATTTTCCCAGCAGCATGTTGATTTTATCCGTTTATCCGCTATAATACTTTTTAAATTGTGTCTACCCAAATTGTGCTCATTAATTTCATAGTATTTATGCACTTTACTTATGCTTTATTTAAGAACATAAGCTCTACTTTCATTTTAATTCGATAAGTAGTTGGTGTACTTAAAAATTACGTCTGTTTCGAAACTCACACAGAAAAGCATTTGTCGCTCAAATTAGGTGAAAATAACAGTTAAATCAAAGGAATTGCAGTTAAAAAAGGTGACCAAACTATTTAATAATCTAAAATCTTAAACTGCTGAAAAAAGCTAAGAAATGCAGTAAAAATAACTAACAATGTCGTAAAAATAAGTGACAAATTTTTACTACAAAAACTAATAAAACAATTTACAAAATTGGTTAAAAAAATTACTATTTTTACAATTATTTTTTTTTTCGGTATAATACAAACATATCATAATAAGGCCCTACAATACAATGTCCCGTTGATATTAAACCAACAGGTTAATTCTAATTTTATATGATAATCATCAACAAAATTGTTCCAGATAAAGTTCTAACGATTCTAACCAAATTCATTAGGGTTCGTTCTTGGCCAATAAAATTTTCTATACCAAATTTCATCGAAATTTTTGTAAAAATAACGAACAATGACGTAAAATAACTACTGCAGCAATTATGAAACAATTGACAAAAATTGGTAAAACAAAAGCACTATTCTTTCCCAGTTATTTTTTCCGCTATTTTAATAAAAAAAAAAACAATAAGTCAAAATTTAAAACAGTGTTGTAATTTCGAAATAACAATTTCAATAGTTATGCCATATAATTTTTTTATTTGCCATTAAAATTTGCTTTAAATTTCTTAGTGCTTAAACACATCAAAGAAGTTGCCGCCGGCAGCAAAACTTGTTTTTGCCATATATTAGGTTTGTTTTTTTCAAACTTTATATCTATATCTATAACTAGTTGTAAAAAAATGACTATCCCTACTAACCTGACTTTTCTTTATTTTTTGTAAACAAATACAATTTAAAGATTTGGGGCCGCCTTTGTACGAAAGCTGCTTTCGTATATGGACTGCGCGGGAACGCGAAATAAAGCAATAATATTATTTGCCCTGCTCTTGCCCTTAACTTACAAACACATAATTCATTTGTTAGCTTTTGTATTTTTTAATATTTTATCAAATTAAAAACGCAAAAATTTAAAATATTTTTATGACAAATATTTTTGTTCACATTTAAAAGAGAAAAGCCAAGAACTTACAAGACTTGGCAACATTTTTATACATTCTTAATTTTTAAGTAGCTATATTTATAACTTCTTAGCAAGTCTATATCTACTTAAATTTGTATGGAATATTTATATAAAATTCGAAAAAAAACAAACCTATTATAAATGAAGAGCAAAATGCTGTCCAAGGCAACAGGCAGCAAATGTGTTGCTGTCAATGAATAGAAAAGGTTCCATTTCATTTTTCAATGCTAACAGCATTAGGCCTTATTACGGTGGTCGTAGACGAATTCGACAGTAAGTCGAATTTGCTGAAAAGTCGTTAAAAACACAACTTTAAAAAAAAATTTACCACGAAATTTATTATAAATAAAAAAAAATATAAAAAATATACAATTAGAATTTAATTTCTTTAAAATTTTCAATTTACCCAAAACCATTTTGTATGCAGTCGAAACTTTTTACTACAAATTTGACAACCGTTATCAGCAGTGCAATTCTCTAACTTTTTTTACGATTTTACCGATTTCGTTAACTAACGTTAATTGTTGGTTGAGTTACCGAAAAAGATATTCTGTATTTTATTAAATTATTGATAACAGATAACGACAATAGTTGTTAATTGAAAATTTATTTGCTTTGAAATTTTATAAAGTAACGATAAAAATCGTAAACTTAAACTACAAAAAAATTTCTGTAGTTAAGTTAACGATTTTTTTTAACTATGTTACAAGTGTAGGTAGAAAAAGGTTAGAGAATATCTTTTAACGAATTTTGTTGTTAATTATATAATTTTGACAATTTTCTCGTTAAAAAGTTACGGATAATCACTACAGGCCGATTAATTTTTGCTGCCTGCAGCTTAACAGCAATTTCCTTGTCATATAAAATACATGGGAAAAACTGCTTTTGATGTTGGTAGCAGCTTCATTGAATGTGTTTTTACAAGTAGAATAATACCATGGGCAAAGCTCCTTAGACGATGGTACAAGAGTTTGGCAGAACGTACTTTTTTCTAAAAATAATTGTTGGGCCAATCTTCAAGTGTTAACAGCTAACTTCGGCTGGCTGATTGTATAGGGTGGTTAAATTTTAAGGGCCGATGTTGATTTTGAATAAAACACAAATTATTTAGGAAATGATTGTCATTTCTTTTTATTATGATAATATGGTATGGTTCGATTATGTATGGAACAAAATATCGGCCAAATGGCCGCTGCGAACTCGGCGGCACACCTCCATCCGATGGTCCAAATTTTCGATGACGCTGAGGCATAATTGAGGTTCTATGCCGTTAATGTGCCGAATTAGGCCTTGAATTGTTGCTGGCTTATCGACGTACACCTTTTCTTTCAAATAATCCCGAAGAAAGAAGTCCAACATTTGGTCGATTATGCTGACCAAAAAAAAATCACGAAGTGCACGAAATGCATTTTGATTTGAACGCCCATTTTCATAATAAGCCTGAATAACTTTAACGCGTTTCTCGATTGTGTATCTTTCCATGGTTCAAATTCAGTCTAAAATTGAGAAATGTCAAATGAAATCCAGAAAAAAACTTGACGTTTAGGTGTGGTTCACATTCAACATCGGCCCTTAAAATTTAACCACCCTTTACTTTGAATCGTTGGCAAAGGTAAGAAAAATAAGTTCCTTTCCAACACTGACTTTTTCGTATTGTTTTTATTAAATTTGATTATGAATAAATTTATGAAATAAAATGGAAAAGTTAACATACAGAATCAAATTTATATTCTGAAAACCAGTTTTATATATCCAGCACTAACAACGACGCGTCACGTCGATTTGGATGAAAAAGTTTACCATTTTTTTACGTGCCATCTCCGATATTTAGAAGTTAAAAATTTATTCATTTTTCTTTTAATAACTTAAACATACCCGAGTTTCGATTATTCGAACACTCGGGTTATCATTTTTTTTCTTTTTTATTTATTAAGACTGAACTATTTTGTTTTATGCAATTAGATAGTATAAGGGGTTAGCTTTAAATGTAAATATAATAGTTTTAACCCACTGCATAATAAAGAAGAAGAAAACATAAATGTGTTTAAGCATAATTTCAAAAACTGAACACTCCCAACAAACAATACGTTCCGTTTACGTATCGTTTTCGGTGCGTCATAAACGGAATCCAACTCTTTTTACGTACCGTTTTCTGGATCCGTATACGGACCAGAAAACGGATTTTAAGGAACATCGAAACTGATTCGAATCCGTTTAAAAACCGTCAATGACGGACCGTTTACTGACCGGATATATCGGATGAAAAACGAAGTTGTTCGTTAAAAGTCCGTCAGTGACGGACCGTTTACGGACCGGATATATCGGATGAAAAACGGAGTTGTCCGTTGAAAGTCCGTCAATGGTGGACCGTTTACGGATCCGCATTCCTACCGTTTTTTCAACAAAAAACGGATTTATGTAAATGCCTAAATTTTTTAATTTGGAATAACAAATTATAGTTTTTTCGTTAAATTTATTTATATAGATATGTTATAAAATAAAATAACAAAAAAAAATTTAATTAAATGAAATATTCGTCTCCAGCATAACTAGCATCTCTATCCATCACTGCGGTTATGGCCCATTGAATATCATGAAAAAATAAAACAAAATTTTAATTTTGGTTTAATTAGTGGCGTTTACGAAATGATGTAGCATACAACGCAAATTTGCACATTTTTTAACAAAATCTATTATGAATTGGCAGACAATATTTTTATTTGGAAAATTGCATAAATTTGCGCACGTCACCGTGAAACTTGTTTTAAATTTCATATATATTTACCTCAAATTGAATTTATTAAATTTATTTTCCGTGTATCTGTTTTTCTAAACTTTAGCGCGCGACCCGTGTAATGACCACAGACATGTTTCAATAATTCGTTGTGGACACCAAAACGAATTCAAAAGCAACGGAAGAAAAACTAATAAAATTCGAGGAAGTAAGTATTTGACGATACAGAAACGGATGCACCAAAACGGAGTCAAAACGTACTGTTTTCGAAAATTCAATTATACGGACCGTTAATGTTCTGTTTATGTACATGCTTTGACGGATACGTATTTACGGTCCGTAAACGTGCAGTAGAACCGGATTCATGAATCCGTACGTGTCGGAGAGTCCGTAAAAATGTTTCTTGGGCTTTGTATAAAAAATAAAAAAGTAAAAATGTAATTCCACTATCAAGCGTTGAACTTTCAACAATAGAAGACAAATGTTTTTGGTTTTTTCATTTGTATTGTTGTAATATGCCTTTAAAGAAATCGAACACCATTTTTCTCAAAAACAAAAAATTTAAAAAAAATTGGGCTTCAGATTCGTGTTTATTAACCTCAAAATACCTAAACTACCAAGTTTTATAAAGCTATAAAAACAATTTTTGGGACGATATGAGTCAAGTAAGAAATTTTCAAACAAAATTTTCTCTATGAAATTTAGAAAATATAATTAAGGCCTTCTGCGAGGTGGCTAAATAAATTGTAAACTAAATAAAGTTGTCAGAAGGGTTTAAAATTGTTTTGAAAAATACTTGAAAATATTTTTAAATTTCAAAGAAATTTGAAAACCTGAATTTAGTTTAGATTTTATTTAGTCAGTTCGCACCCACCCTAAATATAGGAAATTAAAAAAAAATATTAAATGAAATTAAGTTTAGCAATTATTTTTTTATTTTTTCCTTGAAATTGAAAAATGTCAAAGAAAATTGTGATTTTCATGTAATGATATGAATTTTCCAAAAGGAATTTAAAATTTCAATAAAAATTAAACATCGCGGTTTATATTTTAAGTTGCGAAAATTTGCTAAAAAAAAGGTAAATGAAATTTTAAGTCGGAATAGTAAAAACTTTATATTATTTATACAAAAAAAAACTTGTATACATAAATTTTACAAATGAACCTAGGTAAATTGATGAAAACAAATACTGTGAAAGTAATTTTTTCCAATGCTGGTAGAGCGCTTTTTGCAAATGTTTGCTAAACACTGTAGACCAATGTTTTAAAAGTATACGCCAGGATGTGGTCCGGCTATAACGAGTTTGTGTTGATGTTCTTAACTGCCAAAAATATCGGACTTAGACCCGATTCGATTAACCGATGCAAATCTGTTCATCTCCCTGTGTATACATCTAAACTCTGTAATCAAACTACAGGTTGCAAATATAAATATATTTGTATGAAATTTGGTACATAATTTTCTATTGGGATTGGTTAGGATCGGTTCATATTCTCACCTACCTCCCGTAAAAAAGTTCTATCTGAATTGGGCTTAAAATAGTATTCAGACATACAAACGCGTAAATGTGTGGTTCAAATTTGGAATAATGTAACTGTATATGACTATAAGTCATGCCTCAAAAGAAAATCGTATCATATATGGACCTAGTCCCCATATAATCTCACCTTTACAATATTTGCTCCAATGAGCATTTTCGGCGATATAATTCAGAATAATACTAATCCATATCGGATCAGTATTCTTTCCGAAATTTAGACGGCTTTCCGAAGTATGACCAAAATTATATTTAGTGTAGGGTATACAAAGTTGGTGTGCCCGACTTTAATTTTTTTATTTATTTATTTTTTTTTATATATACAGCTGTAAATTATGCAAACCAATACTTGCACCACTTGCAAAGTGCTTTAAACTGATGATTTGTCAGTAGATTTTTTTTATTCACAGTCGCCAATATTGTGAAATAGCAAGCGTTCCAAATAAGTGAATTTTCAGAGTTTTTTTTTCGAAAGCGCATAAAAATTTTTATTTGATACCATTCCACCAATTATAACAAAAAATATTAAATATCGTGGCTGGTCCTTTTGAAATAAGTTCAAATCAATTTACAAATATCGTTATTATTTTTAAATTTTATAGTAAATATTAAAAAAAAAAAAGGTTTTTGCCTCTACTAAGTTGACTCCCTTTAGAGAAACAGTTGCATTTATATATAAATGAAATATTTCTTGAATAGATTCTACAAAAAATGGACCCAACTAGATCAGTGTCTAAAAAAAATAAAAAATTAAATCTAAAAAAAATATTCAAATCCGTCAAATGGAACCAAACAGGGATAATGTATACCTTATATAATGCCAAAAATTAAGACATACTGATTCAAGTTTATTTATTTTATTATTAAACATAATTACAAATTATATTCTAAATTTGTAGATAGAAATCGAACCCACGACCCCCGCTTTTACAAGCCAACATGCTGCCTACTATACATCTATATAATTTCACTTTTACTATTGTTTTACAATGTTTACTATAATAGAGACAATTACTTCATTATCATTTTTAATTATGTTAATATATATTATTCTCATTAAACTAATTTACATATTACATATTGCTTGATGTAAATAACATGGCTTTACACTCGAAAGACTAACCAGTGGTCAAGCAAGAGTTAACAGTGTATAGCACTTCATAAAATTTCACATTTTTGCCTTAATTTTCTTTAAAAAATATTTTCCTTTATAATTTCCCTAATTAAAAGTATTAAATTCGCTTTTACCGATTTTTTATACTTCCACCAGGGATAGTAAATCAGAATTTCAATCGGGTACCAAATAACATTAAAACTATAACTTTTTCGAACACAAAAGTATCAAAAATATTTTTCTTATTCACTTTCCAAAAATGTTCATTTAAAAAGTTTACAAAATCTTTAAATTAAATAAAATTTTAACACCATTTGAGGAGGTACATAAGGAGTAAAATTGAAAAAACCAGACATACATTTTGTCCAATAACTATGTTAATGCAAATTCAATATTTTCTAAATCTTCCAAAAGTATGTATGTCTGATATGAAATTATTTTTTATTTTTGGAAACTTGGAAAGCTGTGCGTGATTTGCTATATTGGAAGCCTCAATATTTATGCAAGCACAGAAAGTTGTTCGGGTTTAACGTGAAAAAACTGTTATACATCAGATAAAAAAAATTAAAATTTTAATACAATTTGTTTTCACGTAAATTTAATAAACAAGACTATTATTTTTCTAGTGAAAAGTGTGAATTTGGGTTTATTGTAAATATGTATTTCTTTTGAAATAAAAAATTTATTGATTTTTACAATAACGATTTGAGGCTATTAAAAATCGACTAAAATATTTTCATGTAAAAAACAATTAACTGTGCTTTATGGCGGTGCCTAGGCCCTTTCTTATCTAATAAATTAATTTTATATTTTTAATCTTTAATATAAACACAATGGATAATAAAAAAACCGAGCTCTGGAGTAATCAAAACTTTTCTCAAAATCCATTTTGATCTTATAAAATAATAGCAAAACTACACACGGTGTAATTAACCGCCGTGATACTGGTTTCAAAGCTATTAGCCATTGATACGTAGGCGGATCAATAAGTCCGTGACATTTCGAACTTCCCTCGTAGATATAAGAAATGCAACACCGCTCCTATCAAGTACTACCTGTAAATAGACTACTGTCTAATTTTGAGCAAGTTCCGTCATTTACTTTGCGTTTAACAGCTGTTCAAAACATAGAGCCTCGTGGATTTTTTTTTAAATGGAAAAAAGTGAATTTCGAGTGCTCATTAAACATTATTTTTTGCGAAATAAAACGGTCAATCAAACCAAGGAAAAGCTTGATAAATACTATGGGGACTCTGCACCATCGATTTCAATAGTAAAAAAGTGGTTTACTGACTTTCGTTATGGTTGCACAACTACAAATAACGCTAAACGTTCTGGACGGCCAATTGTCCAAAAAAATCCATGATATGGTTTTGGCCGATCGAATAGTAAAAGTGCATGAGATTGTTGATGCCATACGCATTTCATATGACAGTGCGGTTTCAATTTTAAATGATCAGTTGGATTTAAGAAAGCTGTCTGCAAGATGGGTGCCGCGTATGCTCTCAATTGACCATAAACGTAATCGTGTGACAACTTCAAAGGATTAGCAAAATTCCATGAATTGGGCTACGAAGTAGTACCTCATCCGCCATATTCTCCAGATTTAGCCCCCAGTGACTATTTCCTATTTCCAAACCTAAAGAAATAGCTCGGTGGAAAGAGATTTAGCTCCAACGATGAAATTATTGATCAAACAAATGCCTATTTTATGCACCTCGAAGAATCCTATTTTTTGGAAGGGATACAAAAATTGGAGAAACATTGGACTAAGTGTATTGAGCTAAATGGAGATTATGTTGAAAAAATTTTTTTTTTTTGCAAAAAAAACTGTGTTTCATGCAAAAAGTCACGGACTTATTGATCCGCCCTCATATTTCCTGCATATTGTTTGGATTCTCCGTTTTACAAATGTTTAAATTTTTGTAAACAGATACAGAATACACTTCGACAAGACATGGAACGCTATACTCCTTAAGATCGCAAAATTCTTGAGATTTCTTTGCAATAGATGATATTTTGTTCAAATTTATCATGTGTGACGAGACCCATTTTCATCTGAATGGAAACGTAAACAAACAAAATTTGCATGTCTAGTGCACTGAAAATCCACGTATCATTTACGATTTACTTTTTTCCATTTTTAAAAAAATCCACGAGGTTGTATGATGTGAACAGCTGTTAAACGCAAAGTAAATGACGGAACTTCCTCAAAATTTGACAGTAGTCTATTAACAGGTGATATTTGATGGGAGCAGTGTTGCATTTCATATATATATTGATCGCCCTCGTACCATTCCATTTTTTTTTTTTTTGGAGAAGACGAAATTGTCGATTGGAAACGTTATCGGTGGATGTTGGCTTATTATGCCTGATTGAAAGTATCGTGTCAATCGTCTATGTTCTGGAATCCCATTACGTTAAAAATAAAAATAATTCCATTATTTTGGTGTTCTTGAATTCACTTTCACTGTTTTTTTTTAGTAATTAAATTCGCCGAATGGTTATCAGGCGAAATCAATTAGTATGTGGTTTTTATTTTTGTTATAAAGCACATGTTATGGGAAGAAAAAACACACGGCCCATATACTTTATTTAAAATAAGGTTAAAATTAGCGTATTTTTACCATTTTTACATTTATTGATGGAATACGCGTTAGATGGAATACGCGTTAGGTCTATTTAAGTAAATTTTAGGTAGTAAAAAAATTAAAGTTAATTTTTCGCAGAAAAAAAAATAAACTAATTATTTTTCGTATTAAACTGAATGGAATTTTGTAAAAACAAGAACTTATATTTTTGATATCTGAATTATTTTTCAAACATAAACATTAAATCGTACGAATTCAAGAACACCTTTTTTGCACTTAGGTGTATTTGAAAACATTTTGCGTTTTGAATTAGTCACTAAATAGTTTTTTTTTTTTTTTTTTATTATTCAATATTCACATATCGCTTATGTGATTTTGTACTAAATTGTATTTAGATTGATACAGTAAAAATCTGATTATTCATTCTATGTATGAATATGAAAAGATCTAATTTAATACAATCTTATTTTATACAACTGAATTCACCATTTTGTTTTTTTAATCGGGTCCTTGTTGTCTGGTGAAGAAAACTTTTGGAAATATTTTTGCCATCGCCTATGTCTTAAATGACTTAAATTTTTTTCACTTGAATTTCTTTTATAGTTTGGAGGAGATAAAAAAGGAATCGATCGATAACACAAAAACTTTTTTTTGACAATTTTTTACACCATTTTAAGAAGGCTATAAAAGATTAGGACATAGTAAAATGAAAAAAAAAAAATTTGTCTGAAATTTTACCAAGTTCTATTGTATTTTTCTTCATTTCATTTGCAATTTTCTAGGTTTATGGAAATTGATGTAGTTTGCAAAAAGGCTTTAAACTCTTCTATACATTTCATATATACATACATAGTATATTCATATTTATCTAATCAAATTTATTTACTTTTCTTACTAAATATATTTATATGAATGTTTTATTAATACTTAAAGAAATAACCACATTCACACAAACTTATCCCGCACAAGTTTTTTAATGGTTGTTTTTTATACATTTTTTTTATCTTTTCTTAGCTATGCTGGTCGTCCATGTGGTGCTTCTACGGCTACCGGTTCCAAGGCTCAACATATACGTGAATTGAATGCTTTGTTAAATGATGCCATCAGTGTCTAAATAACAATTAGATATTAAACGACTTTAATTTATATTTTCAAGAATTTCTAGTGACACTCTTTTAAAAAGGATCTACAACAATATATTTAAAGAGATATTTTTTTTTTTTTAATTATTTTAAATAATATTGATATATAATTTTTATTTTTTGCTTGTCTTTGACAATTATTAATAATGTTTGATTTTTCGTTTTTAAAGTGAATCCAAACAACCACAAAACTAAAATACCAATCTTTATTAAATATTAAAAGTAAAAACAAAAAAAAAACTAAAAACTAAAAACAGAAACATATTATTAAGTTTAGATAATTGTTAAACTGAGAAGATATAAAGTTAAAACTTCTTTAACAGAAACAAAAAATCTCTTAAGTTTTTTTAATGAAAAAGAAAAATAAAATCGTATAACCAAGGAAAAACAAACAACAAAATTTAAAGAAAAGCTTAAAGAAAACTTAAAAACCGAATCCAAAAGTTTATTTTTTTTAAAACAAAAAAAAATAATAAATAAAAAATATTATTTTTAGTAACTATTTATTTTAATTATTATTTACTTATTAAAACAAATACTGCAAAGAAATAAAAAAAAATAAAATTATATATATATATTTTTTTTTAGTTTTTTATTTAAAAAACTCATTTTTATTGTAAGAACGGTAAAGCGCATGTTAAAAATAATTATCAGGGATTTATTAAAATGTATTTTTATTGTCTTCATCATTTTAATTTATAATATGTATAAAAACAAACAAACAGCTCTTAACACTTTTTTCCTTTTTAGTTTAGTTTTGTTCAAGTATTATTATTATTTTTTTTTGTTTTCTTGTTTTTTAAATAAAAATTTTATGTGCCTCTTCTTTGAAAAATATACAGCATTTTTTAGACCTGCCAACTTATCTCAAAATAACCAAAGTTTAATGCTTATCTAGAGTTGAGAAAGTCAAATGTATATTGAAATATTTGAGGTCAACTCACGGTATTTTTAGATAAGTTATCCGACCTAAGTGTTTTATTTAAACTTTAGTTTCTTATATATCATAAATTATCTTTAAAGTCAGAATTTATTAAATTTATCAGTAGTGCGATTCTATTACATTTAAACGATACATTCTCTAAATTATTTCTAAAAAAAATCATTGACTTATCTATAGTTTTTTTTTTAAGTTTGAAGTTAACTATTTTTGTCACTTCTTTATAAAACGGCAAAACAAATACAACTTACATTAAATTAAAAAAAAAAATATGAAATAGTTTTTTTTGGTATCTCAACCGGAACGAAACGAAATCGATCAAATCGCGTTAATACTAAATTGTGCTGAACCCCAAAATGCGTATTTTCTTTTTTGCATATTCCATTTAAATCTTGGAAAACAAAACGATAATAAAAAAAAGTTAAGCTCGGTTTTTTCAAATTTTTGATTTAAAATTTGTATAAAATTTTAACTGGGTTTCAAGTATTTTGGGTTTTAGTATGAATACACCTTTAAAGAATCGCTTTACAGAACTGTTTTGTTTTTATTTCTTACTTTTTGCATAAATTCTGATTTTTCAATAAATCTAATAATATCATTTTTAAACTAAAATATTTAATATTATAAAAAAAATCATCTAAAAATCGAGTGATAATTGATATTATTTATTGGGGAAAAAACTAATGAAAAAATACATTTACATTAAAATATTATAAACATTTTGGGTTTGTTTCAAATTCTTAACAAAAGCAAAACAAACAAATTTTTTTTTGAAATGTTAAGAAACGAAATTTGTATTACACCTACTATTCTTTTGTAAAATGCAGTAGGCTTTAAACTAAAAAAAAAAGCTTTAATAAGTTAATGCATTCAAAACTATATAAAAAAATTAGTTATAAAAATATTTGCAAAATAACCACAAAAAAAAGGAAAAACACACTTTTTGCTGGACCTTAACGAAAAACTTGCACCAATCAAAAATATTTTTTTTATAAACATTAAAATTAAAAATATTAATGAATTATAATTGCACAGTATATTATTACAAATAAAAAATTATGGATGTACTAAACAGCTATATATTAAAAACTAGAAAAACAATGATTTTTTCATTTAAAAATTAGTCGTATATGGAAGAACTTAACTTTTAATTGTTAATTGGACAAATTAATTAATTAATTAATTGTTGTATTATTGATTATTCTGCATTCTATACAATTGTTGTATTCACCATTTTTGTTTTACTCGGGTTCTTATCGTCTGGCGAAGAAAACATTTTGAAATATTTTTCTCTCATCGTCTACAGATAAATGTTTTATATTCACCTCGAAATATCATATCTCGTATTTTTGTCAACTTAAAATATATTTTTTTAACTTAAAAAATTTAGTTTTCACTTTAAAAATGTTTTCACTTAAATATTTTCTTCACCAATAAAATTGTTTCACTTAATTTTTTTATAGTTTATAACTTTTTTTTGACATTTTTTATACCATCTTATGAAGTGTATAACAGATTATAACGTCAGCAAAAACAAACTACAAAATGTACATAGATGCAAAATAATGAGTTACTGGTATTTACTGAAATAAGTACCGAATTCGTATTTCGGTTTTTTTTAATATTTATTGATTCATTTTTTTTTTAAACCACAACAAAATAGTAAAAAGCGATTTGCAAAAATTTTAAGATTTGAAAGGGTTTCTAATGTAAAATAGCATTAGACCTTTTTGAATGCAAAAAGTGGATTTTTGAATGCAAAAAGTTGATTTTTGAATGCAGATAGTAGATTTTTAAATGCAAAAGGTAGATTTTTTAAATATTTTTTTTTATTATTTCGAAAACAAATGATTTTTATCGATTTCTTTAAGTAAGAAAATTTTACTTGAGAAAGGTCCAATAAGAGTAACTACTTACTTTACTATTGTAAGTAACCACTGATTTCTTCTTTATGAGTAACCATGCTAGTAACTCATTAATCTCACTTTTTTGTAAGGAAGATGGACATCGCTAACAAAAGTAATTAAGCAAGTAAATTGTCTGGTAATTATCGAAACCCTTTGTGGGCTACTTACTCCCTTAATTACCTGGTAATGTCTTGTTGTTGATGGAAACCATACAGGTTAGGACATAAAAGGAAGAATTCAAATTTTAATTGGTAATTGGAGGAATTTATCTCTCAATTGTTGTATCATAATTAAACTGACAAAACAATTCATTTTTGGGTCGGCTATCCCGCTTGGAAATTTATTCAATAGAAAAATTTAGTAGCCGATTCTAAATTGTAAGCTGCAAAGGAATATTAAGTTGTCAGTAAATCAGTAATAATTTATTAAGGGTGGCAATCTAAATGATTTTTAATTATTTTTTCTTTGCTTTAATATGGAACACTACACAACCCAATAATTTTGAGGTGACAAAAATGTGTTGAAAAAAATTTTTTGAGCTGAAAAATATTTGATATGAATACAAAATATTATTTACTTCTAAGCGACTGGTGAAAAAATATAAGGAAATATATTATGTACAAGTCGTTACTTAAGGGTGGGCCATTTAAAATTTTAAATTTGAATCGGCTATAAAAAAAGTGATTATTTTTTCAAATTTCTGGTCTTATTGGAAAGGTTGAACTTTGTCATTTAGGAATGGAACACAATATCCATGACTGGGCCATTTTTCTTTGAAAATAAGTCAACGCAACCATCGATATTTTACGCACTGTTTTTGAAAATCCAATATTCAGCCAAATTGTGATGTCAATTGGAGTTGTGATTTGAGACCTTTGGATTGTTTTCTGTGGGGAGCCATTAAGGATAAATGTTACGCAAACGATCCAGAGCAGAGAACTGCATTTGCTGATTGCAAAACGTTAATACGCAATCAACACAAGAATAAATTATGTTTGCGTTCAAACGCTGAATATACTCCAACACACATATTTTTGTTGATGATTTTAAATCAATCAAACGATGTGCAAATTGTTTTGTCACTGGTTTATAATCATCGGTCGTTGTTAAACCATTGTTTTATTCTGTTCATTCGAGCCACCAATAATTATTTTGATGTAGAATAAATCAGAAAAAACAACAAACAACGTGTATGAGTGTAATCATAATTAAAACAAAATAGTTTCTTATCTATAAAAAGGGGGTGGTTTTGTAAAAAAAACATGTATCATAAACGTATATGTATATTAGGGTGGGTCTAAAATACGTTTTTTTAGAATTTCTATTAGGAATACCAAAATTATTGTTCTTTGTGAATATTTTTTTTTAATTTAGGTCGATATCTCAGGCTCGCCCAATCCGGTTAAATATTGCCTAATTTTCCAATCAAAATAGATGAAAACAAATTTAGACAATATTTAAATTTTTCCGGATTAGGCAAGCCTGAGATATCGACCTAAATTTTTTTTCAAAAAAAATATTTTTATTTCACAAAGAAGAATATTTTTAGTATTGTATTACTAATAAAAATTCTAAAAAAGCGGGTTTAAGTCCCACCCTAATGTGTGTTTCTATTTTGTTGTAATTATGAATAAACTCATATGCGTTGTTTGTTGTTTTTTCTGATTTATTCAACGCTGACTTTTTGTTGAGTGATTACATTTGCAGTAAACATAATCGACATATGGTCCACACTGATCCCAATTACGCGTTCAGTAACATGATGCTGATTTTATTCTACAGTGAATTTTGTTGATTTATTAAATGTGAACAAGAATTTTAGTGTATGATTAAATCAAGAAAAAAGTTGATTTTGCAGTTCTCTGATCCAGGGACAATTGAAGCGTTGAAACATGAAATCGAAGTTGCTATTGAAGAGATTCGAGCCGAAAATTTGGGTTGATTGGATGAGGTACTGCCGAGCCTGTCGTGGTAGTCATATGAATGATATTGTGTTCCAGTCTTAACTGACAAAGTTCAACCTTTCCAATAAAACCAGAAATTTGAAAAAATAATCAGTACTTTTTTTTATAGCCGATAGGAATTTAAAATTTAAAAATGGCCCACCCTTTGTGAAATTGTACTAAAATACACCAATTTGTGTGAAAAATTTAGAGGTACCTTCACATATTCACTCATAACTTTTTAACCAATAATCTGGGTAAAAATTAGTACCCCCGCTTGCGCCTTCGCGCCTCGATCGCCATTTTAACAGACAGACAAACGGTCATACAGACAGATGGACATCGCTAAATCGACTTAAATTGCATAAGGATCACGAATGTATACTTTATTTCGACATGTTACGAACGGAATGATAAACTAATATGTAACGTGACGTTACAAATAATCTACATATTCATATACCTAATACAGTTACTGATGCCCATAACCAACATTCTATTGACAAAATTTATTACATATAGTATCAAAGTTTAGAGGCCAAAAGGACTAGGATCCAGTGGGAGTACGAGTTATACTTCGGCTAGCAGCCAAAGTATAACTTGAAAGCCAACCAGATGCTCGTATCCCCTATCTAACCAGACTCACTTGCCGATTATTCTCGTGAGTTACTTAGAGTTATTTACTAACCATATAACCTTTTCCCGATCTAACCTGACTCACCTGCCGATTATTCTCGTGAGTCGCGTAAACATAGTAAACGTAGTTAGAACCGATTTATGTAACTCAACTCACCTGCCGATTATTTTCGTGAGTTATTTAGAAATATTTTCTAACCGTATTTAAAACCCTCTTCCTGATACTACGACTCACTTGCCGATTATTTTCGTGAGTTAGTTAGGAATATTTACCAAACCTTTTCGTTCGCATTTCCCGACTCACCTTCAGGTTACTTCAGAGCCCCTGTCATACTCCGACTCAGGGAATAGTGTCGCTATAACTCTAAAAGAAACTTGTCTATGCCATAAATCGTTTTCCGTTCTCGTTACCTACAGAAACGATTATACTGATCATTAAAGGAAGCAGACCTTTAATAGATCCAACCAACCCTGAGTTTTCTTTGGCTGGAAAAAAACTGCATTACATACAAATATATACCCTCACTATATATGGTGGAGGGTATACACATATTATATATTTCTTAGGGTATACATCATCCTTTTTTGCAAAAAATTTATACTCAATGAAAGGGAATTTAAAGGGCTATTTAGCAGTACATAAATCTCTGCGAAATTCTGAGATTTAGTATGGATTTTGCATTAAAATGCATTAAAATTGCAATAATCGATCCTCCATAATCATCATTTTCTCAGAAACCAAAATGAATTTCGAAGTAAAAAGTTGTTTTATAGGATGCTCTTAGTATCCCCTTTCATTTGGGTATAAAACAGTAGCAAAGTGGCATGGTAAAAAAATATTTTTTCTATGGTGAAAAAGTTTTAAATTTTTATATTTGAATTCTTATGTATTTATTTGATTTGTTTTCATTTTGCTTTTAGAAGCTTTCAAATTTTAAAACTTCAAAAATTTCTATTATTATGTCAAATATTATACTAGCCGCATTGGCTAGTAAAATTTTATTCACCTCAAAACTGTCAAAAATTTACCAAGAAGCATATTTTGCTACCATTTCAAACACACACCTTATTACACTTAAGTGAAAAACACCATCATATTTATGAAAAGCTTCAGAAATATTATGAAAAATATTTATGAAACTTCATAAATATTATGAAAAATTCTACAGATTAACACTTTTTAAACTAAAAATAAAGGGTGTCCCAAGAAGAACGCAATTTTTAAATTTTAAATAAAACACAGATATTTAAAAAAAAAATCGTGAAACTTTATTATATCGTAAAGTAGACAGAATGGGGTTATGTATGGAACAATATATCGTGCAGATGGCCGCCGCGGCTTTGCTGGCATGCACGCGATCTTTTAATGAAATTTTCAATTACCGTTTTGCATGAATGCTGCGGTATTTCATTAATGCAGCGTCCAATTTCCTCTTTTAAGGCTTGAGTCGTCGTCGGCTTATTCGCGTAAACCATCGACTTCAAAAAACCCCAAAGAAAAAAATCTAATGGTGTTAAATAGCACGATCTAGGCGGCCAATTCTGATCTCCAAAACGCGAAATAACACGACCGGGAAATGACTGATGCAGCAATTGAATTGTTTCTCTGGCTGTATGACATGTGGCGCCGTCTTGTTGGAACCACATGCCCTCCACATTCATTTCTTCAATTCTAGGCAAGAAAAAACTGGTTATCATTTCACGATACCGAACACCATTGACTGTTTGCGCTTGACCTGCCTCATTTTCATAAAAAAAAGGTCCAATGATTCCTCCAGCCCAAAAACCACACCACACAGTGACACGTTGAGGATGCATTTGCTTCTCGTGAATCACTCGAGGATTTTCCTCACCCCAAATGCGACAATTCTGCCTTTTGACGAAGCCATCAAGATGAAAATGGGCCTCGTCACTGAAGATGATTTTATCGGCAAAATCAGCATTTTCATGTTGTCTCTCCAATACCCAATTAACGAACTCCCTTCGCTGTCCATGGTCAGCTGGCTTCAGTTCCTGAGTCAATTGAACTTTGTATGCATGAAGATGCAAATCTTTCGTCAAAATTCGCTGCAAAGTGGATTTGGAGACACCAATTTGCTGAGCTCGGTGTCGAATTGAGGTGGATGGAGTTTGAGCGACATCATCACGTACAGCTGCGACATTTTCGGTCGATCGACCTGGTCGATGGCGCGTTGTTGTCTTTACATCACTAACAGACCCAGTTTCGGCAAATTTATCCATTAATCTCTTTACAGTTGACTCTTTTGGAGCATTATTGTGACCCCAAATTGATCGCAATTTGCGAACTGTAGCCGCAAAACTTTCACCATTTTGGTAAAACAATTTCACAATGAGAATGCGTTGTTCATTCGTGTAGCGCTCCATTTTTACTAACCTCGTACCTTCTACTAGCAAACAATAACAATTGTTCAAATGTCAAACAATGACACTTCGAATATTGCCAGATTTAAAAATTGCGTTCTTCTTGGGACACCCTTTATATATATATTTTTTTATAAAATTTAAAATAATTTTACACTGATATTCATAAACATATTTTTTCAAATATGTGGCAACCTTGAGGGCCAAAAAATACAAACAATTTATGTATTTAAATTTTTATTTTCCACAAATTAAAAAAAAATCAATAAATTCAAGTAATTTTTGACCTCAATTTTTAACCCCTATAATTCATTAAGATCGAAAGGAATTTATTTGGGATATTTTTTTAATTTAAAATTGTTTTTCTAATTTGTTTTCACTTGATAGTTTTCACTTAATAGACAATTGTCCATTTTGGCAGATTTTGATACAAATTAAATAAATTGTTCCAATTTTAATGATGTTTTTATGGGGGGTGTTTTGGAAAACAAAACAATATATAATTATTTAATTTCGAACGTTTCAAGGAGTTTCATAATAGATTATAATTTCTGGAATAGTGTTGCTAGAAATTTAAATTATTAAAAATAAAAGATTTCATTTTATTTAGTTACTAAGTGCAATTTGGTGCACTAAGTAAAATTCAAAAATTTGTAAAATGTTTTCTAAAATCAGTAGCAAAAATTAGTAAATATTATGTAAAGGTTGTAGTACGTTGTTAAATGCAAATAGCAAAATATTTTACTAAATACATTATAATTTTTTTTTATCAAAAATCAGTATAAAAATAGTGAAGTGACATTAAAAACTGTTAACAAATTTTTCAACTAACTATTTTTGAATGCATGTTTTCCTACAAGAAATTCTACCTTTGTTATACCTCACAATGAATCCTTCGATATAAGATTAAAACGCTAAAAAAAGGCGTGTTTATTAATTTTAGAAAATTTTAAATTCTCTTTTGGGATAGTATCGTTTAATCTATTACAATTTTAGAAAGTATAACATGGCAACAAATTTAACTTTTAAAAAAATTTTTTTTTTGAAGTATCTATTTGTAAAATTTTTTATTAGTCTATTAAAAAATTAAAATTTTTCTTGAAACAAAAGTTTTCACAAAATTTGAAGGAAAAAAATTTATAATAGTTATAAAAGAACGTACAACTAAAAAGATCATCTATTAATTATTTATCAGTGCAAAAAAACGTTATAAAAATTTTATTTAAAAAAAAAAATTAAATTAACGTGTCTTTTAGTACAAAATTTTGTGGAGACAATACACGATTAAACAAAAATGCTAAGGTTTTATGCTTCTAGCTCTACAGCTAAAAGATTTGCATCAACATGGCTATTTAAACGTGTTACACAATCCATATTATTTGTAAGTAAATATTAGGTGTGTTCCCGTAATTTACCAAAATAGCTAAAATCAGCGTTCCCATACTTAATGTAGTGAGTAAATTGTTATTTGGGCTAAATTAATGCTTGCGTGGATATCCGCGATGCTGAACGGGAAAACACCTAATAAAGTTTGATAAAAAAAACAAGCAGTAGATTCAAATATTTTATATTACAAAAGGATTTGAAACATAAAATATGTTTATTAAACCGAAGACAATTTGCAAAAGCATCGGATAAAAGTGCCAAGTCATTACCGACAACAGTTGGAGGTGGTTCTAGTGCCACTTATGTGGAGGACATGTATAATGCTTGGCGACGAGATCCAACTTGTGTTCACACTGTAAGTAATTTTCTAAAATATTTTATTTAGCTAATTCATTATTATTCTTATTTTCTAGTCTTGGGACTCCTTCTTTAGTACTGGCTTTTATGAACCCGTACCCGCCGAAGCACAACCTCAACGTAATTCCATGACATTGTCTAAATTTTGTGGTGGTGGTGTTGGAGCTGGTGCAAGTAATGAGCAATTAATAGAAGACCACGTCCAAGTTCATAACGTTATACGAAGTTATCAGACACGAGGTTTTCTAGCTGCAAATTTAGATCCATTGGGCATAACTACACATCCGAAATTAGTTACAAAATCTGGTATGCAATTAAATGCAAATGAAAAAGTTTTGCTGCATAATTCAAAATTTTTTAAAGGTAAGAATAAATAAACAATTTATAATTTTGTTATTTTCTGGATTTTTGGTACATTTTTCCAATAACTAAAGAAATTTTATAATTACTCCTGTATTTTAATCACCCTTTCTAAAAAATATTTGCTCCTTAAATAAGAAAATTGATTTATATTATTTTTTATACAAAATTTAAGAAAAGTATTTTGAACCAAACCTAACCTATTTTAGTTTCGTAAAGCTTCCACAGACGGGGTCGTTTTGGCCAGAAATTTTACTCTTGTTTTGTTTGAAATTTCTATTTTCATAAAATACCGTAAAATAGGTATCATTTATTAAGAAATTTGATTTTATATCAAAAAAGTTTGTCAGTAAAATCTACTAAAAATTACAGTTAAAACAAAAGTATTTGCTGTTAAAAAAGCGTCAAAGATATTCGTTTACCTTTAAAATTACTTAAAATTTACTCTTTTTATATGTTAGATAATAACTACCAAATGTAGTCAAAATAACGAACGATGTCTTAAAAATAAGTGACTTATTTTTACTACAAAAACTTTGACAAAAATTGGTAAAATCTACTGTTTTTTTTATATATAAAAATATTATTTTTCAATATTTTTTTATAAAAACCCAACCTTAAGCTCGAAGAACTACACGCAGAGAAAAAACATGGTTGCAATATGATCACTGCTACTATATTGTGCTTGCTGCAATCGGGTATGGTTGTCACAACAAAGTTATTGGTTTTCTAACCATCAACATGGTGGCTACCATCATTATTTAGTAAATATTTTACTATTTTATGATTACCACCTTCTATTTTATATCATGATTGGCTGTAACCATTCTGGCTATAAAAAAATATGATAATTATGCAACGATTAAAATGCTGGCAGCAATCAATAAATAATTAAAAAACATGACTTTAACATTTACAGTCATAATATTGTCTTGTTTTCATAAAAACCAAAATGTTATCAGTTCAGTCAGTTTGTTTAAACTACAAAATGTCTTAAAAAAAACATTCATATATTGTTTACTAAAACTGGACAAATTTCACATGTCATTAAAACTTTTCATTAATTGACCCATTAAGTTCCAGTTAATTTTTTTTAGCTTTAGAATATTTTTTTAAAGGGGTTTTTCGAAAATTATTACATATAATATTATTTACACTAATCAATTCATTGTCAAAAAGATTCTATTGAATCTTTTCAATAAAAACAATTAGAATTTTTTTTTTTAAGAAAAATGTATTTATTAAATCATTTCTTATAAAAAGTTCTCAAAATATTAATAAAATAATTTTTATAAGAAAAAGTCTGTAGAACCCATTATTTTTTTTTTGTACGAAAAGCTTTCTTTATGTGATATAAACATTTTTAGATTCTTTGGACTTTAACTAAAATTCTCAGATATCGCCAGACTGGTTCTTAGATAAAAGTTCATATATTCTAAACAAACTTAGATTCTAATGCCTTTCTTTGAAGGAAAAATTCATAGATTCTGAGGAAAATACTTAGATTCTAGAATCTGAAATTCAAAAAAAAGTTTTAAGTATTTTACTTAAAAAAAAGTCCACAGAATCGAAGTTTTTTTGAAAGAAAAGTTCTTAAAGTCTATGATTTTTTCCTTTACAATTTTTCTTTAAAAACTCCTAAATATTAATTTTTTTTAGAAAAACATTTCTAAAGGAAATATTTTTAAATTTAAAGAGCTTTTTCATAGTTCTTAAGAACTTTTCTTTAAGGAATTTTCTTAGATTATGGATCATATAATGATAATCCAGGAATCATAATATAGTTATGAGGGACCATAATGTGATAACATTTCGAGCATACTATGATTACGTGCGATCATATTATGATAAATTCATTATAGTATGTTTATTTAGGACCATAATATAGTAATTTTTGAATCATAATATAACTGTAGGGACCATATTATGTTAAAAATATGGTTATTTTATTATCATAATATGATAATCATATTATAGTACGACTATGGTTGGCATAACCATAAACCCAAAATATATGATGCTCTTCGAATATGATTGACCCAATCATGTTTTTTCTTTGCGTGTATGGAGTTACAAAAAAGAGTGTAATTACAGGGTGTCCGCCGGGGAGGTATACTTCTTTGTTTTGCCGCCATTTTGGTAAACATTAGTCTTGACAGTTCATATTTGGCAGTCGTGAAGTAGACACGTGGCAAATTTATTATGGAAAAATATTCGATAAACCAGCGTGCCCATGGCAACCCCGATTTTCATGAAAAAATCATAATGAGTGACGAGGCATGTTTTCATTTGAATGGATATGTGAATAAACAGAATAGGAAAATCCTCAAATTATTCATCAGTCACCTTTGCATCCATTAAAAGTGACAGTCTGGTGTGCAATTTGGTCAGGAGGAATCATTGGACCTTACTTCTTTGAAAATTAAAACGGCGTAACGGTAACTGTGAATGGGAAGCGATATCGTAATATGATTGAAAATTTTTTAACGCCACAATTGCATGCTTTGGGCTTTATTAACATGTGGCATCAAGAAATGGTGATGTTGATTGTCCTCTACGGTCGCCTGATTTGACTGCTCCGGACTTCTTTTTGTGGGGATATCTGAAAAGCAAGGTTTATGCAAACAAACCAGAAATGCTTGGGCAACTCAAACAAAATATTCGTGATGAAATTAATGAAATACTGCGTAAAATGTGTAGGAATGTAATGAAAAATTTGCTCAAGAGGGCTCGCTTTTGTGAGGCTAACAGAGGCGAACATTTATCTGATATTATATTCCATACATAATTGCCGACATTAAATAAAACATTTATCAATAAAATATCCATTCTCTTTCATTTAATCAAAAATTATAAACAAACAAGGTAGTATACCTTCCCGGCGGACACCCTGTACTTTATATTACTTAAATTTTAAAGTCAAAAATCCAAACGGCACTCCAGTTTTTAAATCTGACTATTTTTTAAGGACACAACAAGTCTTTTAAATAAAAATATAAAATTTTAAAAATATTATTATTTGAATTTATTACAACCGTTCTAAATATTTTCTTAACAATTCTTAATCATATAACAAAAAACACTTCTTCGATGGAATCTACTAAATATTACAGTTAAAACAAAGGTATAACATATGTAGTTAAAAGTAACTAATAAAAATATATTTATTTTTAACTGCTAAAAAGCAGCCAACAAATGCGGTAAAAATAATTAGCAGTATTCGCAGCAAAAAAAAGTAGCAAAAGAAGAGAAAAAGAAGCAGTGATTTTGATTCCGGTGTTGTGAAAATTTGGATCGGAACCAGTGATTTTACATTGCGGTGTCATAGGTGGAAGTTTTCTTTTATGATCCTTTTTCATTGCATTGTTCCCAAATAAATTTTGAATTTTTTATTTAAATTTTAACGCATATAGAAACAGTTTTGTAGCACCAGTATTAAATTTTCCACGATATATAAATGGTCATAAGTTGACAATTCATAACAGACAACAAACGGACAAATTTAGTTAAGCATACTAAATAATTTTTACATCTTATAAGAGTCATTTGGCATCTTTTTCTTAAGTAAAACTGTTGGCAACTTATGACCATCGGGGTTCAACTGAATATATTTATAAGCAAATAAAGGTGCAAAGTAAAAAAAGTGCAATTCGACAGTTTACAAAGCTTTCATTAATTCACATTCAGTAATCGAACCTTATTTTTCAAATTACTTTATTCGAAATTCAAAGTTAAAAATTTATACAAATCACTTAAACCTGATTACTTGTTCCAAAATAACCAAAGTTTAGTACTTAACCACACTTATGAATGTCAAATTTATGTGAAAATATCTATTGTTAACTTTTAACTTTAATTATTTTTTAAATATGTTACCTGTCATAGATTCGAAAAGAGTTAAATTTCAAGAAAATTATATTTTTGGAACTTGTGAAAAAGAAATGCTTTATAATGGGATAATCAGAACTAAATTATACTTTGAAATCAATGAAAAATTCATTCCTTAAGAATCACTTCCATTTATTTTTGCTGGGATTGTAAAAATAACTGACTAGTTTTTATATTGTTTTTTTTTTATATATTTTATATTAATCATATAATTACAAATTATATCCTAATACCCCAACCGAGCACTAGCAACAAAGGCCATCGGCTCGTTGTAGCGAAAACATACCAGAGCTTCTGTTGGAAATCGAACCCATGACCCCCGCACCGATAAGCTAGCACTCTACCAACTAGCTTACCGGGCCGCTCATAACAAGTTTTAACTACAAAATTTTTATAAGAACTAACAAAATTTCGTAAAAACTACTGTTTTTTACAGTTAATCTTTTTTGGTATTTTAATAAAAAAAATATTTTTTCTTTCAATTGCAATAAAAAATTAATGTCTTGATCCCACATAAAATTAAAGTCAAAATACCAAACGATAAAATTTTTTTTGATTAAGTTAAGAATGTAGTAAAATTAACAAATATAAACTAAACAAGAATTTAAAAAACTTTACACGAAATTTTGTATTTTTTAAGTAAATATTATTTTTATTGTTATTTATTAGATTCATAATTAATTATAGATCTAATATAATTTAAGGAGCACTATCTACATAGGCTATCAGCTCTAGATAGATAATAAGAAGGATAATTTACAATATTGATATATAATATTTTTCGTTATAACAAAAAAAAATTAAATACAAAATAGTTTTTTGTTAAATAATGATTCCAGTTTGAATTATAAATTTATGAATTTTTACAATATTATCATAAGTGGGGTTCATTAGTAGTCTCATTGGATTGGTGGCACCAAAAATAGCAATTCTGGTAATAGATACATTCAAGTAGAATATGTTTTATAGAGATAGTAAGCCCACATTCGGAACAAAGTGGTGTTGTTGTTTCTTTTCTAATAATATAACCATGTGTTGCATATGTATGGCCCAACCGTAGGCGGGAAAAAATTAGAATTTGTTGTCTGCTAACATTAGTAGGATATTGTGTTTGAATACAATTCATATTCAACTCCTTGTAATGAGGATGGTAGTATTCAGACCAGAGTGTGATTTTATTTTGATTGATGTATTTTTTTATATAATTTTGGATATCTAGTTTTTCAGGTTTGTTTTCCAGAATAATAGCAGCATTGCAAGCGAATTTTGCAGCTTCATCAGCATTTTCATTTCCCCTTATATTAGTATGTCCTGGTATCCATAAGATTTTTAGTGTGTCAGGGTGTTTTATTAATATATCACGGATATGGTTTATGGAATCCCATCTACGTGAGAGTTGATTGAGTATTGACCGAACAACAGATAAACTATCTGTACAAATTACAGTTTTAAGCCGTTTTTCAAGAGCGATATGTATAGCGTTAATTATTGCAAATGCTTCAGCAGCAAAAATTGATGTAAAATCAGGAAGAATTTTTAGACGAATAATTTCACCACTAATATTGACAATGGCGTAAGACGTAACACCATTTGTCATTTTTGATCCATCTGTGAAGAAAAAGCTCCAACCATTTTTAAGCAAGCAATCTTCCTTTTCAAGATACAATTTTAAAAAGATGTTGTTAGTTGTGTTTTGTTTATTAAATTTTGAAAGGGATACATCGCATAAATCCTTGGAAAAGAACCAAGGAGGGTAAATTAATTTTGGTGGTTTGTTTATATTGTTTATGTTTAAAGATCTAGCAATTTCTAACGATTCGCACAGTGTTGATGTTATTCGTGGTTTTCTTTTGGCAGTTAACTGTTTCTGAACGTCTTCGTCAATAATCGAGTTATTTGGATAAGTGATTTTGGGTATTAATTTAGATTTAGCTTCATATATCCGTTCTTCGAGTGATGGTAAGCCAGATTCAGAAAGTATGTGTTTTACAGGGGTAGTTCTGAATGCATAAATGCTTGATCTAATGGTTTGATGATATATTCCCTGAATAAGTTTTATTATTGATTTTGATGTATTCCCAGTTAAGAAAAGACCATAATCGATTTTACTAAGAATTAATGTTCTAGTCAGGTAAATTAGGGTGTTAATATGAATAAAACTTTTCTTGTTAGGTAAAAATGAAATTACGTTTGCCCTTTGAATTAATGATTTTTTAAGAGATAGGTAGTGTTCTTTCCACACGTATTTGTTGGTAAATATAATACCTAATATTTTAAGTTGATTTACTTTTTCAATGTTAGTGTGATTAATACTTATGTGGTAAGATTGAATATCACATAATTTTTTCCTACATATGTGCAGTTTTTTGGTCTTGTCAGTAGATATTTTGGCACCGGATTTTAATGCCCATTCATTTAATTTATTCAAAGCATCTTGTAATATATTATTGCATTCTATGTTACTATTCTTGCAGTTGTTGATTATGAGGCTGATTTCGTTGAATGCAATAGTGAATAAAATTACGGATAACAGCGAACCTTGTGGGATCCCATTGTGTAATGAATATGTTGAAGAGTATATTTCATTTATTTTAACACGAAATTTACGATTTTTTAGATAGGATTTAGCGAAGTTGAAAATTTTTGAGCCAACTTTCCATTTATTAAGAATGTTAAGAATTACATAGGCACCAACTCTATCAAACGCTTTTTCAAAGTCGATTGAAAGAAGTGACACGTGGTTACGTGATGACAAAGCTTTAGATACGTAGAAGTCAATATGTAAAAGAGCATCAGTACTGCCCCTGCCAGCTTTAAAAGCAATCTGGTTTCGGGATATCAAACCATTTATTTCAGTGAACCAATACAGACGTGTAGCTACTATTTTTTCAAGAATTTTACTAGGACATGGTAACAAAGAGATTGTACGATATGATTTAACTTCGAGTGAGTTTTTGCTGGTTTTTGGAATTGGTATCACAGTAGCTGTTTTCCAGACAGTTGGTATTATGCTTGTTTTGAATATGTTGTTATAAAGTAATAATAATCTCTTCTTTGCCTGAAGACTAGCCTCTTTAATCATTTTGTACGATACCCTGTCAAAACCTGGAGTTAAACCTTTTACCTTAGCCAAACAATACATTAATTCTCTAAGCGTGATGTCTTTTTCTATGTGAACTGCTTTGGAATTGGTTTCATTATTAGGTTGTATGTTTAAATAAATGGTTTTCGATTGATTGTATTGTTGGGAGAAATTATTATCGGAAGAATATTCTGACCATTTGTTGGCAAAAGTATCGGCTATTAAGGCGGAATCTGTGATGATTTGATTGTTATTTTTAATAGCTAAAATTCGCTTGTTTCTATTATTGTTGGAAAGTCTGCGAATTTTATTCCATATATCACCAACTGATGAGTATTTGTTGATACTACTCGTAAAATTTTCGAAACTGGCTTTTTTTTGCTTCTTCATTTCTCTTCGAAATATGGCATTTTCTTTTTTATAAGTTATCAGGTTAGAAGTTGTAGGTGATATTTCAAATTTCTTACATGCATTCATTTTATTATTTCGAAGAATAGATAAATCTTTATTCCACCAAGGAACATTCATTTTCTTTTTCTTAGATGATTGAGGTATTGAAACGTTTACTGCACTACGTATGGCTTTTGTAATTAATGATGCTTCTTTGTTTATGTTCAAAGATTGAGGTATTTTTTGTAGTTCATAATCAAGTGTATTGGAGTACTTTGTCCAATCAGCTAAGTTGATTAGAAATTTACGATTAAAGTTAGATCTTTTTGTATTATTTCTTAATGATATCGTGATAAAAATAGGGAAGTGATCGCTGCTATACATTTCATCTAATATATCCCATGAAGTTAATTGTAATAAGGTTGGAGAGCAAAAGGAAACATCTACATGAGTTAACGTTCCATGTGTGGAAAGATGAGTGGGCCGTCCATCATTCAAGATGCATAAATTATAGCACTCTCTAGGATATTGCCTCTGTGATTGTTACTTTGTGAACCCCAAGCTACGTTCCAGGAGTTAAAATCCCCTATGATGAACTTTGGCGGCGTTATAGAATTGAGAATGTTTACAAGTTCCTGTTTAGAAAAGATTGACTTGGTAGTATATAAAAGGAAATGACTGTGAACTCAATGTTAAGTTGTATTTCTATTACTATTATTTGTAATGTGGAATTAATAAAAATTTGTTTATGGGGTATATTATCCTTTATTAATTCACCATTACCTTGATTAGAAGTAAGGTTGAGTGGAGAGTTATAATAATATGCAGTGTAGCCTTTAGGTGGAATTGGATTAAAATTATATTTGCAGTGTGTTTCCTGAATAGATATTAATGATGGGTTGTGCTCTTTAATTAAAAGTTGTAGTTCATTGATATTGTTGATGAAACCATTGATGTTACATTGTAATTGTAACTGTTTACTACAAATACTATTTTGGTAGTTGTTTTTATTAATATTAAAAATAACTTCTTAAAAATAACGAAAAGTTGGTTTTTTTTCTATTAAAAAAAGTAACCGGAGTGGTTTTATAGATACTACTGAAAATTTGGACATAAACGTAGGAAAAAAACATGGTTGGGACAATCATACATATTCGAAGAGCATTATATAAATTTGGGTTTATGATTGTGCCAACCATATCCGTACTATAATATGATTAAAAAATTACCATATTATGATTCTAAATAAACATATTATGATACTAAATTTATCATAATATGATCGCATGTAATCATAGTATACTCAAATGTTATCATATTAAAGTCCCCAGAACTATATTATGATTCCTGGATTATTATTATATGATCCATATAATAATATATATATATATATATATATATATATATATATGTGCACAGCTCATGTTGCGGGGACGGTTTTTCGTTCCACAAGTTACTATGACGACATTTTGTTACTTTGAGGACCGTCCTTAAACTTTTAATTAATCTACTGTATACACTAAAGACATTTTATTGGATACAGAGCATTTTATAGGGACTTTTTTAGCTGTATATACAGATGTCTTCAAAGTATCCGCCAAAAAAGTCCCTATAATATGCGCTGTATCCAGTAAAATGTCTTCAGTATATATAGTAGATTAATGTAAAGTTTGAGGTCAGTCTCCAAAGAATCAAAATGTCTTCATAGTAACCTGTGAAACGAAAAACCGTCCCCGCAACATGCGCTGTGCACATATATATATATATATATATATATATATTAGGGCGGGTCGATTTGTAGGGAGTGAAAAAATTCACCAATTTCCCTATGATTTCCGTATTCTATGGGTTATTCCATGAAAATTTGCCGAAGGAACCATACCTCTATCGTTAAAATCGAGTCCCCTACTTTTTGTTGGTAGATTTTTTCCCAAATTGACGTTCGTATGAAATATTACCTACACGTTAACATCCATAACTCAAAAACTATCGATCGGGTTTAGTAGGCGCGTTGGAAAGGTGAGCTCATTTTGATAAATTTACAAAAAAATCTCCAACATTGGTCCAACGGTTCAAAAGTTACGGGCATTTTTGTCCAAATTTTGGAGCCTTTTTCCATTTTTTTCATGATTTTGTCCAAGAATATTACTTTCATGGCCATTTTTTTGGCTTAATCCATTATTTAATTCAATTTACAATTCAAAACGAAGAGTTTAAGCCCAAATTTATCGAATTCGGTTGATTAATTCATGCGATATTGCTAAAACAAAATAACACATAAAACCAACTTTTTGATTTTTTTTCCCTTTTTATTTTTTTTTCTACAAAAATTCAAATTAAGAGATAATAAAGTATCTATCAACCTATTATCAAAAAAAATATTCAATTTGAGTGTAGTAAAAGACAAAATGTGAAAAAAACATTATTTTTTCTGAAAGTCTTGTTTGCTTTCAAGTCTGGGTGTTTTCGTACGGCTCTCTAATGTCGTCGCCATAGCGCCTTCTACATTCTTTCCTGCAACTCGTTTAGCAGTGGCAGCCAGCAATTGGACATGTCTTTCCGTTCCTTGAATGTGTAAAGGAATTTGTGGATCATCGAACGGTGGCACTTCGTAATTTAAATATCCCTCCAAATGTTCATACGAATAACTTTGCGTAAACGGTGGTTCAAATAAAATGGTATCGTCATTTAAATCAATCATATTTGTATATTCCGTACAATTAAAGTTTATAAGAGATTTTTTATAAACTCTAAGTTCCGTTGGGTCGACAATATCTCTTCGGTAATGTAAAATCTTCTTTATAGCAATGTTTCGTTTTTCCATTCTATCATCAAACAACATAGATAGCAAGATATTTTCTGAGTGTGCAAAATATGGATTATCTTGAATTACTGTATTTACAACTCCAAGTAAATTCCGTGGTAAAAATCGTGTCCAAGTAATAAATTTAAAAAGTAATGTACTACCGTATGCGGCAGAGCTATAATACTTAACATTGAAATACATTGGCGTGTATACTTTTATTATATAGTTAGCCAGAATTTTTAAATTTTCAGTTGGATTATTAGTTGTCACATACAACCGTAATAATCTATTGGCTTTGGTCAGCCAACGAGAATGTGCAATTGGCCCTGGTTTTATGTGAGATAAATCCGCAGGAACCACACCATTAGAAAACGCATTGGCCATTAACATCAAGTACCTCGAATCAGTAGATAATTCTTCTGGATTTAAATCACCAGGAGGCATATTTTCCAAAGCGATTTCCTCAAAATCGGTTACCACCTGAAAAGAAAACATAAAAGCTAAAAAATAGAATAAAAAATGGTAAAGAATTAGCTATAAAAATTACATACCGGAAGATTTTCACAATCAGCAATTTTTGAGCTCAACTTTCCGGTAGTTCATCGTGGTCCAGTGGTGGTTAATTTGTCTAAAGTGTCAAACAAATGTCTAAACGGAAGCTCGTTAAAGTGCAGAAGACACACAAACCAGTGCAGTGGTCTCTTTAACTGTTTTTCGAATAGTCGCAAAATTCCACCGTGTACGCCAGTATTTGTTGGTTCACCATCAGCGCATATGGCAATTAATGAATCGAGAGACAATTGTTTTTCTTGGAAGAATTCGATCAATTTGTTGACTTTGCTTGCCGCAGTTTCACTTTCTAGTTTTGTGTAGCCTATCAATTGAGAATTTGGTTCCCTCAAAACAACTAGATGAGGTTCTTTAACCATCCTTGGATGCAACTTCTCATCAATTTTTTCTACAGTTAGAGCATCATTTTTCCTGCCGTCGAATGAAAATGATATCAAATTCGAGCCATCATACCGCTTACGAAGTGCGTCTTGTCTCCATTTTTCTCTTTCTCTACGAAGTTTACTTTTATCCATGATGACAAGATTGCCATGAGCATCTTTTACGCCCAGGTCTTCCATCAGAGCTGTTGCCAATGCTGATCCCATTCTATCATGCACACCAAATCTGTCACACATCTTTGCATAGTTTTTAGTATTGTATCTGGGAGTGTATGTTTGTGGTGGTAGAACTAATTCTGAACCTCATCTCACATCAACTTCCATTTCGTCATAATGTGGTTCGTATGTAGGATCGTTGCTCACTGGGATTGTTGGTATAGTCGTTGGTATCGTCTCTTCACTTCCACTATCGTGTTCCGGTATCGTTTGTATTCTGTCATTATATTGATCGCGCATGAAATCTTTTAAGTTTTCTGGGATAGATCCACATGAGCAGTCGTTTTCTTTCAAGTTGCATTTACATTTTCCAATGTTGAATAATTGGTTTGTTGATTCTACGAATTTTTTTAATTCTGTTGCGCGTTTTACTCGTTGTTTATCTGCATTACTATATGCGTCAAGCAAATTATTCAATTTTCTAATGATGCTACCTTTGAGTATAAGTTCAATATTAAGTTGATTCCAAATTTCTAACAATCTGTCTGCTACTTGGGGAGTAAATCTTTTATACGAAAACATTTTGCTTTGGGCTTTTGAACGTTCGGCCAAGAAAAAATAGTGCTTCAATATATCTCGTTTAGTTGACAGATTAATATCAGGTAATTCACAGCCCACGCCAAAAGAAAAAACATCATGAGAGACCAAATGTTGCAAACTACTGCGTTGGGTATCTGTTGGATTTTGCGATGAACCAGGCTCTGAATCCATTTTTTAAACCGTCACTAAAAGAATTATATATGTTTTTCATAGAATAATAATATAACTATTAACTATAATAGTTAGCAATGTTTTTACACTTACCTTTAAATCTTTTCTAAATTTCAAAATAGTTTGATTATTTGTTAGTTATTTCAAGTAACACTTCACTGAAATGACGCTCAAACAAAACTAGCATACACTGGAATCCCCACCCCGCCAACTACAGCTGATTGTTTCGTCCAATTAGAATTGCTGTGTATTTGTTGTTGTCAAAATGACGTCAGCGAAGAATTATTCTTTATAAATCGTATGCAAACCCAAAAAAGAGAGCAAAAATAAAAAGGGAAAAAAAATCAAAAAGTTGGTTTTATGTGTTATTTTGTTTTAGCAATATCGCATGAATTAATCAACCGAATTCGATAAATTTAGGCTTAAACTCTTCGTTTTGAATTGTAAATTGAATTAAATAATGGATTGAGCCAAAAAAATGGCCATGAAAGTAATATTCTTGGACAAAATCATGAAAAAAATGGAAAAAGGCTCCAAATTTGGACAAAAATGCCCGTAACTTTTGAAGCGTTGGACCAATGTTGGAGATTTTTTTTTGTAAATTTATCAAAATGAGCTCACCTTTCCAACGCGCCTAAACCCGATGGATAGTTTTTGAGTTATGGATGTGAACGTGTAGGTAATATTTCATACGAACGTCAATTTGGGAAAAAATCTACCAACAAAAAGTAGGGGACTCGATTTTAACGATAGAGGTATGGTTCCTTCGGCAAATTTTCATGGAATAACCCATAGAATACGGAAATCATAGGGAAATTGTCGAAAAATAAATCGACCCGCCCTAATATATATATATATATATATATATATGTATATATAGGGTCCGCCAAATAACTTTTTTTTTTGAAAATGCTATAAAAAAACTACTGAATACTTTCTCAAATTTCTTTTTTATTTGAAAGTACAATCCTACCGGTTAAAAATGGAAAAATTTCATTCAAATGGCTACCTCGGCTGGCCATGCAGTAGCCTACACGATCGGTCCAATTTTTAAGCACATTATCGATTGTGTGCAGCTGTATTTCACCAATGGCTTCACGAATATTGTCCTTTAAAGCGTCAATTGTCTCTGGTTTGTCGGCGTAACACTTATCTCTAACGGCACCCCACAAATAATAGTCCAACGGTGTCAAATCGCAGCTCCAAGGTGGCCAAACGACATCAGCTCTGCGGCTGATGCGATCTTTAAAAACGGCGCAAAACATCGAGTGTAGCTTCGGCTGTGTGGCACGTAGCGCCGTTCAATATCCTTCTCTTCAATTTTTATGAACAAAAATTCGTTCAACATGGCCCGATAACGATCGCCATTGACTGTAACGGCCAGCCGAGGCAGCCATTTGAATGAAATTATTTTCCATTATTAACCGGATGGATTGTACTTTCAAATAAAAAAAGTAATTTGAGAAAATATTCAGTAGTTTTTATTTGGCGGACCCTATATATGATCCTTCTTATTATATTATAATTATTAACATACAATATCATATTATGGCATATAAATAATTAATTAATTAATTAATATAAAATCCCAGCATTAAACAATATGTATATGATTGTTTTTTAAGACATTTTGTAGTAAAAACAAACTGACTAAACTGATAAAATTATGGTTTTTATGAAAACAAGACAATATTATGACTGTAGATGTCAAAGTCATATTTTATTTGATGTATAATTATTTATTGATTGTTGCCAGCATTTTGTGGTTGCATAATTATCATATTTTTGTCATAGTCAGAACAAATATAAATCTTAACAGGTTTTAAAATTTACAAGCTATAAAACGCATTGTCATGGAAAACCATTCGCTGTAAAATATTATAAACATCGTTGGATGCTGCAAAAACCGCATTTGTTTTTGAGGCCATTTTCTGTCTCACAAATACGTGCTCTTTCTAACTTATTTTCCATAACCTTTTGCAAAATTTCGGCCTTAATAGATTCGATTTTATTGCGAATGGTGGTTTTTAGTTGGGGAATGGTTCTAGACTTTTCAACATACACTCTTTCAAATATCCCCAAAGAAAACAGTCAGAAACTTTAATAATTTGGGTACGTTATTTAATAGCGTAATGTTCCATGTTAAATTCCCCAAGTCTTCTTTACAAAATGCTGAAAAAACAAACAAAGAAAAAATACTTGACCAACTTATAAAGAACCACATAGCTCATTCTGTGCAACCCTGTAGTAACTGTCAAACTTTTTTGCCGGTATAAATTATCTTAATGACAGGTTCTCCTACAGTAAATCTAACCTATTAATTTCAGAATCCACACATTTGGATGAAAAATATAAATTGCCAGAAACAACATGTATCCAAGGTGAAGAAAAGGAATTAAGTTTTCGGTAAGAAAATGTTGATGTAATAAGCTGCATTAAGTAAAACATGATATGTAATTTTATTTAAAGGGAAATAATAACAAGATTAGAGAAAATATATTGTAGTACAATGGGCCTGGAATTTATGTATATATTTGATCCCAAAAAACGTGAATGGATACGAAGGAAAATAGAATTGCCTGGTGCGATGGATATAAGTAGTGAGAGAAAGAAATTAATATTGAAACGTTTAATAAGAGCAACAGGGTATGACATATAATCATTTGCTCATATGCATATAAAAGTATTTTATATCAGCTGTATTTTTCGCTGATAACTACCAACATTAAGTATTTATGAAAAAACCAATTAAAGTACAATTTTTATCAGTTAATGTTCATAACATTTCTTCTATAATTGTCAGTAAAACTTTTAAGAAAGTAACGTGAAAGAAAGAAGTAACGCTAGAAATTTAAGTATATACAAATCCAGCCTTGAAAGTTAACGTGTATACGAAGAGTAATGAGTGATTTTTCGCCCAAAACACATTTTTGTATACTTTGAGTATTTTAAGTGTTAACGGATATAGTTAAGGCAAAATCACATCGACTGCTATAAAATTATTTTTTATTTACAAAAAAACAAAAAAAATCTAAAATCAGATCCCTTCTTTAATAATGACTTTGTTTTGGTCTCTTTCAGTTTTGAAAATTTTTTAGCTAAAAAATATGGCTCTGAAAAACGTTTTGGTCTGGAGGGTTGTGAAGTTTTAATACCCTGCCTTAAAGAAATTATCGATGTTTCATCGGCACATGGTTGCGAATCGTTTGTTTTGGGATTGGCACATCGTGGTCGTCTAAATACGTTGGCAAACGTTTGCCGCAAACCCTTGGAAAATATATTTTCACAATTTAGAGCTCTATCGGCTGCAGATCAGGTGAGATATTGTTATAACAATTTAACTTAAAATATGATAAATGTAATTCGTGTGGTTTTTTAAAAAAATCTAATTTTAAATTCAATTTTCAAATCATTTCACTATTCTACACCTTGCCAATTAATAGAGTTGTCTTATTTGATTTTATTGAAGGGTTCCGGTGATGTAAAATATCATTTGGGTACTTATACCGAACGTTTAAATCGTGTTACAAATAAAAATGTACGCATTGCCTTGGTGGCAAATCCTTCACACTTGGAATGTGTTGATCCTGTTGTACAGGGTAAAACAAGAGCCGAACAATTCTATCGCGGAGATTCAGAAGGTAGAAAAGTTCTTTCGATTCTCATACATGGTGATGCGGCCTATTCTGGTCAAGGCATCGTTTATGAAAGTATGCATTTAAGTGATTTACCCTCTTACACCAATCATGGTACCATTCACATAGTTATCAATAATCAAATTGGTTTTACCACTGATCCTCGTTACCATCGTTCGTCACCCTTTTGTACGGATGTTGCTCGTGTTGTAAATGCACCGATATTTCATGTTAATGCCGATGATCCTGAAGCTGTTGTATTTTTGAGTAAAATCGCTGCTGAATGGCGACATGATATACGTCAAGATGTTGTTATAGATTTGGTAGGCTATCGTCGTAATGGTCACAATGAAACGGATGAACCTATGTTTACACAACCGCTTATGTATAAAAATATTCAAAAACATAAACCGGTAATGCATTTATATGCCGACAAATTGATTCAGGAAAAAGTTATAACTGCTGAAGAGTTTAAAACTGAAGTCGAGGAATATAATCAAATTTTGGAAACTGGTTTTGCTGATGCCGCTAAAGAAAAATCAATAAAGGTTTGTGTAATTTTCAGTATTTTTTATTTTTTAATAAATATAGAATTTATTTTCTTGAAATTACATAACCAAAGCCCTAAGGCCATATATGATTAATAAAAGCTACTACATAATAAGAAATAAATATAACAATTTATATAATAAAAAAAAAAAAATAATTATTAAAAAATAAAGTAAAATAAAAATAAAATATATATAGCATAATAGCAGTACAAGTATCAGGTTTCCCTAAGTGTAGCAATAGTTAATAAAATAAACAAAACAAGAAAATACTTTACCTAGACATTTAGTTTTTCTTAAAGAATTAAATGAAAAAAAATTTAATAAAAAAAAATTAAATTTAAATTTTGAGGGATATGTATATATAACAAAAAAAAAAAAAAAAGAAGGTAGCACAAACCGCTATTAAACATGAAAGTAATCCTTCAGCATCCGCATAAATACCTGGGCTGAAAAAGTGAAACCCCTCAGGTTTATAGGTAGGGAATTCTATATCCGTGAAAGCCTAATCTAAAAGGATCGCTCAAACGTTGTAGTGTGATGCACTGGGTATACTAATTGGGGATTCCTTTCCGAATTAGACAAGAGAAAATTGTCAACTATGTAGTCCGGAAAACCATTCACCATTGCCTTGTAAAAGAATATCAGTAACCTCATACCTACATAATTATTAAAAGAGCACCCAAGAAATTTGACCACGTACGGTGTGATATGGGACCGAAGTCTTAGGGCAAAAACATACCTAATAATTCTATTAAAAATCTTAGAAAACTTATTAAATTCAGTATCTATGGTACCAGAAAACACCTCAACACAATACAATATATGAGGCATTAACAAGGCATTAGCAACACGTATCCTAATTGAGAGAGGCAGATATAAATCAAGAGAGTATAACCTTCTCAACAAAAATGATATCTTCGAAGAAACGCTATTAATATGCGACGAGAAACTTAAATGATTGTCAATTAAAACTCCAATTTATCAACAAATTTAACTCTCATACCATTTTGAGTAACCAATACTATCAGTTCCGAAACCGAACCCCATTAACTTCGTCTTTCTTGAATTGACAGCAAAACCGTTACCAGAAGACCAAGACAAAACCTCACGTATGATGAAATTTACACCCTTTTCCAAAACATCTACAAACTGTGCATCCGCATAGCAAAGAAACTGAACATCGTCCGCATAAACGTAGGACTTACAGGATAGACCATTCAGGTATGTCATGAATAAAAGTAGACCAATTACAAAACCCTGAGGGACTCCAATGGTTATTGATTTCGTTGAAGAAAGAGATTCACCAATCGAAACAAACTGTAAGAGGTTATAAGTTTACAAGCATGTGATGAAAAATCAAAAAGGTTAAACAATTTGTCCACAAGCTTTGAGTGTATCACTCGGTCAAAAGCTTTAGATAAATCTAGTGACAGAAGAACTACATTTTTACCATTATCCAAAAACTTCCTAACTGAATCAGTTAGACCAAGAAGAAGGGCACTTGTACTGTACCCATGCCTAAAACCTGACTGAGATGGGTGAATTAAAGAGATCCCATCAAGGTGTAGAATCATTTGATCCTTAATAATATGCTCAACTACTTACGACAGAATCGGAAGGACAGATATCGGACGCAAGTTTTCCAAAGAATCGGAAGGACCTTCCTTTTTTATAGGCACTACCCTAGCTCTCTTCCAATATTCAGGAAAGACAGAAGTAGTAATAACAGAATTAACTAAGCGAAGAATATGAGAAGAGTCAAATGGAAAAATTATCTTAATAAATTTTAATGGTAAAAAATCATGACCCGCAGCATTAGATTTAATTTTCCCTAATGCTGCATATAATTCCCTCAAATCTATACAATGAAACGAAAAACCACCACCAAAAGCATTCCGTGAAAAATCCAATGAATTAGGAATATCATCTATCTGACATGAAACAAAATAGTCATTTACCTCATCGGGGTTAGCAGACGTGATAATGTCTCCAAACAACCATTTCTCTTCAAATATCCCCACATTTGCCTGGGACTAAGATCTTGAAACATACTTGAGTAGGCACGCCTCTTAGCTACTCTTATAACTCTCTTTGCACGATTTCCGTGCTCACAATAAACAGACCAATTATGTAAATTTCAATTTTGAAGATAATATTTGTAGTTTAAATCACGTAAAGAGATATGATAGATTATAGAAGGGGAGTTAAACCAGTCATTAGAAATAAAACCAATCTTACGCCGTATAATTGGAGTGTAAAATATGGAGGTTAGACATAAAAATCTCCAACTGAGTACATTCCACTAAAATCAAGCGAATGAACAGTTCGTTCTAAAACATCCATACTACTCAAAGCATTATAATCAAGATACGAAACACATTGTTGGGAAGAAGGTGTCGGAATATCGAGAGCAACAAAAATTAATGAATGATGAGATACACCTGGGCATTGCATTGGACCAGACGTACTCACAACAAGGGAGGGACTTATAAGGAAACAATCGATTAGGGAATTACAATCCTTGTCAATATCATAATGGGTGGGGGCCGAGTTATGGTGGCATACTAAATCTAGCCTACCACACATTTGCCGAACTAAGTTAGATTTTCTACTACAAAACATATTCATATTAAAATCACCCATAATACACTCATTTGCATACTCCACAAGAATATCTCCCAGAGATTCCTCAAATACATTTAAATTACCATTAGGCAAATAACTAACACCAATTAAAATTTTAATGACCCGAAGAACCACTTCAACGAATATAGATTCTGATTCACCATACCTATCAGACCTAAAAACTACCTTATATTTAATACTTTTCGAAATAAGTAAAGCTACTCCACCAGCCTTTGAGGAGTGTAAATAAAATCTAAATAAAAATTAAAATATGCATTCCAAAAAGTTTTATCAGTTACTGCGTTACCGTTGTTTGAGTAGTAATTAGCAGTTGTAGTTTTTTACTATAGTTACAGTTGTTTTTTTATGAAAAAATAGAAAGCAACTATTATCACAGTTATCTAAAAAAACAACTTTAGGTGAATTTTGACTTTAAAGTAATAAAAATTTTTTTTTTTTGTAATTGAAAAAAAAAACAGTTTATTTTATTTATATAATGAAATAAAATTAAACAGTAGCTTTTACCAATTTTTTTTAGTTGTTTAAATTTTTTGTATTAAATAGTTATTGAAAATTTTTTTAGTTTTCTTCGATCTTATAGTACGGTGGTTGAAGGGCTAAACAGCAGGTTAAGATCTTTTTTTTTATTTCTAAAAATTAATTTTTTAGTTGATGTTTAACCCTTTAAATACCGTGTTATAAGGAGTTCGTATAAAAGTAATTGAAAAAAAAATATATTAAATTCTAGTTTCCTTCAGAAAGAAGATATGTCCTGGAACTATATGTCCCACAACATAAAATATCACATCGGTAGACATAAAATTTTTTAAATTTTTCTTTGGATGCATGATCCCTATGAAAGTGAAATGATTAACAGTTAAAAATAACTAATTTATTAGTTATTTTAAAGGTCAATATCTTGGTCTCCTTTTTAACTGCATATACCAACGATGAGCAAATGCAACACTTGGTTTATTTTAGTGCCGCTCCGTTGAAACTTAAAATAAGTTTTTTTATGTTTTTTTTGAAGATTTTTTACAATTTTTTATCTAAAACTTGTTCCATTTTTTTTTAATTTTCAGTTTAAAATTATATTCATTACAAAATAAGGCCTGAGACTAAAAGCTAAAATCACTTAAAGTCTTTTTAAATTTAGAGCTATGTGAAAAAATGTTTTTTCATTAAAAAAGCGCTGAAATTACTGCCAAAACCTCTAAAGTTTGTATCTGTAAATATTATTTACTCGGTGTCTTCACATGCAATAAAATGAAAGCAAGCCATTGCCAAATCGATTACAGAGAAACGACAAAATGATGATATTTTCACTTAAGTAGAGAACAACACATCTCCGGTTCACTGCTAAGTGACGGCCCAGAATAACACCGTGCCGTATTTTTCCATACAAATTGACAATTAAAAAGCGTCGAGCGTTGCAGTTGTGAAAAAGAATCTATTTTCTTTTCAAAACGTTTTTTCTAATTCTCTTTTTTTTGTGTTTCTAATAACATACGATGTTTTATGACTCTCATGTTCTCTTTGTGTATTAGTAAATGAACACTTATACTACAAACCAGCTTAGTATGTTCGTTTCTAAATTTTTATTAAAACAATTATTTCTTTTTATTGTAAAAAGAAAAAATTGGGTCGTTAGTAAAGGAAGGAGATACTGGGGAGGAAAGAACCTCTACGATACTCTAAATAAATATGAGTGTTTGCAGTCACCGTCGTACATCGTTAATTTGGGCGCGTTTTCCTTCACAGCTACAATAGTTGCATATCGCGTTCTTATTCTGAGCCGACACCATGAAATATAGTTTTTCTTCGAAAACACAACATTTTAATTTTAGCTTTTCTAATACTTTGGGTTTTGAAGATTTCTTTTGACGGATCGAAATACATGTATCGACCCAGTTTAAAGTTGTTAATTTTCTTTGTTTTTGTAAATATACGGAGGTTCAAAGCTACAAAACAAAAAAATTATCAAATATTAATTTTGTATGCGATACGAATAATATATAATAAATTTTTTCCTCGTTTTTATTTACTAAAATTTGTGTTTTATTGCTGAATTAAAATAAAAACTAAAGTGATTTTAGAGGGTAACATAGACTTCAGCACAAGAGCCGATTGCATGTGAAATTAAGTTTCATCACTTTAGATGAAATCAGTTCGACAATTGACACCTTCATTTAAAATTCTATGAAAAACTAAAAAATAACATGAAATTTTGCTTCTAATTTGATTTATCAACAAATTTTGATAAAGCAGGAACTTCAGTAAAATTAAGTTGTTTAATATTTAAGAATTCGCTCATTCTTATAGGTGAGGACTTGTCAGGAATATGCGTGATTTTTATATCTTTTCTAAAAGATAACCTCTTTAACTCTAAAGCTTTAACCTGACTGTGAAAGAGTCAGGGAACACTGTCAGTTCTGTCAAACTTTGCTTTTGAATTTCGAAAAATTATTTATACTATATTTTTAAGATTTTGTTATTGAATTTTTTTTTTTTTGAAGTCAGCTCTTGTTTATTTAAGCATTTTTCATTTCATTTTATTTAATTTTTTATTTTTTTATATATTTTTTTATTTTGGGCAGTGTCATATAAAAAAAAAAAAACAACTTTATCGACAAAATGTCCTACATCGGTTTTACTTTCACTGAACACGTCTGATATTTTCTTTAAAAGATATCAGGATGCTTTGAATTGTCCTTAACAAACATTTAAGAAACCAACGCAATAGACTTAACTTGATATTTCAGCAAAAAGCAGCTCTTTGTGTTCTTATTGATGAAAGAAATACATTTATTTTGCATTAAACGATTAATCGATTAATCGCAAATTTTTCCGATTAATCGACCAGACTAACCGATTAATCAATTTTCTTCGTTTTTCGAATAATGACCTAACGGATTAACCAGCAGGGTCAAATAATTGGAAACACTAAAGTTCTCCCTAAAGCAGTTCAAAAATTAGTTGTAGAACAAATTCTCCTTCAATTTTAGTTTCGTGAAATATATTCCGGATTTGTTCTATCGAATCAATTCTTGTGGAGCCAGGCCAGGAATAGATGTGGATTGCAAACAATTGTTTTGGGAAATTCCCTTTCTCGGTAATAATATTTTTCCTGTCCTATACATAAATTAAAATATTTGTTACGTCCATTTTCAGTTTAGCTAACTGTATGTATTTTTTCGGCGATAAGTGCGTGCCCAGCCCTGGCATTTAACTGTCGTTTTTAGTAGACCAACTACAAAAAAAAAATTTTAAAAATTCTGACTACAATTGAAGCGGAGTCGCAAATAACGTTTTAAGCGACAATTTTTACAAAACCAGTTTTTTCCAGATTACCGTTAGAATAACTCTTTTTTATGACTTAAAAATGAAATTAGGCAAAATTATGCGGGATTTCGTTATCCAAATGCAATCTAAATAAGTCAGTCAGTGGGATACACCTACAAGTTTAAAAACGTTTTTTTTTCGATTTCTCAACAATTTTAATTTTGTCGCCTACAACGTTATTCGCGGCTCTGCTTCAATTGTTGGTACTATGTCAATAAAGTTTTCTCTGGTCATTATGTCAGTAAAATATTTGGTCATAACATCTACTTTAATTATGAAAGCAAATTTTGCAAATACCTAATCCTCATATTGGTGTAGGTGAAATGAAATGATTGGTCTGGGTCAACAATAGTTTTATTAATTATTTTTACTTACCGAAAAAAAAAGAAATTTCAATCTTATGCAATTAATAAAAAAGAAAACATATTTTTGTTAACATTTTTTATTTATTTTATTTTATTCCACAAGTATAAAGACTGGATAGATTCCCCCTGGTCGGGTTTCTTTGAAGGCCGTGATCCGCAAAAAGTGGCGCCAACTGGAGTCAAAGAAGAAATATTATTGCATATAGGTAAAAAGTTTTCATCACCACCTCCTAAGGAAGCTAAATTTGTAATACACAAGTAATTTATTCTCATCGAAACCAAAAATCGAATTTCTATAATATTTAAAATTTTCCCTTTCAGAGGTATTGAACGTATTTTACAAGCACGTCAGGAAATGGTTAAGAACAAAATTGCCGATTGGGCCTTTGGTGAAGCTTTTGCTTTTGGCACCCTATTAAAGGAAGGTGTACATGTACGTCTCTCGGGTGAAGATGTAGAGCGTGGTACATTTTCTCATCGTCATCATGTATTGCATCATCAAGATATTGATAAAGTCACCTACAATATATTGCAATATTTATATCCCGATCAAGCCTATTACAGTCTTTGTAACAGTAGCTTATGTGAATTTGGTGTACTCGGTTTTGAACATGGTTACTCTATGTGTAATCCCAATGCCTTGGTTTTGTGGGAGGGACAATTTGGTGATTTCTGCAATACAGCCCAATGTATATTTGATCAATTTGTATCGAGTGGTGAAATGAAATGGGTACGACAATCTGGTTTAGTTGTACTTTTACCACATGGCCTCGAAGGTATGGGCCCAGAACATTCTTCCTGTCGTCCAGAGCGTTTCCTTCAAATGTGTAATGATGATCCAGATACACTGCCAACGGATTGTCAGAATGTTGCACTGAAACAATTAAGTGAAATTAATTGGATTGTAGCAAATTGCACGACACCGGCCAACCTTTTTCATATTCTGAGGCGACAAATTGCTTTGCCATTTCGCAAACCTTTAATTCTATGTACACCAAAGTCGGGATTACGGCATCCTTTGGCTAAAAGTCCATATTCGGATTTTACTGAATGTAGTGAATTTAGACGTATAATTCCTGAGGAAGGTGTGGCTTCACAACATCCAGATGATGTTAAGAAATTAGTTTTCTGTTGTGGTAAAGTTTATTTTGAGTTATTTAATGCAAGACAGGATAAGAAAGCTGAAAAAGATATTGCTATTACACGTATTGAACAGGTAAACATTTATGAATATTTATAAGGCATATTGGAAATTTTTTATTAAATACAATTTATTGGTACAAACTTATCAGTATAACTATGTAAGATTGATAGTTTTAAGTATTTGAATGTATATTTGCACCTTATATACTATTAACCATATATGGCCCCAAGGGGCTCGGTTAATTTGAATAAATGAAATGAAATTAAATTTTTCAAAAAGCTTTTTAAATTAAAACTATTGAGAGTTTCTCTTATATTTTACAAATTTTTATATAATTTTTAAAATTTTTAACTTAATTTATTTAAAATTCCTTCAAAACAAAAACTTTTGAAATTCCAAAAAAAAACTTGAATTTAGTTTAGATTTAATTTAAACTGTTTACACACTGCCTGACTAAACCTTAAAATTAACCACTTTGATAGTAATATTTATATTTTTTTATTTCAAAATTTTAGAAACAATATTCTAAAGCTTGCAATTTCCTCAGATTTGCCTTGAAAATTGTTTAAGTAATAAAATTTGTGTACATAAATAAACTGAATACTGATTTTTCATCCACAGATCTCTCCCTTCCCCTATGATTTGGTTAAAAAAGAAATGGACAAATTTCAAAATGCGGAAATTATATGGGCTCAAGAAGAACATAAAAATCAAGGTTGCTGGGAATATGTAAGGCCTCGTTTTGCTACTGCTATGGGTGATGAAGCAGATGAGTAAGTACATGCACCTTTTTTCCAAACTTTATTTAAAACAATCTCATCAATCAATCTAAAAGTAACTGAATTTCTAAACTAAAACTTTACAGTAAACATTTGCTTAAAACTTTAAGGCACTCGCTTTTTTTCAAACTTTCTTTTAAGGTTTCTACTTAATTTTTTTTGGTAAATTTTGGAATTAAAAAAAATATGAAAATAAAATCCCAAAAAGAGTCAAGAATAATTACAATAATTCTTCTATAGTAAATCCCCCATGCACTCAAAAAAAAAATGAACTAAAAATTAATCCAAAATTTTCTTTAAAATAGTTAAAACATTTTCCTTTAAATTAATAAAAATTCCATCGTTTGGGTAAAAACAAAATAGTTCATATACTCCGAAATAGTTCATATCTTTCCTAAGTAATATTTTTTGATTTTAGGAAAAAAACAAGTATATTAAATAAATATTGATCAAATTTTAAGAAAAACGTCATAGCTTTAAGAAATTTGTATACCAAAATAATAAAACTAACTTTAGTTAAAAAAAAAGAAAAATATAACAAAATTTACTCCCATTTAGTTCACAAAATGTGTCTAAATTAAAATGAGAAAGTACTTGAACTTAATGTGTGTTCTTTTTTTCGGGAGCAGTAAAATTAACTAAATTTTAAAAAGCCATTACTAAATTCAGTTTTTAAGTCTACCACTTTCTAATTTTCAAGAAAATTAATTCAGTAATAAATTTTTTCCTATGTAATAATAAAAATTTATTTGATTTACAAACTGATAAACGATTGCATGCAACTTAGTTCAGATAAATTTTAAAAATTTTAATAAAATATTATTTTTTTTTCAAGTAAAAGTTTTCTAGTTTTTGGAAAATAATAAACTTAGGCAGAGGACTTTTTTCCTAAAAATTTCTTCAAATAAATTTAAAAAAATTGAGTAAAATTTTCTTAAATCTAGTAAAAAGTTTGTTTTTGTGGGAAAACGTTTAACTTATTTTCAATATAAAATATAAATATAAAATATTGTTAAAGGGAACAAATTAAAGTATTAATAAATAATAATTATAGTGCATGATTGTAGTTTTTGGTTAGTGATCGTGCGTTAGCGTGAGTCCAAAATCGCTCACATGCCACCTCTAATCTAAGCAGTCTTAAATATTGAACTTAAAATAGCTTTAAATATAATTTAAATTTGTATTAGCAAAAGGTAAAAAATTTCAAGCACATTTTATAGATTACGTCATAATGGCTTTTCTATAATTGACGTAGCGCTTATTAAACTTTATATTTATCGATGGTATTAAAACTATTTTTTTCACTAAATAATAAAAAAAAGTTAAAATTTGTACATGTCAATTAAGGTTTAATCTAAAAATGCGATAAAATAAACTTATGCCCTTTTCCATTTTCCCATAATAACAAGAAATGTAACTGTAATATTTTGTATTTTTGCAACAATTTCCTTAAATTAGTTAATTTAAAAAGACAAAGGACCCCCTAGTGTTCCTTAGCACAGATGCCGTGTCTCACTTAGGGATATTCAGCAGTACATATTTTTTAAAAGTAAAACAACTTTTTGCTAATGAAATTTAATTTATATTTTACAAACATTTATACTAAAATAAATTTAAACAAAAGAGTATAAATCAATTTAAATCACAAAGCGGAAGTCCTCCGAAAGTGGGAAAATACTTATGGTTAAATATTAACTTTATCATAGAAACAGTTGCATATTTATTAGAAAATTTTTATCAAATTTATGAATTATTTTCACTTAAAAGAATTGCTTTTTAACTTAATGTTAGAAAAAATTTCCTTATTTTTAGGGAGTTATTTCATAGCTTTTTTAAAAAAAAATTATTTAATAAACTTAAATAAAATAAAATTTTTCTTAAGACCAAGAAAACATTTCGTAACAAACAGTGAAATTTAAGATGATATATAAACTAATTAGGAGGAAATATTTCTGTTTTCTAATAAAAATTTAGATCTCAAAAGTAAAATTTTTTTAAAACTTAGAAACTTTTACCAAATTTAAATAAAATTTGTTTCTTAATTTCAAGGAAAATGTTATTAAATATTGGATATATGGGTCTTTGGCGCCGGTTTACTTTAAATTTGTCCTCCAAATAAGTTAATTATTATTTTTATTTTTTTTGTTGCAGTAATTTGCGCCGTGTGGGTACAGTTAATTTTATGGCCGTTTAAGGTTTTAATTTTTTACTAATTCTGCTTGAAATAATATTTAAAATCCTGGGCAAAAAATTTTCTGAGCACTAAAAAAGTGTTAAGATATTCTGCGAATATTTTCTGCTGGGAATTTCAATGGGGGTTGCCAAAGATATAAAAAATCCTGACAAAATTAATTGTAATTTCTCACTTGTAGTCCTGCAAAATAACAATATACTTTTAAAAAATATTTTTCGATTTAGCGCCTAAAGTAAAATTTTACGAAAAATATTGTATTTTCGTTCAATATTTAACCCCTTGTCTCCCATTATTGGATTGCATTTATCTTAGTGGTTTACCTTTGCCTTTTTTTTAAAAGAGGCTTAAATTCCCATAAAACATTACCTTTAAAACTCATTTTTTAAGTAAAAAACTTCAATGTCCCAAGATTATAAAGTTCTTATAAAATTTAATTATGGGTATTCAAAAACTGAATTTAACTTAGATCTACTTTTACACTGTTTGTGCGTCGTAGTTCATACAGTATTTAAAAAAAAATAAACGGTCGTAAAATTTGAATGTAATTACACAACACCAAACTATTTGAAAATTTTACTATACTAACCTAATACGAGTACATAGGCTGACTTCATAAACAATGCAAAGCAATACTTCACGGCAACACTGCTTTGTCAAACAATGCGATGCCATTTTGGAACGTTTATGAAAGCTAGTACTGATTCTCTTATCTTCTTCTCGTGATTTCACTTTTTTTTATTATATTGTATAAATACATAAAATCATATATAATCATTGAAGAAAACCCTAAATGAATTTTATTTTTAAAAATTTTGTTATATTTTAACTTACGATATTATGTCCGCCACTTCAATCAAAAAGTATAAAATTTTCTATAGAGTATGTTTTTCTCTCACGAACTTTTTAGTACTCTCTTAGAACACGAACATAGTTTGGCGGCAACAAAGGTGGGTTTTGGTCGGCAACTTTTAGTAGTGTTTAGCGGTGCTGCCATATAGCCAATTTTAACTATTTTTTGCCGTTTTTTGGGATGCTAGAGATTTTTCGGATTATTTCATTAAAAAAATGTTTTTTTATTTAATTCATGTATTTTTTCAGATTTTTCATATAAAAATATAATATTTTTCAATATACTAATTATTTTTACTAAAATTAGACATGTCTAATAAAGTAAAAAAATACAACAAAAATTTGCAATTGTGTTAAAAAATAGTTACGAATTCAAACATAACATTGTGACATGAAAAGTATTAAAGTGTGTACACACACATTGACCAACTATGTCTATTCATATTCATTATTTCCCATTTTATGGTAAAAATATATAATAAAGAGAATAAATATGCTATTAATTGTTGCAACATATAAATAAAAACCTATAAAAAATGCAATAATTTGAAAAAAAAAATGTTTTCATAAACAAATTGATAAACAGTTAAGAATCCCAAAAACTGGGATAAAAAATTACACTGTTTATGTGGCAGCACTGCATACACCAAATTTAATGTTTTTCAACACTTTAGCAACTTTGAAAATGTTGCCCTCTCATTTAAAAATGTTGCCGCTGAACATTGTACCATGTTGAATTTCTGGTAGAGCGGGAAAAATACTCTATAGAAAATGATATACTTTTTGCTTCAATTGGCAAAAACAAATGAAAACACTGTAAAAATTTGACAACTCTTGCGCATTCAAAATGGTTACCATTCATTAATGAACTCACGGCATTGCCAAAAAAGGAAATGACGTTTATGAACTTTATGATACACAGAAAAAATTATTGCCAAAAAAATTTCAATTATTTTTTTTTATTTATTGTTTATTTTCAATTCAAAATTTTAATCATATCAATTAAATTTTTAATTGATAATGAACTTGGTGCAAATAAAATATTCTATTTTGCAATAAGTTCTATTGACAACATATAAAACATACAGTTATAAAAGTTGTATCTCAAATACCTAAACAAAAACACAAAACAAAATGTTTATTAAAAATATTTTTAATATTAGGCATATTAATAAAAGCGTCATAACTTAATTTTTTTGAGAAAAAAAAACCGCATTCATTGTTTTAAATTACAAAAACCACCTAAGTGTGTGTTTGCATCAGAGTGTATACTAATATCACACACACATAAGAAGATTTGGCTTCAGATTTGGAAATTAGTTGATTAAAAAAAATAAAATTTTGATAGATTTTTCAGATCGACAATCGAAAGTTATTTCTGTTAAATTAATGACGTATTTGCACAACTTGAAAATTCTTTTTATTTCATATTATTAATTTTATGAATCTATTAATAAATTATAATCACTTTATATCAATGATTTAATTTTGACTCGATAGAATAATATGTTTTCCGATTCTGTTCGTGGACGATTTTTTCAATTTGATTGATTCTATGAAAAGAATCAACAAAAATCAAATTGATTCTCTGAATTTGATATTAATTGAACAAAGTAGAAAATTATTCAAACAATGAACAGAATTTTTCAAATCAATTCGTTAAAAATTTAATCAGTTTTAAAAATTAATTCAAGGAATCATGTTTTTAAAGATCTATTTTAATTTGTATATATTTTTAAATTTTATCAGCCTCGAGAACATAATTTAATGTTACTAACGAATAGTAAACACTAATTTTTTATTAAATGGAAAAAATTGTGGGGATCAGCGCTATAGGGAGTGCACACTTTCGACACGAGCGACCAGGTCATCGTCAGCCTCCTTATGGTTTTGAACAGGATTATATATCACACACTCTAAGGAGAATGACTATGCTAAATTCCTTTTCCACAGTTAGTGAATGATTACCCGTGCAAATGAGTCTTTTTTAATCTATTTATAGAATTACAGATAGTGAATGATTACCCGTGCAAATGAGTCTTTTTCAATCTATTTATAGAATTACCCTTGGTAACCATCTTCGATTTTCGAAGCACAAATTGACAGTGTTGCCATTCCAACTGTTAATGGGGAATTGGGAATCTGGCATACTAATATTTTTTCTTACAAAACATATTGTATTTGAGTTTTCTTCTCACATTAGCGGATCCCGCGTTCTTCGCTACGCATGAATATTAACATTGAATCAGATTCATTGGTTTTTTTATTTATTTTTTATTTGGACCGCACACGTTCATGGGCGCCTACGTATTTGTTTTTATTTTTTTTTTATATGGACAAAATCACATGTTGACAGGAAAAGTCATAACTCACGAATGCGTCGACCGATTTCGTGAAAACTTAGATAAACCATCTGCACGACCATACGAACAAATCCTAATTTTATTTAATCGAATTCAGTTTGACCGTTCGTGAGTTATAAAGTCACAACGCACTTGCAACAATTTTTTATATATATAGATTATAAATTATTTTTTAAAACATATGTTTATTTGATAAAAAAAATATTGAAAATTTGATTAAAATTTTAATTGATTTGATTGATTGATTTTTAAAATTTTAATTGACTTGATGTTGAATTTTAATCAAAAATTCGATAATTAATATAATTAAAACTTTAATTGAAAATGTTGAAGATTTTTGATTAAAAATTAAATTGATATGATTAAAAAAAAGTAATTGAAAATTTCAATTCATTTTAAACAAAAAATTAATTGATATAACAATTTTTTTTTGCTAGTCCAAATTTAATTATATTTTTAATTGTATTTGCAAATATTTTGGATGAAACTTGATTTTAGTTATTTTGTTTGTGTACACGTTCAATATTTATCCCGACAGTATTTGCATTGCATTTTGAGCTGTGCGGGTCGTTAACTCCGATTCTACCGGCAGCACATTCTCGCTTTCACTTTCTTGTGAAATTATAAATGTTTTACTTTTATATTTGATTTATTTTTTGCACTGCGTATTTTATTTTATTGATATAACAATATATGCTACTCTTTCAATATTTATCGCGTGATCCACGATTCGCGATCTGGATTTCAGAATATTACGCTATTCTGCGATATTGATCTCGATCCATCAACACTATCAATACACGTTCAATAAATATCGCTGTACTGAATCGCGGTCAATATATATTGAACGTGTTGCACTGCCCTATGCAACGCAGTGTTGCAATGCATACTGCGTTCTTGAAGTCAGCCATACATATAGCATAGAATTTACCAACTCCCGTAAATAGTGTTGCACAGTGTAATCCGATTTGGCTCTTAAATCATTGATTCGAATTAACTAGAATTTACTGTTTACAAAATTGACGTTTCGAGTTTTTTAATGTTTAAATTCAAATATTATTTGAACGATAAGAGTTCAAAGAGTTTTTGATATCGAAACCCAAGGACCAGTGCGTATGGAAGAACAATATATATTCTTCAAAAAAAACTCTGTAGTGGCAAATGAAAATTTTGCTGTTGTTACGGAAAATTTTGCCAATTTGAGCCCAGCGGTATTTTTTGCTAATCTTAGCAACACATGTCTGCTGACGTGTAATACAATGAAATTTGTAGAAAAAATTAGCTGCCGCTGCTAAATTTTAGTAAACTTTTTGTAAAGTGGAATTTAAAATCTGTTTGTTAAAATCAGCAAAAAAATTTACTAAATATTATTAATATTAATACAAAATTTCAAATTTATTTTTTTTTTATCGAGCATCAAAATTTTTTAATTTATTTTTTTTTTTTTCTAAAAATATTTTGGACAAAATTACAAAAAACAAGTAAGAGCGGCTAAATTCGGCTTTGCCGAATCTTATATACCCTTCACCATGGTTGGGAAAAAACTGAAGTTTATATATGGACATATATGGAATGGACAGATTTATATACGGACGCCTTTAAGAGGAAATTAACCATTTAGTTTGGTGATAAAACTTGGACTCGGGAAGATTTATGGTTCCAGAAAATAGGTATTTAAAAAAAATTATGTTTTGGGCATAACTTTTTTGTATCTGAACCGATAATTCCGAGTTTTTCAGCAAATATGTTATACTAAAGATTTTCGATCTTTTGCTATATAAGACGTATCCATAGGTCATATTACAGCTCTAGAATAGTGTTTGTTGTTTGTGTATAAAAGGTGAAGAGGTGAAAGAAAATAATTTCAACAAATCGTTAAAAGAAATCACTAGAACTGCATGTGTTTTATTTCTACAAAAACGTTTGATTTAGCTGGCAAATTTGCATTTGGAATTTTATTTCGCTTTTTTATCAAAAATATTTTTAATTTCTTTAGCTTAATTTTAAAAATTTGAAGGAAAATAGTTTATATTTTTTTTTTATAAATTATTATAAGTTATGACCTAAAATAGTTGCACTCAAAGGGAAATTATGTATAAAATTTTCTTAATATGAGAAATAAAATGGTTTAAAAATTAGTTTATAAGTTCTTTTAAATCGGAGCAAAAAATAGAAATAAAACCGTTTGTATTTTGTTTTTATCAGAGGGTTTTTATAAAAATTTTGATGTTTTTAGCCTATTTATGGATTATTTAATTATTAATATAAAATTTTATTTAAATTAATTATTAAATGTTACAAAAAACAAAAAATAAACAAAAAAAATCTTAAGAAAATAAAAAAAAAATGTACAAAAAAAAGTGAATTGACCGGGATTCGAACCCTGACCTGCGACCCTTCCACCTGTGGTGAAGGGTATAAAAACGTTTGTATTTTGTTTGTATCAGAGGGTTTTTATAAAAATTTTGATGTTTTTAGCCTATTTATGGATTATTTAATTATTAATATAAAATTTTATATAAATTATTATTAAATGTTAAAAAAAAACAAAAATAAACAAAAAAAAGTCTTAAGAAAATAATAAAAAAAAATGTACAAAAAAAAAGTGAATTGACCGGGATTCGAACCCGCGGCCTTAGAGAAAAAAAAGTATTTGTGACATAACGTCTAGACAACTGAGCCATTGAAGCTCACACAAAATCATCGTCAATAGAGGTACATATATAAAAGTCTTCGTTCATTAGAGATTTGTTTAGTTTTTATTTAAATGACAAATCTTTGTATGTGTGTTGTTTGTGTATAAAAGGTGGAGATGAAAAAAAAGAATTTTAACACATAGATGTGTTTGTTATGCGTAAAATTTTTGGTAATATCTCAGCCATTTATTAACCGATCTGTCTGATTTTTAATAGCAAACAGAAATGGATCACATGTAACAGAAATAAAAAACAATCAAGTCCACATCATGTCTGGGTTCTTCGGAAACCCCATTTCAACACACAGACGGACAGACGGACGGACGGACAGTCAATTTTTTTATTACCTTTAAGGTCAAATTTTAATTGGTTTTAGGGCTGATTTTTAGAAATAAAAAACTTGTTAGTGCTATTTTAAGTGGATGTCCCATTTGTAGACATGAGTGGGTTTATTCACTTCCGATACTTTTTTGTAATCTATGTAACATTTTAAGGCAATTTAAGTTTGTTCAACATCCACTTTTTTAAAATTAGTAAATTTTTTTGCTCATTTTAGCAAATCGGTTTTCAAAAATTTGTAGAATGTTTACTGAAATTAGCAACAATAATTTGTTAATATTCTGTAAAATTTCTGTAATTTGCAAAATGTAAATAGCAAAAAGATTTGCTAATTTTTTACCATAAATCAATACAAAAATAGTAAAGTGGAATTGAAAACCGTTTACAAATTTTTCTACTTACTTTTTTTCTGAATGTAGCATACCAATTACTTGTATAGCAAATAATTCAAATACTTCGATTTCAATTTATTGATTTTTCTTAAAAAATGTATCTTAAAGTCGACCACATTTGTCACACTGTAATGCCTGCCACATCAAGCGTTCAAAATCTTCATTTAACAAACAAATTAATCACGTATAAAATAATATTATGCCATTAAAATAAAATCCTTCAAAATATTTACTTTTATTTATGAGTTAAATTATTGTATAAGCAATATATGAATCTAAACACAAAAACAAAATGCTTTGTGTTGGTTATTGTACGATACTACATATTTACAATTTAGAAATTCTTTAAATTTTAAGCGAATTAAAAATAAAACTGTGCCAAGTTCTCGTCAAATGGCCATAGAAAATTGAAACTAAAAAAAATTCTCTTTAAGTGTGCGTAAATAACATGTTGTGTTGTCTGAATGTCAAGAAAACTCAAATGAAAATTAAATAAATAAAAAAAAATAAAAACCGCAAAAAATTATTCAAAATATATGTACATATATTTTTTCAAGCAGATACATAGATATTAAAGGTGTTATTGTTTTTGTTTATTATTTAGGAAATTATTAATTTAGCATTAAATTTTATGCTATTTTTTAAATTATTTTTTTTACATTTTGTGTTTTCTTAACAAAATGACAAATGGGAAACTTTTGTATTTCCGGTCAGTGTTGGCAATTTGCCGTTTTTCCTGCTAAGTTTGAAAAACTAGCATATTTTGCACTTTTAATTTTTTTACTAAAAATATTATTTATAACTTGATAAAATTATTAATATTCATATATGTGACTATATATAACGATACATACATATATATTTATCTTAGAAAATTATCTAGAAAATTTTCTAAAAACAAGTCATCATATATCATTATATATAATGTTATCTAGTTGATCTTCTTTATTTCAAAAAATATATATTTGGTATGACTATATATACGATTCCTCAGATTCCATTAGAATTATTTTTAAAATTAAAAAATCCTAAATTTAAAAAAAAATCTGTCTAAGTCTAACACCTGAAATATCATAAAACTTTTTTTTTAGAATTATATCCAAGTTTTATCAAATTTTATCAAATTATATTAAATTGATCGAATTAGATAAACCCATTTTTCGAATCAAATTAAAACAGATAAGATCTCGGCCGATATCTTCACTTGTAATGCCATTAATTGTCCCAGTCCTATAAAATAAGAACTGTTCTTGTTGTACTGGCTTGTCAAATCAGAATAAATAAATAAATAAATAAATATATAAATAAATAAATAAATAAATAAATAAATAAATAAATAAATAGAAGGCAAATGCCAAATCGATTACGGAGAAATGTCAAAATGATGTCACTGTATTAGTGAACACTTTTTAACTTCATTGCTAAGATATATCATAGTTCTTTTTTCAAAAACACAAAACTTAATAGCTGAACTATGTTGGACCTTGAATTTTCTCACAGTTAAACGAAAAATGTAAAAAACAAATGCTTTCTTAACCCATTTTGTGCCAGACTACATAAATGTTTAAATATCTTATTGAAATTTTAATGACTAGTTGAAAATAGGACAAAAAAAATTTTTGGACTCTTTTTTTTGGCTGAGTTTTTCCCGGAAAATGGCTGATCGAGATCTCGACCTCTGGGATATTTATAGCAATCAATTTTCAAAATAATATGATATGAAATATAATAAAATTTATGATAAATAAAGTTTATTTTGAAAAGCTAAAGATAAATAAAAATATCGAGAAATTTTGTTATTAATTTTTTTTATTTCCATTCATTGAATATTTAAAAATGGTAGGTTAAACAAAATTATCTTAAGTTAATATAATTATTTTAAATTTGTGTGGTAAGCCTTGAAGCATTGTAAATTTACTTTACATTCAGCGCAAGTAAAGGCAGTATGCTTCTTACATATTTTGCATCTGCGATAGCAGTGATTTACACTCACAGACATGTGCATACCTTTTATTTTGGGCAAAGTTGGTGGGCGTCTTTAAAGTCTCCGGCACTTCTATTTTTTACATCAGATGAAGTCAATTCGGTATTTGTTACCGGTTCGACGGATAACAGAGCTTTGGTCAATGAGTTCTTAAAATCAATTTGACTTATGGGTTTCTGTTTGGTTTTCAGCCATCATGCAATGCAATTTCCATGCATTTACACAAGCACTGCCCATGTACGTAACCCAAAGTGGCCACCACTACTTTTTGCCTCTGATTCCTATCCGATAATTACAGTTCTAATTGGATTCAGCTGGATATATCATATTACGTGGCTAAAGTGTCTCTCTTGATCGAAAGCATAGTCCATATCATGTCTAGGTAGTTTTGTTTTTAGGTCAGCGCCTACCAGTCTGCTTGCGCGGAATGTGCCAGTTGCGAAAAACCCTTTTTCTTTTAAAAGGCAATTTGCAAAGATGTTAACTTCTTCCCATAAGAATTATACAGGCTGAAAATTTCTACATATTTCTACATCTACAAAAGATGATCCTTTCTCATTTTGTTCTATCTTACATCTTTCGTTATTTTAAGTGTCATCACTAAAAAATTACAAAAAAAATCGATTTTCTTTGTGCCATCACTAGCAAACTGACATTACAGAAAATAAACAGAAAAAAAATTATTCAACAAAAGAAAATGAGCGGCAGATGTAAGAATTATGTATTCATCTTCTTCCAGAATGGCCTTTAATATTTCAATGTACTGCATTAAAGTTCGGGTTTGTTCTTGCAAAGCAACAACTACTCCAATGATTAATCTTTTCTTTAAATCCATTTTTTATTTTTAACAAAAATTATGCGTCTCATTTATTTTTTTGACAGCTAAATAAATAACAGATGAAAGATGAAATATGTTGCCAATGTAAACACTTGTTTCACATTTTCAACATCTTCCATGCGTGTCACAAAGATGTTGTTCAGTGTAAAAACCCTATTAGACCCATAACCACGCTAGCACCTAGGCCAAGTTGTTTAAAAAAAATTGGAAAACAGACTTAGGCTGTTATGGTACTTGTGGCCACAGATATATTGAAGTATTTAAAAAAATCTACAGTCACCAAAAAAAATTGTAATTACAACAGAAAAATTGTATAGAAAAAATTTTCGAAATAATAATTTTTTAACCAACAATCTCTACAAAATAGTAATAAGGATTTGAAACCCGTTTACAAATGTTGCTACTTACATTTTTCTGAGTGCACTTGATTGATTTGTTTTGTTTTCATTCAAATTTGCTTAATTAATTAAAATGTCACCTTGTATACATTTAGTGCCCTAATTATCCCAGCGGTCGAGATCTCGACCAGCAATGTTCAAGGCTGTCTGGCGATCAGCTGGAATCGCTTTAATAGCAAGTTTGTGTATATTTAAATTTATTTTAACTTTTTTTCTTTTTTATGCCTATAGTTAAAATTAGACTAACAATAGCCTATTTTTAGTCTATTTTTATATCCTTCCAGGGGGCGGAGGCCAAAAAAGTTCAGGTTAGAAAGTAGAGTATTCAAAAACCGAAACCGAAAACCGGTCAACCGGTTTCTTTTTTTTAAAAAACCGATCGGTTTCGAATATTTTGTAAATTCGAAGAAAACCGAAAACCGGTCTTTTTGTTCGGTTAACCGGTTTTTTTAATTACATCAAGAACTGGGTTACTTGGTCTCTTTTATTTTTTCCGAACACTTTTATAATCGTTTGTTTGGTTATGAAGATTTAGATGTAAGTCTGATAGATTCCGATGAATTCAAATTGTTTAATTTCTGATCTAAATAACACAATAATCAGTATTAAAAATCCTAAAAAAGAGACTGTATAAAATCATTTATCATTATATGTGACCTTCCCCGAGAAAAGGGACCTAGTGTGTGAAAATGAAGTTTTGAGAAAAACGCATTTAAAGTTTCATAACGCATTATCACACACCTTCAGTTGGGAGATGCGATTTGGTATGGTTAGTTATGATTGGGTGCCGACTTTGGTGACGTCATGCCTATGTGATGACGTATTTTTTTCGCTTTTAGAGTGACAATTTAAGCACAATTTAAAACCAAAAAATTAAAAAAAGTAAATTTTAATGTTTTTCTCATTTTTATCGATTTTCCCAAGTTCATTTTGTACTTTTTTATGGGGTAAATAAATTTTTATCAGAAATCTAATTCATTTCATCATATTCTACACCCAATTAGGTACCAGAATCCACTCTTAAGTCCAAACCCGTTTTTTGACACACTAGGTCCCTTTTCTCGGAGAAGGTCACATATGATGATTTCATATATCTTGATAAATGCGACGAAAGAACTGAAAAGTTGGACAATTTATATAATTGTCTTTTGACTATTTGTCCAACATCTACTATTAGTGAAAGAGTATTTTCCACTTCTAGCTTTATCAAAAGCAAGCAAAAAAATCGTCTTAAAACGAAACCTTTAAATTGCATATTATTTCTAAAATATTATTTTAGAAGTAAAAATTAGATTTTCTTTTTACATATTTAAAATGTAATATTAAAAGGACTTATTTAATGCCAAACGTTCAAATTACTAACGTACCTAGTTTTACCCAATTTACCAACCTAATGATCTCTATTCATTTGATATGAATATAGTTTTATAATATTAATTTTAAAAATATTATATTAAAAAAATATTAAAACCAATAAATAAAATGTTGAAATGATATACAATAAAAAAATATTATAAAATATTTTTTTTTCAAAGAATGTATTTTTTTATTTGTATTACTTTATTTATTAAATTTCTTTTTTTTTTGTTTGTAATTAAAACAAAGAATAATATAAGCTTTTTATTCAAATTAAAAAAAACCGGTTGACCGGTTTTTTCTGCAAAAACCGAAACCGTAACCGGTTTTTTTAAAATTCGATTTTTCGAAGAAAACCGAAACCGGTTTTTCCAAAAGGCCAGTTTTTTGAATACTCTATTAGAAAGCCAATATATCAAACTTAATTATAAATTAGAAAAAAAAGTTATATTCCATAACCTAATAATTGTATTTATTTAATGAAAAACAGCAAAAATTTGTGGTCGAGATCTCGACTGTTGGTACAAAATGGGTTAAATACTCAAATTTGCTCTGATTTTTTTATTAATATACGTATATTATATCTAGAGCTTTCTTTTGTATGATGACTTATATTGAAATTTTACGTTAAACACTTTTTTCATACAAACTAATCTCCTAATATACGGATTTGTGGGACATTTTAGCACCAACTCTGAAAAAGTACGAAGTTAATGCTTAAACGTATTTTAAGTTTTGTCTTATATCTCGCGTTAAAGTTGAATTTTCAGCTTTGGACTTGTAGTAGAATTTTATGACAAATATATTTGTGGAACATATCAAACCATTATATGCCTGTTTTAAGGGTACGTTCCCCCTTTTCACGAAAGGGACACAAAAATCCCTTACATATGTCAGTTAGAGGGTTATGTAGTGTATACATAATGTGGCATATTATTTAACTACACAAGGATACACTTGACATAGATAATTGCATTGGAAATCATAATTGTAGCGCAAACTACAATTAGTTTGATTTTTTTTAAGTATTTTGACACTCTCCCAAAATATGACTAGAAATCTGATGAGCAATCTTGAATTTGATTGGTTTTTGATGTGTGTTAAGTTTTGGGTTTTGGTGTGTTCTGACATATATAGTAGAATTTTATGGCTAACATTTTTGTAGAACATTTCATCCCCCCGCGGGGAGTTAGAGGGTTAATATGTTCTACAAAAATATTTGTCATACCGTTATCTACAAAGTTGCTGAACATACTCTACATCTCAGATGTAAAGAAAACATAGTTTAATGTATCGATATGTTGCAGGCCAGAGCTGGGAAACTTAAACCGCCTCTAAAATGAAATTCCGATGTAAACTATCAAAACGCCGACACACGTATATATTTTTTTTGGTCTCCTTAACAAGAGTCAATAGTCGGAACCCCGTAATTTTTTTGTGTGTTGAACTGTAAAATTAAGAAGTTTGTCATCAAAAATTCTAAATCAACCAAATTGACTTACGTGGTTATTGCTGAATGCAATAACCCTATTAGACGTACATGTACGATTTTTCGTAACTATATTCTCTAGCATAAGACTTGCATAATTCCCTTTTTAGATAGGATTGTTGATTTCAATGCAACGATTAAAGATTCCTTTTAAACATGACTACACAGTTGATAGACTAAGAATTTGTTAAAACATATGCGTGGATTATTATTCATCGCTCTTTTTATTTAACACTTATCTTAATATTTTTAACGCATTTTCAAATTTGATTAAAAAAAACTAATTTTTTTCCTCGCTAGAATTTAAAGTGATCCGAAAAACATGTATTTTTTTGACAATAACATCGTATTTTTTTATTATTTGTTTTTATATATTTTATATGTGCAATTTTCAATGCTATTTCCTTTTTGAAGGTCATGGATCCAAAACAATAAATAACAGTAATTAATTATTATGATATAAATAATATATATATTTTTTAATCTAATTTACATATTTTAAAATACCACCCTTATCACATGAGTTTCGTATGGGTAATAAATATTTGTATGTGTTATTTTCATGTCTGTTATTATTTCCGTGAAATGTTGAGGCTATGTAGCTTTATTTTCACAATGTCCACTGGCTAAGAACTAACTGGAACTTTAACTGACACATTTGTTATTTTTTCCCCCATATAAAGTTGGATTTACTGGACATTCATTGAACGGGCCTTAAATTTCACACAAGGGGGGGGGGGGGGGGGGTTAGCTTTAATCAATTTACTAAGGCTGTCAAAAATGTTTACAAATTTTCAAAAGAAAAGAATTTGAAACTTGTGAAATTTATGTTGAAGATTTCAAAATTTTTTACAAAGAAAATTCATTTTTAATTACGAAATTTTTATGAAAAAAAATAATGCAAGTGTTTAGAAAAAGAGTGATGTAATTGTATAGAAAAAAATAAAAAATTATTTATTAAAGACTTCATACATAAAGTGCCTCCCGCAAACAGAATTGCATTAAACTTTTCACAAGAATTTTGTTTTCTGAACTACAAAAATTTTCTTGAAACACTTTTAGTCAAAATGGACCTTGATTTCCAAAGAAAATCAAATTTCAGAGGGTTGCATCCTCTTATTTGATTTAATAATTTGATCCTTAAAATCAAAAATTATAAACTTAAAGAGTATTTTTTTTAACTAAAAGTTCATCTTCATTGGACCACCTTATTCACAAACACGGCACCAAGTAGAATTTCTGTCGTGCACGTTTGCTGTGTAGCTGTGTACAAAAACAAAATATATTGTAGAAGACGTAAATTCTACTATTTTCCGTCGTTGTAAATCTGGTGGTGAAGCATATAAATGCTTATTATCCATACGAAATTCATATGGTTAGGGTAGTATGTACTCTAAATTCAATAAAAGTACTACGAAGAAACATGTTTTTCTTAATATACAGTGCCCGACAAAAGTTTTGACACAGTTTTCTTCAACTAATCCTTATTTTCATAAAAACAAAATCGCAATTAATTGAATTAATTCCTTTTTTAAATGAATTCCCCAAAATTTAATTAATTATTTTATTCAAGTAATAAATTATTTAACAAAAATCAGGAATTAATTCCTGTGAATAAATACAAAGAATTTAACTTAATAAATCAATTAAGAATTAAAATTAAGGAATTGATTCCAATTAAGTTAATTCCTTAAGGAATGAATTGCTCTTGGATTCATTCAATTCCCTAAAAAAAATATTTCTTATCAAGTCAGACATTATGCAGTGTGTGGCTTAGTGAGTTAAGCGGTCGACTACAACTCTGGCAGACCGAGTTTGAGTCCTGCCGAATGCATTTTTCTTTTTAGAATTTAACTTTTTTTATCATTAACTTAAAAACAATTCAATAGATATACAAACAAATATGTATCATACAATTTATATGGAGTTTATTTTTCTATCTCATTTTGCAAATCACTGTAATGTAAAAATAACCATACGGTTCCAGAATTCTTGTTTGACATACGTCATTGGTAACCTGTCTGTGTAATATATTGTTGGATCTAATATATAATGGGGAGGCCCACCCAAATATATTGTTTGCCATTTTTGGCATCACATAAGGCCAACTAGATTTTACAGCAGATATTAAATAATATTAAATTGTATGTGATAAAATATTGTGTTTTTAGGAAATTTATTATCAGGCACATTATTTTTTGTTTTTTTTTAATTTTATGAATTAATTAATTTAAATTAATAATTTTAATTTAAGCAAAAAAGTCAATTGCTTGTAGGCTTTTGACACTGAACAACATCTTTGGAAAACGTATGGAAGATGTTGAAAACGTGAAAAATGAATTTACATTGGCAACATCTTTCATCTGTTATTTATTCAGCTGTCAAAAAAATAAAAGAAAAAGACGCATAATTTTTGTTAAAAATAAAAAATGGATTTAAAGAAGCATTAATCATTGGAGTAGTTGTTGCTTTGCAAGGACAAACCCGAATTTTATTGCAGTACATTAAAATATTAAAGGTCATTCTGGAAGAAGATGATGATGAAGAATAATTTTTGGTAGACGTAAATGCCGCTCATTTTCCTTTGTTGAATAATTTTTTTTTGTTTATTTTCTGCAATGTGAGTTTGCTAGTGATGGCACAAAGAAAATTGATTTTTTGTAATTTTTTTAGAGATGACACTTAAAATAACGAAAGATGTAAGATGGAACAAAATGAGAAAGGATCATCTTTTGTAGATGTAGAAAGATGTAGAATTTTTAGCCTGTATAATTCTTGATGAAAGATGTAAGATGTAGCTCAGTGGAAAAAGGCTATAGGGAATTAAATTCCTTACAAAATTAAGCGAAATAGTTTATACTTTACGTAATTAAACTAAAAAGTCAAATCCTTCAGGGAATTCAGCGAAAATTTAATGAATTCAAATACAATTCATTCATAGGTTGAAAAAATACTGTTGTCATAAGAAAACCATTTCCAGAGAACTAGAAGACGACATTGAAAGTAACAAAACAATGTTATTTTATGTTTGTGGTGGACCAGAACAATAACGTACCGTATTTTGCATACAATTAAAACGCGCCGAGCGTTGCAGTTGGAATAGTTTTTTCCTATTCTCTCGTTTTTTTTCTTTCTAATTCTCTCAACAGAGTTCCCTGAGAGCAGCGATGCCAACTTAGCTTTTTTCCCGCTAGATTTAGCGCTTTTTGAGTGCTCACAGCGCGCACTTTTTTCTTTCAGCTCTTTTTTTAAAAAAAGAGCTAGGATTGCTCTTTTTGACATTTGCTTTAGCGCTTTTAGCTTTTTTTATGTGCAACACCGATTTTTTTCAAATTAGTAAATTTTCTAATAATCTAGCAGCTTCGTAAATGATATCGTAATGAATACCTTTCTTACTACTCTGCATTTAAAATTGTTTTTTCTCTAGAATTGGTAAAGAATAACAGCTATTTTTTCAGAAGCTTTAAATTTTTCAAGTTTAGAAAATTTTGAGTAATTGTTTGTAAATTACTTAAGTTATTTATAATATTTGATGGATCGCTATTTGCAAAAATACCGCAAAGTTTGGGAAAAAGATCCAGCGTATAAAAAATGGATAAGGCCAGCAAAAGACGAAACGAAATCATTCTGTTTCTATTGTAAATGCCAAATTATTGCTAAGCGCTGTGATCTTATACGGCACAATCAAACCAAAAAGCATCAAAAGTTCGAAAAAAAACACCTGTTGTTCGAATTATAAAATACCAGCACACGTTTGTTCAAAAATTAATTCAAATCAAACTTATAAAAAGTCGAAATATTTTATAAAAACTATTTTATGACCCGAAAAAGAAGACATTTTTATTCGAAAATTACCAATTTAATGGACTATTTTAAAAAGTTCTATGTTAATATATTAGTTTATTCTTTTATTTTTTTTTTATATTTACTTTGTAAAACATTTGTAAAAATACAACACAAGTTAAGAAATTGATCTTAAATAAGTACAATATAATAATACATTTTAATTTTTAAAATTGAAAATATGAGTTTTTTTACATTTAGCGCTTTTTACCTCTTTTTAGCTCTTTTTTAGTGCTCGACCGGCGCTTTTTGCTTTTAAATAGTTGGTATCACTGCCTGAAAGTTTCCTGTTAGTAAAGAAAAAACATATTATGCGTAAAATAAACAAACGATATTCTATGGTTCTCATGTTCTCTTTGGTACTAGCGTATGAAAAACGTACTGTAACTCACCTTAGTATGTTTGTTTCTTAATTTTTATTATAATAATTATTTCTTTTTATTGTTTTTTTTTTTAATTAAAATGTAACAACCCCCATTGGTTCGTTAGTAAGGCAAGGAGACATTTTAGAGGAAAGAATCTCTACGGTACTCTTTACACTAAAATAAACATGACAGTCTTTAGAATTTAGAATTTTATCCGGCAGTAAATAAAACAATGGGTGTTAGTTTAAAATAGAAATTTATTTCAGCTCTTCAATAAAACGTACCTTCACGCAGAGAAAAAACATGGCTGGGACAATCATATTCGAAGAGCATCATATATTTTTGGGTTTATCATTATGCCAACCATAGTCGTATCATATCATATTATGATAATAATATAACCATAATTTTACCATAATATTATCCCTACATTTATATTATTAGATTACCATATTATGATTTTAAATAAACATATTATGATCTTGAATGTATCATAATATGATCGCATGTAATCATAGCATGCTCAAAATGTTATCATATTATGGTTCCTGGATTATCATTATATGATCCCTACAATAATATATATATGAGCGCCCCGGTAGGCTAGTTGGTAGCGTGCTAGCTTATCAGTGCGGGGGTCGTGGGTTCAATTCCCACCAGAGGCTCTGGTCTGTTTTCGCTACAACGAGCCGAAGGCCTTTGTTGCTAGTGCTCGGTTAGGGTATTAACATATAATTTATAATTATATGATTAATAAATAAAATAAATAAATAATATATATATATATATATATATATATATATATGGGCAATGCATATATATATATATATATATATATATATATATATATATATATATATATATATATATATATATATATATATATATATATATGATCCTTTTTATTACATTATGATTATTAATATACAATATCATATTATGAAATATTAATAATTAATTAATTTATAATTAATATAAAATCCCAGCATTAAACAATATATTATTGTTTTTAAGACATTTAAGACATAAACAAACTGACCGAACTGATAGAATTTTGCATTTTTATGAGAACAAGACAATATTATCACTGTAAATGTCAAAGTCATATTTCATTTGATGTATAATTATTAATTGATTGTTGCCAGCATTTTGTGGTTGCATAATAATCATATTTTTGTCATAGTCAGAGTTTTTGTTACGACAGTATGATTACAGCCAATCATGTTATGAAATAGAATGTGTCATCATTAAATAGTAAAATATTTACTATAACAATGTTGGTAGCGACCATGTTGATGGTTAGAAAACCAATAACATGGTTGTTACAACCATACCCGATTGCAGCAAGCACAATATATTAGCAGCGATCATGTTGCAACCATGTTTTTTCTCTGCGTGTTTGTTGTTGGTGGTTATTTTTTATGAAGCACAGAAATAAATTTGTATTTAATACTAATACCTATTGTTTTATTTATTCCCGAATAAAATTTTTATAATACTCCTCAAATATTTCACAAAACATTGATCCATTGGAATCGGATTGTTTGAAAATATCCCGTGCTTTATTCTTATTAAACTCATAGATCGTAAGTATAACTAGTAAGGTTTTTACTGAAACGAAAAAATTGAAACTGACACAAAAAATTGCTCATATTTTGACTATTGAGCACCCAGGGCAATAAATATAAATAATATCTATGTTGAAAATTTTTCGGCTTAACGCCTTCTTAATAGCTAGTTTTCTCTCTTTTGATATGTGGGGATGGCTTCAATTCTAAAACTATTAACGGCATCTGCCAGTTGACTCCTGTGAAAATTTTTACAAGCTGCGTCATTAAATCAATGAATTGCTGCCCCATCCTCCCTTATCTCCGTATTGAGCCCCGAGTGACTATTTATTATTAACGAACCTGAAGAAATGGCTTGGCGAAAAGATATTTGACTCCAACGATGAAATCATTTCACAAAAAAACTTATTTCGATGACCTCGACAAATCTTATTTTTTGGAAAAGATAAACAATTTGAAGGAATTGTATAGAGCTCAAAGTATACTGTTAAAAAATAAAAGATTTTTTTTTTCCTAAAAACTTGTGTTTTATTCAAATATCTACTTATTGGTCTACCCTCATATCTTGTATCTGTATAAAGCTTACTGCTTTTAGAAAAAGTCCTCACATTTTTTTTTAATTTAAAGAGAAGCAACACTCGGGAATTTCTTTCTATTAATTAATGTGTTGCTTTCTTTTGGAAAGGAGATAGAGGAGAGTTGAAAAGTGATGAAAGATGATGGGCTTCAGATATGGCAACACTGCAATCGCCCAAGATGATAATTCTTTGAACAGTTGTTGCCCGCCATTATCTGAGGTAGACTTGGCGGAATCGTGGAAGCTTTTTAGTTCAGGAACAAATAATAATCTCCGGGGACAACATCTAGAAAATACAGGGGTGGCGGGAAGCAATTCTTAATGGAAAGCCTTCAATTTTTCTAAAGCTAAAGCAGAAGAATGCGGCGATGCATTATCATGATGGTACAAGAATTTTTTCTTAATTAAGTAGGGTCGTTTTTTCTTAATTTCTTCACCCAATCAACATATTGCTTGGCAGTTATTGTTTTTCCTTCCCAGTGAAACCACACATTGCCAAATAACGGGCAAGGTAATGTATAGCCATAGGGGCCAATGGATTACTTTACACCTTACAGGCGATGAGCCTTAAGGTAATGTATATACCCATTACTTTAGAGGTGATAATGTAAGGGGTTACTTATATGGTTGCGAAAATGGAAAAAGTAATGTGTCTAAAAATAGATTTTCCAAAAAAAAAGGAATTTTTATTAAAAAAAATTATTACAAATATTTTATTTAAAATATTTGTAATTAAAAGTAATGTGGTCAAGATGGGAATCGAACCACAGAACTCTGGTTGTCAGCCAAGAACTCTACCCACTGAGCTATCGACGCATACAGTATTTAATTTTTTGCTAATGTTATCAAAACAAACATACATTACCCTTTTCCTTACAAAAAAACACAAAGTAATGTATCTAAAAATAGATTTTTAAAAATATTTCAATTATTACTTTACATTTATAAATCATATATTACGTAATCAATAATGAGTAACTTATTACTTTATGCCTGCAAATAATGAAAAAGGTAACGAGCTATCATTACAAGGTAACGCATGAGAATATCGCACCCATTACCAAAGTTTTGCTGGGATAGCCATAGGAGCGAATGGATTACTTTACACCTTACTTCATTGATGAATTTTACAGGCGATGAGCCTCAAAGTAATGGGTTCATTCTTACAGTTATGCTTATTAAAAAATTAAAAGAAATGTGTTACCTTTTTGCAGATAGGGGGTAAAAAAATAATTGGTTACCGAAATGATAACGAAGATGTTAACAATAATTGGTTACTTTGACTTATCATTTTTTAACTTTAACTTTCAACTTAAAATCTTTAATTTTTCAAACCAATTTAGGATTTTTTACCGAAATGCACACTAATAAAAACCCGAATGCTAGACTTTCTGAAACTAAAAATGTTTGTTATTAATAGATGGCAGAAGTTTTTAGATAGATTTTACAATAGTGTATTGCACACTATAAATAAATGCACATGACGTAATCTAGAATGGAGACAAATATGTGGACATATGTATATTGGAGAAAACCTCATAATTACCTAATATTCTGTGTGGATGACTCGATTTCGTAAATATTTATTGCCGGTAATTTATGTTGCAATAATTCTCCGGCCATGTTCGTTATAAATTATTTCTATTAAGTAAAACTCAACTGTCATTTTCGTTTGACAGTTATAAAAAAGACGACACAAAAAATATAAAAAAACATGATGTAATTTCAAAGAATTAAATAAATTTTAACAAATTATGGAAAAAACCAAAAAATAACATAAGCTCGGCGATGAGAAACTTTGTGCCGTTATTCTGCCGACGCTTTGTACTTATTGCTAAGATTTTTTTCTCTTTTATAGATGGGATGGGATACAAATTATTTACCAAATATTGATTTTTATGCTACGTATGATATTATTATTTTATGTTAAATTGTAATGCATTACGTAAACAAATGTCGGTAACTTATTACTTTATGTTTCATAATAATGCTGAGGGTTAGGAATATACATTACAAAGTAATGTACTAGTTAACCAACTATTGATAACTGATTATCTGATATTTCATAATAATTATGTAACCAAATATCTGTAACTCATTACTTTTTGTTGAATTGTAATGATATTGGTAAGGAGTATACATTACAAAGTAATGCAGTAAGTATCTAATTATAGGTAACTCATTGCCTTGTATTGAAAAATAGTGATATAAGTAAGTACACATTACAACGTTAACTTTTTTTCTAATTAATGAAATGTCATGAAATTTTGACACAATTTTTCTAACAGTTGGCCCTACTGAATAAACACGCCATCTCTATGTGGGGCCATGTATTTTTCACTCCATGCAGTACATTGCGATCTGCATGAAAGAAAAAACTCATACATAGTGTTTTTCTGAATTGATGTTGCCGTGCCTGGGGATCGAACCCTCAAGCTTATGTGTAACAGTCCAACTATTACGCCAACACGCCCACAATGAAAACAATAATAAGAACCAACTGGACCAAAATTTATGTCACCACTTTTGGCGTAATGAAGCATTTTTTAAGATACAAATAAATGGGCCAAAACTTTTGTCGGGCACTGTATGTGTAAAACATTATAGAATAAAACGATTGCACAAAAATTTAATTTTTTATAGACAAAAAAAAAACAAATATCAAAAAAGTTCAATGCCAAATACATTTTATTCTGTGAAAAGTAAATACAACGAGAAAGCATCAAAGTTGACATTAACCTTGTTAACATAAAATAAATAGGGGGGGAAAATAAAAAAAAAAACAATATTACAAGAAGAAATGTTTATTAGTCAGACGACAAAAGAAAACCCCTAGAAAAAATTTTGAGAAAAAAAAATTAAAACAACAAAAAAGATTGCGAAATTTTCTAAACTTGATTGACTTTGATTAATGCGTTTTCAATTGGTTAAGAGATATCTGTATGTATAAATACACGTTAATCTAAAATGACATAGAAACTCATTGATCAATATAAATTTATTCGAATGCCAACGAATTTTTTTTTTATTTATTTGCCTAAATTTGTTCGTTTTTAAATGATTTAACGTTTGAAATTCTTAATTGATTTGGTAGCTGCTAGAATATTTTTTTTTTTTGCCTTTGTATTTGCAATTATTTGTATTATTTTCATTTGTAGAAACTACAAAACTACAAAACCCATTAATAAATTCTTAAAAAAATGCGTCCTTTAAGTGGTTGCTTATGTAGTGGTTGAGCCAATTGAAAAGTGTGCCAAATGACTTTTCAATTAATTCAACAATAAAATCAAATGTGACCCTGGTTGTTAAATAGATTTTTATTTACAAATAACATATAAAAAATATATATAACCAAATACACTAAAATACTACATTCAGTTAAGTGTGGCAAATAATGAATAATTGATCAATATTTTGTTATAATATAATACGGTGATATATTATCATATAATTTTTTTTTTTAATTTTTTCAACTACAATCGCGCTTAAGCTACGTTCACATTATCACACAAGTGTGCTGCTATACATATGTACATGTAAAAAATGTGTTCTACAAATAAAATGTATAATAGTATGAGCACAATTTGTTTTGCACACATGTCAAAATGGTGGCAGACATTTTTTAAAAAATGTTTTCACTGTTTTGTGAAATATTTCACAAAGTTACCATTTGTGTCAACACACAAGTATTTGGGAATAAATAAATGTAAAAAAAAGAATTTAAAGCAATAAATGCGGGGGAAAAATAATATCTACGCTCAAAAAAAAATGTTAGTAGAAAAATTTGTAGACTGCTTTTAATCCCACTTTACTATTTTTGTACTGACTTTTAGTAAAAAAAAATTATTTAGCAAATCTTTTTGCTATTTACATTTTACAAATTACAGAACTATTACAGAATATTTACAAATATTTTTTACTAATTTTAGAAATCATTTTACAAAATTTTTAAAAACCGATTTGCTAAAATTAGGAAAATAATTTACTAATTTTAAAAAAGTGGATATTGAAGGAAATATTATTTGTAATTTAAACTTACACCTGCAATCTTAAATTGCTTTAAGCTGTTACATATATTAAAAAAAGGGATCGGAAGTGAATATCTAAAAATAGGACATGCACATTTTTTAGTTCTAAAAATCAGCCCTAAAAACAATTTGACCTTAAAAGTAAAAAAGAATTGACTAAAATATTTTTCAAAACAGAAATTACCATATTCTTTTTACAAATTTTAAGCCTTTGATTTTTTTTTTAATTTTGTCTAAAATATTTTTGAATAAAAAAATTTTGATGCTCGATAAAAAAAAATTATTATGAAATTTTGTACTAATATTAATAATATTTAGTAAATTTTTTGCTGATTTTAGCAAACAGATTTTAAATACCACTTTAAAAAGAGTTTTACTTAAATTTAGTAGCGGCAGCTAGTTTTTTCTACAAATTTCATTGTACTACACGTTAGCAGATTTGTGTTGCTAAGATTACCAAAAATTAGCAAAATTTCCCGTAATAACAGCAAAATTTTCAGTTGCCATTACAGACTTTTTTTAGTGGGTGTAGGTACAAATTTATTGTAATTAATTTTGAAATTTCTTTTATACAGACTCTAAGCAGGATTTTTACACCAGATTTTTAAAAATGTTAAAGAAAAACAAATACTAGTACACTCACCATTAAAAAAGTCTGTAATGGCAACTGTTCTTACGGGAAATTTTGCTAATTTGAGCCCAGCGATATTTTTTGCTAATCTTAGCAACACGTGTCTGCTGACGTGTAGTATAATGAAATTAGTAGCCGCTACTAAATTTTAGTAAACTTTTTGATAAAATCAGCAAAAAAAATTTACAAAATATTATTAATATTAAAACAATCAAATTAGTATAAAAAATTAGTAAGCGCTACTAAATATTAGTAAATTGCTGTTAACTCAATGAATTGTAAAAAATTGCAAAATTTAAATTGCCTCACGAATCCGAATATACAAATTTATATTTTTTTGAGGGCTGATTTTTAGAACTAAAAATGCATTGAGTGCTATTTTAATTGGAGGTCCCATTTTTGGACTTTAGTCGGTTTTAAAAAGTTTCTTCACTTCCGACTCCTTTTTTCAACCTATGTAACATTTTAAGGAAATTTAAGTTTGTATGTATAAGTTTAAATTACTATAAATAACATTTCCTTCAATATTCATTTTTATACCCTTCACCATAGGTGGAAGGGTATATATAAGTTTGTCATTCCGTTTGTAATTTCTACAATATTGATCTTAGACCCTATAAAGTATATATATTCTGGGTCCTTATGAAGAGCGAAGTTGATTTAACGATGTCCGTCTGTCCGTCTGTCCGTCTGTCCGTCTGTCCGTCTGTGTGTTGAAATGGGTTTTCCGAAGAACCCAGATATGATGAGGACTTGATTCTTTTTTATTTCTGTTACATGTGATCCATTTCTGTTTGCTATTAAAAATCAGACAGATCGGTTAATAAATGGCTGAGATATTAGCAAAAAACCAGGACTACCTCTAATTTTTCCAGTAAAATCCCTTTGTTTAATATGTATGTAGAATTTTGAGCATAACAACACATCCATGTGTTAAAATTCAATACACACACAACACACATACAAAGATTTGTCATTTAAATAAAAACCAAACAAATCTCTAATTAACGAAGACTTTTATATATGTACCTCTATTGACGATGATTTTGTGTGAGCTTCAATAGCTCAGTTGTCTAGACGCTGTGTCACAAATACTTTTTTTTTTCTCTAAGGCCGTGGGGTTCGAGTTTCAAATCTCGGTGAGGTCAATTCACTTTTTTTTGTACATTTTTTTTATTATTTTCTTAAGACTTTTTTTTTTTGCTTATTTTTGTTTTTTTTTAACATTTAATAATTAATTTATATAAAATTTTATATTTTTTTTTAACATTTAATAATTAATTTATATAAAATTTTATATTTTTTTTTAACATTTAATAATTAATTTATATAAAATTTTATATTAATAATTAAAATTATTTTCTTTCATCTCCACCTTTTATACACAAACAACACACATATAAAGATTTGTCATTTAAATAAAAACTAAACAAATCTCTAATGAACGAAGACTTTTATATATGTACCTCTATTGACGATGATTTTGTGTGAGCTTCAATAGCTCAGTTGTCTAGACGCTGTGTCACAAATACTTTTTTTTTTCTCTAAGGCCGTGGGGTTCGAGGTTCAAATCTCGGTGAGGTCAATTCACTTTTTTTTTACATTTTTTTTTTATTATTTTCTTAAGACTTTTTTTTTGCTTATTTTTGGTTTTTTTTAACATTTAATAATTAATTTATATAAAATTTTATATTAATAATTAAATAATCCATAAATAGGCTAAAAACATCAACATTTTTATAAAAACCCTCTGATACAAACAAAATACAAACGGTTTTATTTCTATTTTTTGCTCCGATTTAAAAGAATTTATAAAAACATTTTTAAACCATTTTATTTCTCACATATTAAGAAAATTTTATACATAATTTACCTTTGAGGGCAACTATTTTAGGTCATAACTTATAATAATTTATAAAAAAAATTATAAACAATTTTCCTTCAAATTTTTAAAATTAAGCTAAAGAAATTACAAATATTTCTAATAAAAAAGCGAAATAAAATCCTAAATGCAAATTTGCCAGCTAAATCAAACTATTTTGTAGAAATAAAACACATGCAGTTGTGGTGATTTCTTTTAACGATTTGTTGAAATTCTTTTCTTTCACCTCTTAACCTTTTATACACAAACAACAAACACTATTCTAGAGCTGTATTATGACCTATGGATACGTCTTATATAGCAAAAGATCGAAAATCTTTAGTATAACATATTTGCTGAAAAACTCGGAAATATCGGTTCAGATACAAAAAAGTTATGCCCAAAACATAAATTTTTTTAAAATACATATTTTCTGGAACCATAAATCTTCCCGAGTCCAAGTTTTATCTCCAAACTAAATGGTTAATTTCCTCTTAAAGGCGTCCGTATATAAATCTGTCCATTTCATATATGTCCATATATAAACTTCAGTTTTTTCCCAACCATGGTGAAGGGTATATAAGATTCGGCATAGCCGAATTTAGCCGCTCTTACTTGTTTTTTTTTAAATTAGTAAAATTTTTTTGCTAATTTTAGCAAATCGGGTTTCGAAAATTTGTAAAACCATTTCTGAAGTTAGCAACAAAAATTTGTAAATATTCCCTAAAAGTTCTGTAATTTGTAAAATGTAAATAGCAAAAAAATTTACTAAATAATAATATTTTTTTACTAAAAATCAGTACAAAAATAGTAAAGTGGGATTGAAAACCGTTTACAAATTTTGCTACTAACTTTTTTCTCTGAGTGTTATGTTATCTTATAAACCACATCGTTTTTCGAAAGTAAAAAAGAATTACTCCAAAAACAACTCGCAAATTTTAAATAAATTTGATTGTGTGTCACTAATGAGATACAAGTTTTACATCCACCATTTTGGGAATTTTAAGAAGAATATTGAATAAAGAAAATCAGCAATTAATTTACTGGTACCTTTTTATTAGACAACTGTACGTATAAGTAATATTTTTTGTTTCCATATTAATTAATATCCCTCATACGCATAGATGTTCATATTATTTTAAAGTGATTACATGCTGCACCCCTTTTCTGTATCTGATGCAAGTTTTCGCATCGAGAAATTCATGGTCACCATACTTTATACAGGGTGACTTAATATATGAGAAAGTTGTTTGCATTTTTCCTAGAAATTTTTTAGAGCTTTTAACTTCTAACGCTGTGGACACATTTAATTTTTTGAAATTCCTCATAGATAGAGAAATAACATAAATAAACCGCATTATTATTCTCATTAGATTAATATAAATTTTATTGTCTGTGACTCACCCTATAGAAAGCAGAGCAAGGTTGCATTTTACATGCATTTTGTGAAAACTTAATCGATGCGATTAAGTTTGTTCGACTATGTAGCCAGCCCTGGGCTGGCTACATAGTCGAACAAATTTAGTTTAGGTTGTTAACAATTTTTTATTTTGCGAAGTCTTTACCAATTACTTAACAATTTAATTGGTGTATTGAAATTTCTGAATTGGTGATGGATCAACCTCAACAAGGTCGGTTTTTAATCATATTTTCACTGTAGTACCGTGTTAGTTAAGGAGGGATTATACCAGGCAAGAAAAATCTCTGTACTCTATTTAAAAATCTATAAATATTTGAATTTTTATTTTTATTAAAAATAATTCAATCACAAAAAAGTGTGTGTTCTAAATTTGGAAAATAAAACTTCCAAAATTTTGAGATTTTTATTTTTAAAAATTGTTCAAATAACTTTTTGAATAATGTTTTGACAAATTTCTTTGAATAATTCAATTTAAATAAAAAAAAACTAAAAGAAATTAAATAAATACATTTATTAAGGGGTGATTTTTTAGCAACTATGATTTTGGCAACACAATTTTTGGCAGCTCAGCTGTTTTCGTGTAACATGTTAGTGTCAAACATGTTCAATTTGGTTTATAATTTAACCATGAATATACCATTTTTTTTATAATAATTATGACGAATTTTAAACAAAATGAAAAAAAGATGCTACACAATGGAGTAGCAAAATATTGAAAAATAAATAATATTTTTTATAAAAAAAAACCTTAAGCTCAAAAAATTAATTAGTTATTAAAAAGAAAAGGGTTAAATAAAAGATAACAATTTTTAAAATTCAAGCTCGATTCAGGAAGTACATCGTGCATTTCTTCCATTTTATGGTAATTTCTCATTTCTGGTTGAATGGGTACGTGAACAAACAAAATTACCGTATTTAGTGTGAAGAGCAGCCAGAAGTATTGCAATAACTGCCAATGCATCACGAAAAATGCATTGTTTGGTGTGGATTATGAGCTGGAGGCATCATTAGACTGTACTTTTTCAAAGACGACGAAGGCAGGAATGTTACTGTGAATGGCGAGTGCTACCATGCGATGATTATAAACTTTTTTTACCCAAAATGGAAGAGCTGGACTTGGATGACGGTGCAACATGCCACACAGCACGCGAAACAATGACCCAATTGAGAGGCGAGTTTGACGAACAGTTTATTTCACGTTTGTGGCCAGTCAATTGGCCGTCTAGATCATGCGATTTAACGCCTTTAGATTATTATATGTGGGGCTATGTTAAGGCTCATGTCTATAGGAACAAGCCCGCAACTGTTTACGCACTAAAAGCCAGAAAAATTTATTCGTAAGATACCGGCCGATATGTTGGAGAGTATGCCAAAATTGCACCCTTTGAATGAATTTGAGGCGCCGCCGCGATCAATATTAACATGAAATCATCTTAAAACATTATATTCTATCGACTCAATTAAAGATTTCATACATTTCTCTAAATTTAATGAGTTTTTTTTTTAAATCAAATCCGAATGCTCTTAATAAATCACCCATTTTATTATATATAGAAGACTTTAATACATCATTTCTTAATTATTTCAAAACGCAGATTTCAAAAATGGTAGAGTTTCTTAAATTGCCTGTTGGATTATAAAGATATCATAAATTGAAATACGCTAATAATCACAGGAATTTTGAGCTATTGGAGATTTAAATATTTTAATACACATTATGACCCATAAAACCTCTCTTCCATGGCTGATAAAACGCCGCTTGTAAATTATTATTTTAAACATTAACATAAGACATTCTTCTTCAACATCTACTTTTGTATAAAGTCAGTGCCTGTAAAATTCAACTATTATGTGGTTTTCAGACTGAGCTTTTACGGGAGCAGAGGCTAAAAATGTCACCAACAATTTGGCAGAAACTTTTCAAATTGATTTTCTAATCGACAATTTGTTAATAAATTTGATAGATTGCACTAATTTTCTAGTACAGTCACAAACTAAATGGTTGCTTCTACTGTACGCAATTTCTAAACGAATTTTATTCGTAAAGTTGATTGGAAATATTGATAATTGGATAATAGTATCCTTTTTTTTGGTTTCTTTTTCCTCTTTTTAATTCCCAATGCCATATTTTTGGTATAATAATGGATCATAGGTTATACCAAATAAAATAAAATCCTTATAAATAAATGTTAATGGTTTTGATCGAATTGCCACCAATCTTTTCTCTGGGTGTTGGATTCATATGCTATCACGCAAAGAAAAAACATGGTTGGAGCAATCATATTCGAAGAGCATCATATATTTTTGGGTTTATGGTTGTGTCAGCCATAGTCATACTATAATATGGTTATCATATTATGATAATAAAATAATCATATTTTTACCAAAATATGGTCCCTACAGTTATATTATGATTCAAAAATTACCATATTATGGTCCAAAATAAACATGTTATGATATTGAATTTATAATAATTTGATCGCATGTTATCATAGTTTACTTATAATGTTATCATATTATGGGTTCTCATAACTATATTATGATTCCTGGATTATCATTATATGATCCCTAATTTAAGAAAATTTCTTAAGGGAAAAGTTCTTAGAATATTTCCTTTGGAAATGTTTTTCTTGAAAAATAAATTTGATATTATGGACTTTTTGAAGACTTTCAAGAAAACTTTGATTTTGTTAGAAAAATACTTAAATATTTTTTTTTGATGACGTTTTTTAATAAAAAAATCTTAGGTTTTAACAACATTTTTAAAATTTTTTTTAGAAATTTTTCTTTAAGAAAAAGTCTTTAGAATCTAAGAATATTTTTACTAGAAAAAGTCCTTAGAATCTAATGAGTTTTCATGATGAAAATGTTTAGAATCTATAAATTTTTCTTTCAAAAAAAGCCTTACAATCTAAGTTTTTTTTTTGGAATATATAAACTTTTATCTAAGAAACAGTTTGGAGAATCTGAGAGTTTTAGGTTAAGGAAAAGTCCATAGAATCTTAAAATGTTTTTATCAAATAAACTTCTAAATATCTATTATTTTATATAAGAAACCTTTTCGTACACAGAGAAAACAGATTCGTGCCGACAACCGAATTTGTAGCCAATCGAATGGTTCGGTTCCGATAACCGAATTTTTCGGTTGTGACAACAGAAAACCAATTGAGACATGAGTAAATTGACTGTGATAACAGTATTTCGGTGCCTCAATAACAATTCGGTAGTCACAACCGAAAAATTCGGCTGCTGCAACTGAACCATTCGATTGGCTACAAATTCGGTTGTCAGAACGAATGTCTTTTCTGGGTGAAAAAAAAAATCTTGGATTCTACAGACCTTTTCTTACAAAAAATATTTTACTAATATTTTGAGAACTTTTTACAAGAAATGAATTAGTAAACATATTTTTTTACCCTTTGAGACCCAAACACACAATTGTTTTTTTTTTTTTGAAAATATTTTCAAAACTAGATGGTCAATTTCTATAAAATTATTTTTGTTTAATTCTTAACAAAATTATTTTTCAAAGAGACTTAATTAGTTTTCGAGATATTTTAATGTAAAGTCAAAAAATAATATTTTTTTCGGGTTTTAAAGGGTTAAAAAAAATTCTAATTGTTTTTATTAAAAAGAATTAAAAAATATAAAATATTTATACAGAATCTTTTTGACAATGAATTGATAAGTGTAAATAATATTTTACGTAAAAGGAATTTTCGAAAAACCACTTTAAAAAAAAATCTTCTACAGCTAAAAAAAATTAACTGGATCTTAATGGTGAAATGTTTAAATGCCATATGAAAGGTATTTTCTACCCGTCTGATATTTATCCAGTTTTAGTAAACAATATATGGTTGTTTTTTTAAGACATTTTGTAGCATAAACAAACTGAACTGATAAAATTTTGGTTTTTACGAAAACAAGACAATATTATGATTGTAAATGTCAAAGTCATGTTTTATTTGATGTATAATTATTTATTGATTGTTGCCAGCATTTTATCGTTGCATAATTATCAAATTGTTTTCATAGTCAGAATTTTTGTTACCACAGTATGGTTACCATTATAAAATTGGAAAATATTTACTAAATAATGATGATAGCCACCATGTTAATGGTTAGAAAGCCAATAACTTGGTTGTGACAACCATACCTGATTGCAGCAAGCACAATATAGTAGCAGTGATCATATTGCAACCATGTTTTTTTTCTGCGTGATGGTCTTTGTGCTGGCGACTCGAAAACCTAAATGTGATTCCTCGCCAGCCAAGACTTGACGACTTATGCTTCAGGCCTTTATATTGTTTTGTAGACATATTATCAAGATCATTATTACCGAGATCATTAAACTTAGATTCATTGCTCCATTAAACCAGTTCCAAAATATTTTGGTCACAGTGGAAATATCATTTGTAAACACTAGACCCTGCTTAATATTTTTCTTCGACACATTCGACCTTCGTCTTACTATGCGACCATATAAATTATTTTTGACCAAACGCCTTCTTACAGTTCCTGTTGATATTTTAATAATGTATTCTGACTCCATGCCAAACTTTATTTGCGTAGATGTTAATAAAGAATAATTTTTACTCATTCTGGTCAATAACCTATTCGGCGTTTTTTCTTTTTAAACTATTGATAGTCTATATTTTTTTTTTTAATTTTAAATTGCGATAGCCACGGAACCAAAATTGTGGAAGCATTTCCAAATGAGTTCCCTCTCTGCGGGTGTAGTACTTCTATTTTTGACCGTTAGTTAAAAGCATTACTAGAAGGTGCTTTAATACAGTCACTTTGTAATCAAATATTTATTTTTCCAAGTCCACTTAACACTCAGTGTTCTAAGACTTACAGATTGCTTGATTGTTTGAACATTTCAACATCAAATAGCTTAATTCTTTTTCGTTTAAAATAAAAAGTAACAGGTCTATATATTTGATATGTGTGGAATGAACAAAAAGTGTTAAATGTACTCAGAAAAAAATGTTAGTACAACGACTTAATTGTGTGACCACAACTGTATATCTTTAAAAACATAATGAAAACCCAATTGGAGAATGTATGTACACGATATTGGCTAAAGGCGGATATTTCCCCACTTACAGTGCTAAAATTTTCTTTATCAATATCTTCAGAATCATTGAATGGCTAAGTTTAAAAAGCAATGCATACAAAATAAATCAATAAAACTGGGAGATGGTCGTGGATCGGATTCTGATAATTTTTAAAGAACTTCAAATTTTCAAACAATGTGCTTTTTTTACAAAGCAAATGTGGATTTACAGTAGGCGATGTTAATATAACAGTTTCATTCTCTGTCAGAATGTTAAATGAAGATGAGCGCAAAAAACTGTTATATTTGATTTGAAGAATTAATCATGTCATCAGCATAAATATGTAAATAATGGAATTGTTAAAAAATGCATTGGATATTTTATTTGTTAAAAAGTGAAAATGTAGTAGCTTTAATAGAAATCAAAATTGTATAAAATCATTTTGAAATATTAAAAATTTTAAAATGATTCTACTCGATAGAGAACAAAAGAAAATGATAAAACCAAAAGAACACTTAAATAGCAATTAAGCTATTTTAAGTTTTTCTCTCAAGTAGACGTGACTTTACATACGATACATTATCGGGCGATTTCTGCAAAAGATAAGAATAAATTATAATTACCCTTGGTTCTTCTTGTGAATCTTTTTGAAATTGAGATTGTCTCTATAATTACACTCGCCTAAGATTCAGCTCTCAGCGGTTCTTAATTTAAATAATTAGGAAGACGTATAACTATCTGTGGTCCCCATATACAGATTCGTTCAGAATCATGATTCCAAATGATCATGTATATTTTTTGAATTTATGTTAAGGTCGTAAGCACCTTCTACTGGACCAATGATTTTTTTGAAATATTTCTTTGTCGTTAAATATCTTGAATGGCAAACTTTTAAAGGTTACAGGGTCTGCACATTTCAAAAAAATTTCGGGTGGTGGGGAGGGGGCTATTTTTTTTAAAGCTGGTAGTTTCTAAACCTGAATTTCTTGACATATTTGAAACATTTAAAACAAAGTTTACAGCTTTAAATATATATACAATTTATATCTAAAATGTATTTATTACATTGACTGTGATGTTATGTAAACATTTAATATTGAACTCAAAAATTAATACGACGATTTTTCGACATAAAATTATCAACAATTTTGTCTGGGTCTACCTCTTCACGATATATAGATATTCGAGCCAATGCAGGAAGTCTCAAATCACCCATTGAATTTCTGTGTTGTAAAGCTTCTCCGCTTTTAGATCATTTTGATAAAAAATCAATTAGGCTACCAAATACATCAAAGACTTGGCTTGGTGCAACATTGTATAAATTTTTTACCACATTATCTTGACCGGAGGATCTATTTGTCATACTTGAGATTATTTCATCTAAATATCCTTGCAAAACCACACATTACCAAATAATGGGTAAAGTAATGTATAGCCATAGGGTACGATGGATTACTTTACACCTTACTTCATTGATGAATTTTACAGGCGATAAGCCTCAAAGTAATGTATATACCCATTACTTTAGAGGTGATAATGTAAGGGGTTACTTATATGGTTACGAGAATGGAAAAAGTAATGTATCTAAAAATAAATTTTTAAAAAAGACGATTTTTTATAAAAAAAAATTATTACAAATATTTTATTTAAAATATTTGTAATTTATTTAAAATATTTGTAATTAAAAATAATGTGGTCAAGATGGGAATCGAACCGGGAAAATCTGGTTGCCAGCCAAGAACTCTACCCACAGAGCTATCATTACAAGATAACGCATGAGAATATCGCACCATTTACCAAAGTTTTGCTGGGATGGAATAAATAAAACTGATCTGTAATATTCCGTTGGATCATCTGTTTGTAAATTTGAAAAATATTTTTGTTGTCCTACCCGTCTTGGTTCTATACCATATAGCTTACCGATTTAATTAGTCTGAAATAATAAACTCCCCCTCAACATTTCTACGCATCGAATTCAACATATCAATTACTAAATTGATATGTTCATATGCCTTTATTTTATTAATAATTACTGACAAATTAATAATTATTTAATAAGTAATTTCAATTAGAATATTTAAATAAAAAAATAGCATTTTCATTAAAAAAAATAGCAATTGTAAATCAGTCACATTTTTAATTTAAAAAAAATTTTTTCATATTAAAAAACCGCTATCTGAAATTTAAAAAAATATCATTTGAAATAAAAAATATGAAATCCTATTAAAAAAAGCTGCGTCATTCTATGGATATCACTGAAAATATGGATGTGGATATTCCACGTTCCTATGAAATCTGTGATGTTTTGGTATTTTAAAATTCACAATGTATTAATGCTAAAGCTGGAAAATTCTACAATTCCATCTGTCGATTTTTTACAACTACTATATTTTTATTTTAATATAAAAAAAATTAAATTTGGGGGTCCGTCAGCCAATAAAAATTTTGTAATGAGAGAATTGATTTTTTTTATTTCATATTTTTTCGACTGTGCTTAAAAAAACCTAGAATACTGTGGCAGCACTGGCGACTGTAATTGATGAATTTTAAAACTAAATTTTTTTTAACGATTATATTGTAACATGTCTCTTAAATAAAAACGTAAAGTGTTAAAAATATTTAAATTTAATCTTTTTTTGATAGATTGCAATTGAAATAAAGAAAAAAAAATAATTTTTGACAATCATTCAAATATTGACTTTATAGTAATGTTCTTCTGTAGCTACCCCTTTTTAAAAAAGATGCGTAAAATTAATATTACCCTAAATATAATAAACCAAAAACTAAAAAAAAAAATGATATGCCCTTCAGTAAAAATAATTTTAAATGTAATAAACTTAGAGTCAATAAACTTCCACCAGATTGTTTTCCATAATATTATAATAACTCGGCATTGTGTAAAATAAAATTACATTAACCTTACACCTGACAATTTTCCACAAACTGACCATCATTTTAGAGAAAATACTCACAACAATTGTAATAATATTTTCCACAAATAAACAAACAACCGGCTGCGTCATTGAAAAGTTCACCCACAGTTACTCATAAAAAAAATGTTTTAGTCATAAAAATTATATTTCGAAATTTATTTATAAAGTTTTTAAAAATTTCAATAAACATATTAACGCATTTTATAAAATTGAAGTAAAAAAAAAACAAAGCAAAAAAACTTAATAAAGCTTTTAAGGCTTAGCACTACAGGCAAAAGCTTTTATGAAAACATTTTACATTTAACTTTCAGTGCAATTCATTCTTAAAAAAAGAAGAAATAAATCATGTTCTAGAACAAATACATATATTTTAATTTATAATGAACATTTATTTGTTAATAATTTTATAGTAAGTAAGTTGCTATAAGAATGATTAACTGATTGAGGAATTTTTAGTGTTTAACCCTGTAATGTACAAAAAAAACTATTTTAGGGGGCTTTTTACAAAAGTCATTTTTTATTTATTGAAATTTGTTTAAGATAATTTTTAATCATCTTCTATGATTTGAATTGAAATTTTTTAAGTTCACATTTTTTTTTCAAATCTTAACTTTTTATATTATAAACTTTGGTTAACTTATCTAAAAGTATGCTCAAATAATCACTATCCAGAGTGAATTTAAATTTTACTATAGGTTAAGGTTAATGAACCATAAAATAACTGCGCAGTTTTAAATGGAGCTTTCTTTTACATAAGTTATGCGACCTTAATATTTGAAATTTTTAATGCTTGATTTGAATGATATATTTAAACTTTACACACCTTTTAAAAAGTATTATTTTTAATTCAAGTTTTTTGTGTGCCATTTATGGGTTAAAAATATTAAAAATATTCTCAACATTATTAATGATGTCATGTATGATTTTAAATAAAACCAATGATGTGTTTTTGTTTTTAATATAAATTTTAGATTTTATTATTTTTTTGTTTAATTATTTCAAAATATTTACATTAGACACAAACAGGATGTTTTATTTTTAAATTAATTAAATTTAAAACAAAAGCTATAAAATTAAATATTAACTATAACTAAATAAAAATATATTAGATTAAAAAACAAAAAAATACTACTATTCTACTAAAAACTAAAGGTTCATTTTCAAACTAATTTTAAAGATTTTTATAGTGTTTTTGTTTTAGATTTCAATATTTACATGATTTAATTATTTTAAAATATTATTATTTTTACAATTATTATCTAAATATTAACACAAAACACACAAGAATGTTTAAGAGATCATTAAAAAATTTTATCTACTCAAAAATTTTTCAATTAAACTCAAAATATTTAAACTATTTTATACACTCTCTATAATTCAAAAGGATTTTTAAGGATTAAAAAAATATACAAAATTATTAAATACTTAACTAAAAAAATTAAGCAAATATTATAGCTTTTTAACTAAATTAAACAGATTTTCAAGTTTTGATTGAAAAGTATTAAAATGTAATTCGAGTTCTTTTCAGACTCCCGATTATCAGTTAAACTGATTCCCTGTTTGAAAAAAAAATAATTTTCTTATTATAAAGATCCTTGTAAAACAAACGTAATTTATACCTGATATTAAAAAAAAAACTTTTATAGTTTTCCTCAAAAATTTAGAAAGTTAAAATAAAAAAACAATGAAAAATTCGAAAAACATTTTAAGAAGAGCAAGCATACATATTTTTGTATAATTAAATAGTAGAAGTACCTTTCATTAAAATCTCCATATTAATAAAATAAAATCTTTCGTATTTGCTGAATAAAATAGTAAACAGCGGTTAAATATAAATAAACAGTTAAAAACCCGTATAAAAATATTACCAACAAAATATAAGATTTAAAGAATCAGCAATCGCTATTAGCACAATAACTTAATTATGTAAATATTTCAACACTTAAATGTTTCGAAGTCGTATTACCGGGCATTGGGTTCTGGGGTTAATTTTAAGCTCGATGTTGTTGTACTCGAAATGGTATTTTTAGATAATGTTCCTGCACTATCCCAGGAATTTTTTACATAAAAAGAAAAATTAAAAATATTATTCACCAGATACTTACAGGTGAGTATTATATTATATTCACCTAAATTTTTTTTCCACCTCAAAAATTGTTTCTCAACTCATATGTGATACACAATTTGTTTAAAATAAAACTTAAGATAATTTCATTATACCTTATATAATATAGTTAAAACAATACCGAAAATCAAATATATAAATATTAAAGAATAAAAATAGCTGAATCGAATTCAGTTACCTCAACAATAACTCCGTAGGAGCAACTGAAAAATTCAATTACCACAACCGATATATACGATTAAGTAAAAATAAATTTGGTTGTAAGCACTAATATTTTCTATTTTCTGGGTGTATTAAAAACTTGTTATTCAAAAAAAAAATTGAGCATTTTTAAAATCCATTTTTACCCCAGTATCATAATTTTTCAAATAAAAATTCGTTGAAAATAAAAATTGAAGTTAAAAAAAAATAACAAAAAGTTTTTTGTATAGCGTGTTTTTTTAGAGTGTCACAACTTTGAGTTGGCATCACTACTTTATTTGACAACCCATATAACAGCTGATAGTTGCTTTTTGTTTAGTTTACTTTGAAATTTCATTATGAATCGACTTACACCTGAGCCTGCAAATTGTTGAAATTTTTAATCAAAATAATTCGTCAAACTCATCGTGCACTTCTTCCATTTTATGGCGTACATAATTGTCCTTCAAAGCGTGAACTCTCCTTATATCACAAATTTACACTATGCCTAAAATCTCTTAAACCGGGAAAATCCAGTTTCATAATAACATTTACACGATATTTTATACACGCAAAAAATAAAAAGTGTATAATCATCAAAGTAAAAAACTAATTAAATGTTCTTTTGTAAATTAATTAAAAATACCTTTAGATTTATAAATTTTTTGTTTTTCTTAGAGAGAACAATATTCATCGTGACAGCCGAATTTCTAGCCAATTAAGTCTTTTGGTTGCATCAACCGAATTATTAAGTTCTCGCAACCAAATTGAAATATTTGTTTTTAACTGAAATTCTGTTGCCTTAACTGTATTTCGTTTGCTACAAACAATTATATCAGTGGTTCCAACCAAACCATACGGTTGGCAGGAAATTCAGTTGTCACAATGAAACTGTCTTCTATTGTAGATTTTCTAATAAAATATTATATTTAAAATGTGTAACTAACCAAAAAAAATTTAATTTGAAGTATCTTACCGAAGTACTTCGATAATTATACCCATTTCGTTTTTTACGTGTATGAAAATAGCCAACATCTGGCATCACCTTGGGAACAAAAATAATGTAAACAAATAATAAATTTGTATCATTTAAAAAAACTTAACAATATGAGTTGTAAATTCAATATATACAAAATAAAATTACAAAATTCTGTTTTGTAATATTGAACATCGTTCATAGAACCTTTTTGTAAATACAAAAAAAATTTTTTTTAAAAAAGGCACCAACAATGGAATTTGCAAATACAAAAAACTTTTTGTTATTTTTTTGTTACTTAAATTTTTATTTTCAAAGAATTTTTATATGAAAAATAACAATTTACAAACAATTCAAACAAAAAATTTTTAGAAATCGAATTTGAATTTTAACAAATTATTTTAATTGCTTAAAATTTTGTGATAATTTTTTCTGTTTAGTTGTGTCGTGAATTTAAGGTAAAGTTAAATGCATCACCCATTTTTTTACTTTTGTCTCTGGCGAAGAAAATCTTTGCAAACATCATTGAAATAGTGCCGGGAAGACCTACCATGAACAAAGTGGGAAATATTTCTTCCAAATAGTCATTGCTTTTTCAAAAACAGCAAATATTTTGTGTATAAATGTATCGTATCAATAGCAAACTTACATTATTTAACGTCCTAAATGAATAAATTTAAATCAATTACACTAAAAATTTATAATAATTTCTGTTTTTTTTTTAATTTTTCGAAATTGCCCATAAAAGATCTATTGATGTAGTCAAATCTCTAGCATTATCCTTATTCAATTAAATTATATTAAATAAATTTTAAAAATAAATGCTAATTTTTTTCACAAAATTTAAAAAGTTGTTCCATTTTTTTTTTGTATCATTAAGGATAATAAATACCGTAAGTTTCCAATTGATACGGTATACCTTTTTTCGCTTAACATTTGGTATGTGGAAAGCCAGCATCGGCAGAATCGAATAATTAATAATTAAGATCCTGTGCGAGGTGGCTAAATAAATTCTAAACTAAATACAAATTGACAAAAGCGTTTACAAATGTTTTGACAAATAATTTTATATTTCAAAAAAATTTAAAAACCTGAATTTAGCTTTTATTTAGCCTGTTCGCCGCGCCCACCCTAAAACTCGAATTCGACTTCTAACATTTTTTTTTTTGCTTAAAAATGTTTTTAAACTATTATTGTTCATATAAAACTCCTTAAAAAATAAAAAGGGAAGTTACAAAAAAAAAATAAGAATTTTTTTTTTGTATTTGCAAATTCCATTTTTGGTGACTTTTTAAATATTAGTTTATGAAAGATGTTTAATAATACAAACAGAGTTTTGTGAATTTTTTTTCGGTGTATACATCCAGAAAACAATATCAAATTTTTGCCAATCGAATTCTGGCGGTTACTACAACTATCTTCATATTAAATTATATTTTTAGTTGTGAAAGCCAAAATTCAGTTGTCTAATTAAATATTTATATACCAGATGAATATTATTACGTTCCACAAAATTTTATTTAAAGAGTACTAGGCTAGCACTAGCCCACAAAAACTTAAAAATATCTATAGATAATTTTGAATTTAAGTAATTTGCGTTTACAAATACCAAATATTAGTGGTTTCTATAAAAAATACAATCCACAATTCGGTTGGTTCAACTGAAACCTTAATTTAATGATATATTTGATCAGGATAACTTTACTTGTAGTTATCACTTTCGAAAATTGATAATTTGTCAATAAATTTGATAGACTACTACTAGTACTAGTACAGTAACTAAATAAATGGTTGCTTCTACTGTAAATGAATTTTATTCGAAAAGTTGATTGGAAATACCAATAATTGGATATTTGTATTCTTTTTAAGTTCCTTTTCTCTCGGCAAAAAGAAAACTTTCACAAATTTTTAATATATATAAATATTTTTTGCTATATAATTTTTTTCTATCAAATAATATTTTCAATAATTTTCAGAAAAAACTTTTTTTAATAAAAAGGGTATTTTTGCCACGGAGTAAATCGAAAAAGTACAATGTAAAAAGCAAAAAACACCTGTTTCTTAAATTGTATGATTTTAAAGTTGTTTAAAAAAACCGGAAAAATTTTTGAACATCATAAGAAGTCAAAAATTTGGTTCAAAACAATAAAAAATGTATAAAATTTTTAATTTTTTTTTCTTAATAACAATCTAGCAATATTCATGTATCCACAAAAAATAATGCAAATTAATTTTTTTTAGCTGATGGTTGATGCATGCATTTCGATACGGCAAAAGATTTCATCTGATCCCAAAATTTTGGAAGAGCTTAAACAAAAAAAAATCTATAATAAGATATTTTCGCTTTATTTTTGTCTTTTTAGCAATCAAAAAGGGGGCTAGACATTTTCCAAACAAGCACTATGACGTTACTAAAATTTGAGGACTTAAAAATGTTCTATTAGTTTAACTCTGGCTTAAGTAATAATTATTGTTGAAATTTTTTTAATTTGATATTTTTAATATAACATTCCGGATTTAAATTTTAAAAATGTCACATGAAAATTACAACTTTAATTTTTTATTTTGCTATAAAACTGAACAGGCCTTATTTCCTGCCAACTATAACATTCTTTTTTTTTTGTAACTTTATGTTTATTGTGCTAATAGCTTTAACGAATACTGTTTACAACAATTAAAAAATAACTAAAAAAAACTACTAGCTACCTAACGGATTTCTTTGTTTGGTTTATTATTTTTTTTTTTTTTTTGGAAATCAAAATTCTAACTTACACCATATTCCATATGCTGTAAGTACGTCTTTGTAGCTTTTCTGCTTTCTCTTCTTCCTCCGCCAATTGTTCATAATCAATTTCTAAATATTCTTTACCACCAAAATTCACTTTACGTCCCGTATACTTTTTCAAATAATTTATATGCGAAGAAGTTTCTTTACCATCAATTTCAATTATATAAGATATGCTGGTAATGCGTTCCTTTATACAACCACGCCGCCATCTTACTTGAGTCTTTTTAAAACGTTCACCATATAAAATTTCATCACCAATTTTATATTCTTTTTGCATAATACATGACTTTAAGGGTTTCTTTTCTTCACTTTCGTCTAATTTTTTACCATCTTCTGCTTCTCCTTCTTTGTCTTTTCCAACGACTTCCTCCTCATCACTAAAATAGGCAACGGCCTTTTCAATAGTTTCAATTTCAGTATTTTGTGGTTCTTCAACATCGGCATGATTGAAAAATGTATCACCTATGGAGAGTCGACGTTTTTGACGTTTGATAATAACTTTCTTTTTAATTTTACGTTCTTTTTTAGGTTCCACTACAGCAGCAGCAGCTGCTTCTACTTCTGCTGAGGGTACAGATGTAAAAGTATCAGATAGTTCGGTAGTTTCAGAAATTTCATTAGATTCTGATAATTCTGTAGATTCTGATATTTCTATAGATTCTGACAATTCTTCAGATATTTCATCTTTATCCCCTTTATTATCCTGCGTTGATATATCAATTTTATTTTCAGGTTTTTGAGATTTTTGTTCAGATTTTTTAGCTTTATCTATGGAAGTTTGTCGTACAATTTTTTTGATTATCACTTTTTTCTTATGATGTGGCGTCTCAAGGCCGGCTGTTTGCACTGGAGCTGGTGTTACTTTTAATTCAGGCATTTTTTCTTGATTTACACAAGTTGTTTTGTCCTCTTCTCCACTAAAAGTTGTTGTTTTTTCGTTAATATCTTGTAATATACTAATGGAAATTTGTGGAGAGCCTAACGTTTTTGTAGTCGATGGCGTAGCTGTGGTCTCCGATTGCTCTTTGGCGGTTGTTGTTGTAATTGTTGCAAACGATTGTTGATCGTCTCTGAATGTTGCTGGTTGTGTTGGCTCTTTTAGCGATGTTATATTATAATTATTGTTGTCGTTTTTAACGACGACCTTATCCGTTGAATCAACCACCTGTTGTTGAATAATTTCCAATTGCTGATTAAGATTTTCTGTGGGTGGCGTGGTTGTAATTGTTGACGTTGCCTCCAATTTATTGAGGCTATTTTGATTTTCTATGATTTCTTTAACCCCTAATTGTTGTGTTGTTGCCTGTTCTTTTTTAGAAACTTCTTTCACTTCATTTTTATTTATTTTAAACGGTTTTATTATAGCCGCTTCTTGTTGTAATAGATCATGAAAATCTTCTGGTTGAGATTTTTTATCAGTCAATAGACCGTTTGCTTCGCTGGTTGCTTTTGAACTTACTACAGTTGTAACATTTTCTAACATAGCGCCAACGCCACCACCACCATCGCGATTTGTTTCGTTTGATGTTAAATTTGTAGTTGTAGATTTATTTGTAGTCTGCTGATGTTGTTGTTGTTGTTGTAGTATTTGCTGTGGCAACACTAAATTTTCTATTGTTTTTTCATTTAATAATGACGCCGTCTTCTCATCGATCACTAATTGCGTTGGCAGCAATTTTTCGTTTTGGCTAATGATTTCGGCGTTAATTTGTTGGTCTATTATTTTATCATTTGGCATTAAAACATTCTTGTTTTTATCATTCTGTATCGATTTATTGTAATTGTCTTGGCGGTCGTTGTTGTCTGTCACTTTGACATTATCATCACTTTTATTAAGTTGCTTTGTTGCCAGTTGCAAATTAACGGCATTGTTGTTACCAATTTCTGTGGATTTTTTCTGTGAAGACCGTTTAAGTTTGACAATTTTTAGTTTTGGCGTCACTTCCTCTACTATGCCGGATGTAGTTGTTTTAGCAGTGATCAATTTCTTCTTGACGACAGCCTCGGAATCGGAAGGACGTCTATGTATTTTTGCCGGTATGGCCACCTTAATAGGTGGTTCAATTTTAGAACCTTCTACAGCTGCCAAAGAGGCTCGTCGTGTGGGATCTTTGTTTTTTATTGAGACCTTTTTCTTTGATTTATTTGTAGCTTCTTTAGCTGTAAGATGATCTATTGTTTTATTTTGTTTAGGTGTAGCTCCTTTATTGACTTTTTCGACATTTTGTTGTTCTTCTTTGAGGGTGTATATATTTGTATTAACATCTGATTCCAGCGATCTGATGTCATCATTAGCTTTTAATTCTAATGATGTTTCAACTTTTCCTTTATAAGACTGAGTTATAATTTTGTTATCCAAATGACTGGTTTCATTATTTTCTTGAGGTTTCAGTTTGTTTTGTTTAGTTGTGCCTTCAACATTTTTATGAATTTCTGGCTTTAAATCAGTATTGTCCAGATTTTCATGTAGTGAGACTTTTGATTTTAGTGTTTTATCTTCACTTTCCAAGACTTTGGTTTCATTTATTTCTTTATATTCATCTTTAGTTGGTACATTTTTTGTTTTAATTCCACATTTTTCCAATTCTTGATATTCTTTAATTTCACTTTCTGATTTCTTTAAAATTTCTATTTGTTGTCGATTTCCATTACTTAATACATTTGGCATTTCTTTCAGTTGTGGCGGCAGTGTTTTCAAAAAATTCAATTCTTTTATTGTTTCCAATTGTTTAGGAAGACTTTTATCCGTTTCATCTTTGTTTTGAATTTCATGTTTAGCCTTTTCTGGATTTTCCAATAATTCATTTGCTTCATCATCGTCGGTGAAAAGACTACGTCTGCGTACCTTTTTCACGAATCTAAAAGTAACAGGACCCTCCTCTGTTTTATCCTCCTCTAGGGATTCTTTTAAACCCTCTTCTTTCTTGTTCTTCTCTTGACATTCTTTTAAACTGCTTAAAGGTTTGGAGGAATTATTAGATAATTGATTCTCATTATCATTTTCTTCGGTACTATATTGTTTTAAAACACCTTTAACTTCACTTAGCGAGGCCGATATGCGGGCTTTTAAACGATTTAAACGTTCTATGGGATCTTCGACTTCATCTTGAGAATTTTGGGGTCTTAAACGTCGCTGTCTACGCAAACGAGTACGTTCTGGTAGAACATCATCTAGGGTGGTATCTATGGAAGTAGCACGATTAAGCGAGCTTATATCTGGACGTACAAAACTTACGGAATCCGAGGTTGGTGTATAACGTGGTAATTCGACTGAGAGTAAAGAAGTTGAATTTGAATTTCTTAATGCGCTTAAGGAAGGCCGAGAGGAAATCGAATTTGTTAGATGACTATCATTTAGGGATACTCTATTGTTAACCGAATTCGTTGGTAGATTACTATCAGTGCTTAAAGAATTTAACGCAGGTTTATTTAAATTTGAAAATGTTGTTTTACTGTTATTATTTCTTAATGCTGCCAATGCCGGTGTATATAAATTTGTTGAAGTATTACCGTCATTATTATTATAATTTCTTAATGTCACGCCGCCATCGGCAGATCTTGTGGATAAAGGTCTGCTTCGATTTAAAGCGGAATTTATTATTAAGCCATCATTTTTACCGACACTTTTTCGTCTTGTCTCTGTACTCGCTAGAGCACCTTTTACACGATTCATTTCAAATTTCATTTCATCGATTGTTAAATCATCTGATAAAATATTTGTTGGATTTTCAAGATTTTCTAATAATTCTATTTGATTTTCAACAGCCGTTTTTTCTCGTTCACCATCTGTTAAATTAGCTATAGTCATTTCATTTATATTAACACTATTATTGTTATTTTCACGTATTTCCGTTAACGTTTCGTGAAATATTTGAGATTGTTGATCTTTTTGTACTTCGTATTTTGATTGATCATAATTTACCGTTTCGATTGTCTTAATTTGATCAATTTCCGGCCAATTTCTTTCATAGCTTTCGCACAATTCTACCAAATAATAATTTGGCAATAATTCACTAGTGGCATAATTTTCAAGTGACGTATACAAATTTACACTTTCAGTGGGGGCACTAGGGGATTGGGGGAAGGTTGTTGTTGGTGATTCTTGTTGCTTAACTAGAAAACTACCCGTTCTACTATTTCGTTTTTCTATGTCACCGCATTCAACTGTTTTAGTTAACGTATCGCGTACATCTGAGCGTTCCACAATTTGCCCAACCTGAGGATTGCAGAGATCATTAAGATCATGTATATTATTATGAGGATCAACAGTACTCTCGAAATTTCGCACACTTGTTTTACTCAAAATTGGGGGTGTTGATGCGAATTCAACAGCTGAGTTATTTTGCTCATTATTATGATTGTTTGAAAAAGAATTTGTATTTATTGCAGAGAGCGTCGGAGTATGATCTCTAATATTACTGATAGAAGTGCTGATGGCGTCTTCATTATGCTCATTTCTTTCCGTATAATATGCCACTTTTGATGGTTGTGTATTATTTTTAGAATTTATAGCTGGCAATATATAAACATCGTCATATGTTGTTGCTAATGTAGGTGATGAGCTAAATGCTCTTGCCGCCACCTCATTTTCCACATGAACTTGTGCGAATTGAACTTGAGACGCATGTTCATTAACATATTGTTTAAAATGTTTACCAAATTGTTTGTATAAATTATGCGTCATTGATAGAGACGTTGATTTTGTTAAATCTGAATTGTTTTTAAAATTCCATGTCTTGTCTGTTAATTCTTGTGGATTTTGCAAAATTTTAATGGAATTTTTATGGTTTTTTATTAATGATCTATCATTAAGTAGCAGAAGTGGAAATTTTAATTTATTATTCTCTAAATTTTCTAAGGGAAACATTGTAAACGTTTCCTGCTGTTGCATTGTAAAAATATTTGGAAAATTTTGTAATATTTTGGAAATTTTATTTGTATTATAATTTCGTTTAAGTTCATGGCCAGATAAATATGTTGTAGATTTTATTTTAGATTTTGTTGTAGTAAATGGAAATTTTTGTTTAGTTGTTGGTAATCTTAAAGGAAATTTTAAAAAAATTAAATTCGGATTACTACAGTATTGATATAAATTTAATTTAACTGGAAATTTGCAATTTTTTGAAGATTTTTTTAATACATGAGTTCCAACAGGAAACTTTTGTAATTTTTTACTTTGACAAATTTCAGTTTCAATTTTTCTTAAATTTTGTAAATCATGTTTAATTTTTATATTCAATTTATTAAATTTAAGTTGTTTTAAAGTTGTTTGTTTGTTTTGTTGATTGTAATTGAAAAATTTTCCATTTTCCAGTTTTTTAAGTAAAGGAAATTTCAAGTTGTCATTATCACTCACAGTCTCAGTAGGTGAAGTTAAGTTTAAAGTATTATTTTCTTTCTTAGCAGAAAGTTTTACATTAAAAAAATTTTCAAAATTCTTAATACATACATTAGAATTATATGGGTTTCTATTGGAAGATGGCAAAGTTATATTTGAATTAATATAACTGTCAGAATTATTTCCAGTTTTAAAATCATTTCCTTTTAAATTTCCCTTTTTGCTGACATTTGTTACATATATGATTTCAGCATTTAACTTCAATTTCTTTTTAATTTTATTAGATTCTACTAATAAATTATTAAATTCAGAATTTTCTATTACATTTAAGCGACAGGGAAAACATTTTTTTCTTTTGGTAATAATTTTCAAAGGAAATTTTATTAATTCACAATTTTCACTATATACTATAGATGAATTATTATTTTCAATATTTCTCATAATTTGTTGTGACTTTAAATGTTGAAGTCGTTCATAAAATAAAAAATTTTCAATATAATTCAATTTGGTATTTAACGGAAAAAATAAATTTCCATTTGTAGTTGTATAATGCTGACAGGGAAACATTTTAGCTGACGCAAATGATGATAAAGATGATTCACCAAAATCATTAATCGTATAAAGATGTTGTGATAATTGCGTTGATATATTGGCGTCACTAATTTGGTTGTCACGTTCATTGATATTAGCAATATTTATAATATTTACAGGTGAAAGGGTTTGAATTGGTGATGGCGGGAGAGTTGGAGAAGCAGGTGTTGCAGATTTTTTCAAAGTTTGGCCTATTTTTGTGGTTTTATAAATAATAAATCCCTCAATATTATTTGCTCTCTTTTAATATTTTTTTTTGATTTCAAATTGGCAGCTCTGTTAATTATTTTTGTATTTTGTTTGTCTATTACTCTCATTCTCTTCCTCTTTATTCGCTCTAATTAACTTGAGTTTAATTTTTATTTAATCTATTTTTGTTTTAATTTATTCTCTTTTTGTTTTAGAAATATTTCTGCTAAATATTTATTTTTCCTGTTGTTGTTTTTTTTTCAAAAATAATTTTTATCACCAAATATGTTTAACTTGTCTTCACATAATTTTTGAGAAATAATTTAATTTCACTTTATCCGTCAACAAAGACTGCAAGTAGCCGCGTATTTAAATCATGTCTATCGCATTAAAAAAAACCACCACTAAATTCTAAAGAAATATTTATAAACATTTTCATTTCTAAATGTTCTTTATTTTTCTAGTTTTGTTCGAAAATAAATAAATAGTTTAAAATGCATTACCAATAAAATTTAATTACAAATACATTTTTATTTTAGTAAAAATACGTATAATCAACACTACACACGGCAAAAAAATAAAATCAAGCATAAACATTATTAGATTAAATAGAAAACAACTTTGAATTCAAGCAAGTTTGTTTGTTTTTTTATATTATTTAAATGCCATCAGAATAGTTTGCAAGTTGACACAAAAGAAAATTTAATGTAGAAGTAATTAAGTTTTTTTTAAATATCAATTTAGTTACTTGTGCCATTTACAAACAAATGTTGTTTAAACAACTGACAAATCAGTAAAAACAAATGGTTATTCAGTTAAAAATAAATTATTGAAATAAATGATTAATCACATGTATTTGAAATGGCTTCAGTTGAATGAAATACAAAAATCGATAACTGCTCAGTAAATCATTTTGAACAAATGTATAAAAAAGATAAATAAATAGTTTTGTAAATAAATGTATGTTCCTTTATATTTATCTGAACTGAAAACTATTTTTTTTATTAAACTACAAATATTAATTTTTTGATGATATTGTAAAATTATCTGTTTGGCGCTTACATCTTTTTGCCCGAAAATGTTTACTTGAAATATAATCATATACGAGGGCGGATCAATAATTCCGTGACTTTTTGCAAAAAAAAATATTTTTCAACATAATCTCCTTTGAGCGCAATTCACTCAGTCCAACGTTTCTCCAATTTTTGAATCTCTTTCAAAAAATATGATTTTTCGAGGTCCATAAAAAAGGCATTTGTTGGATCAATAATTTCATCGTTGGAGCTAAATCTCTTTCCACCGAGCCATTTCGTTAGATTTGGAAATAGAAAATAGTCACTAGGGGCTAAATACGGAGAATAAGGCGAATAAGGGGGCAATTACCAATCTACTTTATGGATTTTTGCTAAGCTGTGACACGATTCCGTTGGTGGTCGATTGTAAGCAAACGCGGCAGCCATCTTGCGGAAAGCTTTGTCATATTCAAGTGATCGTTCAAAATTGAAACCACTGAGCCATGTGAGATGTCTATGTCTTCCACAATCTATCGCACATCCAATCTCCGATCGGCCAACACCATATCGTGAATTTGTTCAATTGTCAACTGGGCGTCCAGAACGTTCGGCAACTTCCGTGCTTGTAAGGCCACAACGAAAGTCAGTAAACCACTTTTTTACCATTGAAATCGATAGTGTAGAGTCCCCATAGTATTTATCAAGCTTTTCCTTGGTTTGATTGACGGTTTTTTTTTCGCAAAAAATAATGTTTAATGAGCACTCGAAATTCACTTATTTCCATTTTTAAAAAAATCCACGAGGTTGTATGTTTTGAACAGCTGTTAAACGCAAAGTAAATGACGGAACTTGCTCAAAATTTGACAGTAGTCTATTAACAGGTGGTACTTGCATTTCATATAACTACGAGGGAAGTTCGAAAAGTCATGAACTTATAATATTTATAATTATTTTTTACAATAATTTCAATAAAGTAACATGTTAAATCTAATATTATATAATAATTAATTTAACTATGCTTTTTTTCTCTGTGGACTGTATACATATTATTGTATAAACTGTTTCTATATGTGATTATAAGTGTGCTGTGATTTCACCCGCCTTTCAAATTGTTGTTTTATTTTTTTTTTCTTCTAACATGATTTTTTGCCAAAATTATTTTATTTCAAAATTTATAGTATTCTTTAACAACCGGCACAAAACTTGTCCCATTCTGTTGCCTCTATTGTTTAGATTATTTCGTTGCATTTTTTTGGCAAAGATTTTCGTTTTATATAAACAAATTATATATAATTTTTTTTGTTTTTATTTTATATTTTGGTTAGAATTTGAAGGTATATAAATATTTCTTTAACCCATTTTATACCACTCATTTATCTACACTCAAAAAAAAATTAACTAAAAATTAGAAAAATTAACTTATTTGGAGGTAAAATTGAAATTTTCCTTGAAGTTAAGATACAAATTTTACTTAAATTTTTAGAAAAATTTTACTACTGAGAACTAAATTTTTATTAGAAAACAGTAAAATTTCCTCCTAATTAATTAATACACAGAATAAAATTACAAAATTCTGTTTGTAATATTGTTACTTAAATTTTTATTTTCAACGAATTTTTATATGAAAAGTGACAATTTACAAATATTTCAAACAAAAAATTGTTAGAAATCGAGTTTAAATTTTAACAAATTTTTTTAATTACTTTAAATTTTGTGATACTTTTTTTTGTGTACAGCATATAAAATTGTACTGTTAGTTAGGAAATGTTTTCCTTGTTTTAAGAAAAATTTTATTTTATTTAAGTTCATTAGATAATTTTTTTTTACTAAAAACTAGGACTTAACTTCCTAAAAATTAAAAAAAAATATTTTCAAAAATTTTCTAATAAATATGAAACGGTTTCTATGGTAAAGGTAATATATTTTAAAGTACTTTACACTCATTGTGTAAGTATTCGAATGACGATTATGTTTTGATTAAATCAAACATAACTATTTTGTGTAATTTTTTTATTTTATTTAAGTAGCAAGTATGAAAAGCAGGGACTGAAGCCTGAAAAAAATGGGTTCAGGTTCGGGTTTTGGTTAATCGAAATAAAAAAAAAATCAGGTTCGGTTCAAGATTCGGGTTCAACATTAAAAAAAAGTACAAATGTTTTATCAATAAGAAATTAATGTATTTTTCAAAGAAATTTTCATTGTATTTTATAATTAATATATTCTTTAAGTTTTCTTCTTTTTAATTTGTTCTCTGTGGCGACAAAATGAATTTCAAGGCGAGAATGCCTTTTCATTTGAAGAATTTGATTAAGAAAATCGTTCGTTCTTTTTTAAAACTTGTTCGAGCATATCTTCATCATCTTCTGAAGAACAAGATATTGATTCTCTCATAAAATTATTTTCTTTCCATTTGCAAATTTTTAAAAATTTTAATTTTTAGCAATTTGATCATCTTCGGGACTTAGCATTAACTTAAATCTTCTATCTAGATATAATGCTGCAATCAAAAGTGGATTATAAATAAAGTTGTTTTCTCTTTTTATAATATTTAAATATAATTCTTGTGAAAATGTTTTTGTTTCGTCATCTTTTTTTAGCTGTAATTTAAAACTTAGCCAGATTCTATAAAAATCGCCTAAAGTCATCTGTTCTTGTTGTAGTTTCAGCGGTAATTTTTTAACAGGTTCAAAAACTTCTACGAATTCTTCACAAATATTCCAAATATTATCATTCATAACATCCAGTAATTCCGAACAAAAACTTCGGTATTCCATTAAGGCTTGTCATAACTGACAGTCTAGTACGGTTTTTAGAAGTTTAGTTTTTTAGTTACAGAAGAAATTTTTTGTGTTCGCAATTTTTTGCAAATAGCCCTCTCAAGTACGAGTATTTGCTTAAAAGGACTAGATGATGTGTTGAGCACTGCAAACTGGAATGCAAGAAATGTAATACTTTTTATGATTTTTCTACCAAACATTTTTAACGCCATGAACAGCGAGAATATTTTTTTTTTATATTTTTGATTTTTTGGGTTCAGCGGGTTCGGGTTCAAAGTTTTTATAAACAGCGAACCTGAACCCGTTTGGGTTCAGTTTCAGTCCCTGATGAAAAATGATTAAATGTTGTATAAAAAATGATGGATTATACTTTTTTAAAAGAAAAATTCATTGCAAACACTGTTTTTATGGTTTGAGAAATGATTTTTCATTTTTCAAACTTTATTAATTGCTTAAACCTACTTTAACAGATTAAAAAATATTTCGTTATTAAACAACACAGGAAACTACAAAATCAACTTTTTCTTGAATTAATCATTGTTCACATTTAATCACTCAAATAAAATTTAGTGTAGAATAAAATCAGCATCATGTTACTGAAAGCGTAACTTGGATCAGTTTGAATCATCTGTCGAACATGTTTTATGCAAATTTAATCACAGAACGCTGAAAAAGTCAGCATTGAATAAATCATAACAAACAACGCGTATTAAATCAGTGACACAACAAGTTGCACGTCGTTTGATTGATTTAAGATCATCAACAAATATGTGTGTTGGAGTATATTCAGCGTTTGAACGCAAACACATGTTTATACTTGTGTTGATTGCGTATAAACGTTTTGCAATCAGCAGTTGCAGTTCTCTGTTAATCAATTTATGCATACTGTTTTTGTCAAATTAGCTTACAAATGTTTTATTTAAGTCTTTAAAAACTTTATGCATTCCACCCTAAATGTGTATTTATAAAAATAAATATTTATAAACTGTGATTGAGATAATTTTATTTATTATTATTTTTATATATTTTTAAATTTTCAATTCAATCAATTCTGGACATTTTTATATTTTACAAAGTTTTGTAAATTATGTTTTATGCCTAGGTCTTAATGTTCAGCAAATAAATTAGCTAAAATAAAATTTTCTACAAATTTGTTTTTTTCAGTCTACCAACATTCAGTAAGTTTTTTTTAATTTTAGCAAGAATTTTTTATTTACAATTTTTTTTGCCTAATATCTGCTGCTTTTTACCAACACGATTTTACTGACATTAGCAATTTTTCGTCAAACAATCCCCTAACTAAAATTTTGCTGACTCGGCAACATTTTTTGCTAACTTTACTAACATTTACTTTTGAGTGTAAAAATATTCAAAATGAAAAAATAACTGTAATTTTATTATCATCATGAACACCACTGGGTATCCGCGCATGCTCTGGCATGTGGGTGTCTTGTTTTTGGCAGCCTAAATCAATTTTTTTTTTTAAATAGAGATTTTTTTAAAAAATTGGAACTTAGTAGAAATTTTTTGGAAAAATGGATAAACAAAGTCGCGAAATGCGGTCTCGCGGTATTATCAAATAAGATGAGATCTTTGCGATCCATTATTTTAAATTTGCTCTAAAACTGTTTGTAGGGATGCCTTTTATCATAATCGGTATCAATTAAATCCTTTCAACAACATCATGTCAATAATTTAACAATTTGAAAATTCCATTAATGATAAAAACCTAACAATACTTGTCCACCGTACGTAAGAGTATTATTATTTTAAGGCTTCCAGTAAATATAACTCATACGTTAAATTGTTGTTATAACCCAATCGGTGTCACCACGGACAAACATTTTTTATAACCAAAATTTAAAAAAAAAAGTTACCAAATTAAAGTTTTATGTTTTTATTTAAATACTCGTATAATAAACCATTAAATTTGTACTGGAAATATTATTTTATAGCAAAAATTTATAAAAAATTAAATTACCTGCTCTCATTGTCGCATTTAAATGATAAAACTTCGGACTCACTATTTGCATTGACTGCAGTCTTTTTCAATAAAAATCCAAAACAACCCAACTAAAAAAAGTTCCGCTTACGTACCTTTTTCAGTATATTATAAACGGAATCCAACTCCGGTTACGTACCATTTTCTGCATCCGTAAACGTAGCAGAAAACAGATTTTGAGGAACATCGAAACTTATTCGAATTTTGCCTTTGTGTGGCGTAAAAACCGGAATTAAAGGACCGGTTACGGACAGTTGTGTCGTGTAAAAATGGTCTTGAGTTCTTGGTCCTATTATTTTTTAGATTTCTTAAAACAAAAAAAAATAAATAAACAACACAAAGAAAACATTTGAAAAAAGCAATTACCATCCATTTCCACGTTTTAAAGCTTAATACCTGATAAAAAAAAAACAAATAAGTTTATGTTCAGCTGATAATATTTACAATGTAAAAAGTACATTTCGATTAGCGGAATAAAAGTACTTCAAGTCACTAGTTCTGCACCTTAGTTTGCATTCATGCAATTTTTAATATAACAGAAGGGTTACGCGATTTTAGGGTGATTCTGGGCAGCACAAAAGACCTACTGTGGTCGCGTTGCGTGGTGCCATTTGAAATAATAATAATAATAATACGCGATATTAGATGTATATTCTATTCTGTTTGGTTGCATATTTATATTTTTATAAAAGCAATAAACAACACCGTTTGCTACGAAATCAAGACTGATAAAAAACGGTGAAGTCCGTTTTAACGGCACGGAGTTAAAACGTAGTGTTTTCGAAAAACCCGATTATGCGGTCCGTTAATATTCCATTTACGTACAAGTTTTGACGGATCCGTGTTTTACGGACGTAAACGTCTCGCAATTTCAATAATAAACATACGACCGGTAAAGACATAATAAAGAATTTTTGATTCGATTTGTTGATGAACTCTAAAATGCGATACAATATAAAAATGAAAAGGCAGATAATGACCGAGGGGGTTATGACTTATTACCGAAATTTATCTTCTATTAATCATTAATATTTTTAATCCATATTTGATTATTAAATTGATAAATAGTGATTTAGTCATAAATAAAAATTTCAAAATTGTTCAATGAACTTCTTTCAATATTAGCTGAAAATTTTTTGTTTTATATGTTGAAAAAATAAACTAATTTTTAGCGTCTAAACGTTTTTTTTTTTTTGGCAACATATCAAAGAAAATATTATTAAATAAACCCCTTCCCACCTTATCACTAGTAGAAAATATAATAAAATTTTGACAAATATATATTTGGCAAACTAAAAAAGAAATGTATGATATTTAGTTTGTTTAAAAAAAATGCATATAAATAAATTGAAATATGTAATAGACATTAAGGATTTTGTGTTATGAGTCAAAAATACTTGGAATTTTAATTGAAACGTATAATTATTATTAATATTTTTCTATTTTTAAAATGCGTTTCTGAATGTCAGTGAATAAGAAGGTATTTGGCACATTTGACAAATTATAAATATTTGTTTCATTAAATAAATTTTGTAATTCCCATACCCCTCAAAACTTGTATGCATTTATGTACGTGAACATTCAATAAATGATGCACAGCATTTATTCATAAGTAGAATATTTTAATAGGAAATTTTATTTAAATTAGGGACAGGGCGCCCTTATTTTGCCACTATAAATATTACAACACATCTTAATTTAATTAAAAGAAATTGTTTTGTTATTCTTCTATAAGTTTAATTGAAATGTTTAAACTTAAAATATCACTTTTTCTGATGTTATTTTTAGATGCCCTATTCAATATCATGGTCGTCCTTGTGCTGCTGCTCCCGCTACCGGTAATAAATTGCAGCATTTGAAAGAGTTACAAAATTTTATTGTTAGTATATTTGGAGAATTGACTGAAGCAGAAAAAGAAGCAATTAGAAAAGAAAGTGAACACAGCATTGCGCAAGCTAAAGCTTTGGCAGAACAAAGAGCTAAAGAATTGAAAGCAGCTACACCTGCCAAAGCTGTAGATTCTAAAGCTGCCGCCAAATCAACGGATTCAAAAGTGTCTGTCAAATCTAGCGATACTAAAACAACTCCACCACCTGCTAAGCCTACAGATAAGTTAAAATAAATTGAAAACTTACAAAATTTCAAAACAATATTTTTTGTAAAAAATGTATCATTTTGATTTAAAAAAAAAAACTGCGACTATAAATTAACACTTCATATAAAAACGCATTTTTTACCTTAATTTATGTGTGATCCCAAAATTTTACTAAGTTAGCCCTTAAGGTCTTCTAAAAAACAGAATGAACACGCAATTTTGTATTTATTTCATACAGTATCAATAAAAAAAAATATTCAAAACCTAATTTATGATTTATGCGCTTGTGTATGAAAAATTTAGTCAAAGAATTATTTTTTTTAGCCGACGATTACAATTTCCTTAATTTCTCTATGGTAATAAAATAGGTTTCAACCGAAGTAAATTCAAATTTCATTTGAAAAATTTTTCGCGTGAAAGAATTTTGAGATTTTTTTTACTAGCACCAAAAACATTTCAGACAATCAATTTTTGTGTTTTATAATTTTTTTTTTCTCGAAAAAACATTGGAATGGAAACTGGCTCCCACCGCGATCCGCAAGTTTTCCGACGTGGATCTTTGGATATGTGGTTGCTTTTGTCTTTCACATGCATTAGTGTGCTATCACACATTAGAACAATTATACTGCCATAATATGCCAGCTTGTGGGCAAGCGGGGTAAAGAGAATGGTTTTTTGGTGGCGTAAAGTTTCAACCAGCTTCTTACCCCGCATTAGCAGCACAAAATCAATACATGTACATTTTTAAAAAACGCTAATGTTATATGCATACAAAAAACACTAACACACACAAAGCTATGTATACGCATACATTTTATGCCAGATGAATTATTCTCGTGTGTTTTGAAAAGAACAAACATTGTGTGACTTATATATTAGTCTATTCAATAGACTCTATTGTGTGATAGCTTTAGTGACAGTAAACAGTTTAACTTTTGACATTTACGATTATGCTTTCGCTCCACATCCGTAATGCATGAAATTTTTTGGCCGTATACATGAACTTTTGCATACAGAAATAAAAAAAATCATTATTGTTTTGCTGCATTTAGTATATGCATAAAATTTTCATACATATTTCATAATTGTTTTGCTACATTACTATATCAACGAATGTAAATCAAAACATGTATTTATATACAGCAAAGACAGTTAAATTAAAAAAAAAAAATTTATATGCAGTACAATTAAAAAAATGTTACTTAAGTTAGCAAAAAATGTTGCTTAGTAAAAACTTGAGTACTTAAAGAAGCTTGCAGAAAAATTTTTAATGTCAGCTAAATCGAGTTGGTGAATTCAGTAAAAGTTTTTCTTACACTCAGTACAACGTTGTGACGTTGACTTATGTCATATTTATATGGGAAAATGATCTCATATATAGATATCATTGATAACCTGTCGCATATAAATGAAGGATCTAAAAGAGTATTTAGTGGTGAACTATATGTGATTATGGAAGAAGCTATCAATGTTGGCTTTTGTCATATATATGTTCTCATTTATAGCCTGCCGCAAAAACACATCTACTGAACGATGGAACTAAAGGAGTATTTAGAGGTGAACTATATGTGATTATGCGGAAAACTATCAACGTTGGCTTCTGAAATTTCCATACAATTTGTCATAAGTAACGTTAAGCGTTAACACTTAACGTGGGTTTATGTCAATTTTATATGGGAATGACAATTTTTTTTTAGCTTGCTGCATAACCAAAGCTACTAGTCTATTGTGTAATGTTATGAAATGCTCAATTGAACGAGTTCGTTCACGAATGAAACAACTCTAATTTTATTGTAAATGTCAAGTTAGATTGCATTTTACAAATTTGTTCTCGATCTTTTCGAAACGTAAAAAAATTAGCATTTCGTTTTAATTTGTCTATATTATTTATATATTCACCAAAAATGTTTGGATTAATCATTTCAGGACGCCTGGTAATGTATTACAATAATGGAGATGTGACCCTCATAACGTTTCTTTTATTTTTTTTAGCCACAAACTGAATTCACACCTTTAGATGATAACAAAGCATTAATAAATGTTCCTGATATAGACCAAGTAAATTATATAGTGGTCTTTTTAACAGGCATACAACCTCTACCAGAGGGCACATCTGCTGCGGTTTATTTTAGTTGGCCAGATGCCACAACAGCTCCTACATGGCAGTACTTAGGACACATCTCAAATGCTAAACCTTCTGCTATTTTCAAAATATCCCAACTGAAAAAGGCCCATGAACTGGAAGCACATCAAAATGGTATGATATTTGGAGCTCAAGAAATTTCACATACCGCCCAAATAGGTATATCCGTTGAACCCAGTGACGCCATTACACAACTGACACCAGCCGTGGTAAGTAGCAAGTTTTCTTTATATAGTGCATTTATAAAATATGTTTTTTTTTAATTCACATTTTAGTCAAATGCTGATGCAAATTTACAGTTTAGCCAAAAAATGCTGGAAAATTTCTTTAATTATGCCTCTAGTTTTACAGTAACCGCTCAACAAATACCTCCTCATATGTGTAACGAAACCTTAGTACCGCTATCAACTTTACTAAACTGGTACACAAACTTCCAAAGGCGCATGGAACAAAATCCTAATTTCTGGAAATATTGAGAAGTGGGATGACATGACAAACTTAAAAAATGTATCCTATTCTCAGGGAGTTTCAAGTGAAAAAGCATGAACATACTTTTTATACTTTAATTTAGTATTCTTTATTAATTCAAGAAGACTTTATTTGTTTGTACTCAAGGAGTTTTATTTATTTATAAAACCAAATTTTTGTTGGTTTTTTAATTATAAAATACAATTTTGTGCGTTTTCAACTATTTTAATTTTGTTTATTTTTTTCCTCCTCTGATATTTAAAACACCCATATAAATCGGATTACTCGAAACCAAAATTATCAAAAACAGGTGCATGTTTTTTATTCCTCCTGATTAAAGTTAGCGTATTTAGTTAAAACGTAAAAAAATTTCAAAACAAAAACTGATTTTTTTTGGCAAATTATAAATTTAATTAATTTAACTTAATTCTCAGAGCTTCGAAGATCTAATTAAATGTTTAAATCCGAATTTAAAATTTAAATTAAATATGACTAATCAATTAAATTCGCATTTGGCACCGTTTGATTTGTTTTTAAAAGAATTAATTCAATTGTTAGCGTTCGTTTTATCAAATGAATTTATCCATTTCACTCAGTGATTTAAAAAAAAATATTTTTATAGTAGACCTCAAAATAAGTATTTTTGTTTCTTCCAAAAAAAACGTGTTATCGAAAATACGTATTTTCTTGATTACTATATTAAAGCGTAATATAAAAACAACCTAAAATTAGGTTGTTTTTACATTAAAATAGAAATATTTAAACTGTCGTGTACACAGTACCATAAATCTAGTTCGTGTACACAGTACCATAAGATCGAAATCCAGATAAAACTCGAGCGCAATGTAAACGTCTTTTAAAACAATTGTAAAAAATGACAGTTTTTATCACTTCGCAGAAATTAAACCATTCAGAATCGGTACTGAGCTAAAAAAACATTTAAACTTAACGAATACACGAAAATAAATTCATGCAAGGCAATGGCAAAAATAAAATGTGTCTGCTTTATTTAGAGGTGTTATTTGCTCTACCTCTAGCAGCTTTCTCTGGTTTTAAAATGCGCACAACAAAAAAATAATACATAGGGCTTAGATTTTTGTATAAATACTAATTAAAAATTTTTTTAATTTAAGATTATTTTATGTTGAAAATGTGGTCAAACCAAAATCTCGCTAAGTGCAAATGCAATCGGTCAAGATGTACGGCGAGATTTCCATTGAAATTGAAAGATTTTAAACAGATGTAAACGCAACCTTGAAAATCGCTATAGTGGCAACAGTGTGCATACCTATCACGATATCATCTAAACAAACTCATTTTTTTTAGTAACTACGTAAATTCTGCATCCCAAATATAGCTACCAGATTTGACGATTTTTCGTTATTTTGACGATTTTTCGTCAAAAAGTAGCAGTGACGATTAGATAATTTTTCGTCCTAAGATTACGATTTTTATGAGTAAATGTTGTAATCTTACAAAATTTTTTAGACATTTATGTCAAAATACCGTAACGTAAACTGTACTTTCAATGTAAAACACACTGAGGAAATTATCTTCATGACGAGAGAAGACAAGTTACTTTTTTTTATTCATATTTGTTTATTTATTTTTATTTATGGATTTTCCCGTTATTAGCTTTAAAGCAGCTTTTTCCTAAAATTTTTAGGTGTTTTTTTTCTTTTTCTGCTGGTTTTGTTCATTTTAATTAAGAGTTTTTTTTGCCAACTTTTTACTTTTGTTTGTTTAAAAAATATTCTTTTACAAGTTTTGTTCTTTTTTTTAAATGTGTTTTTTTGCAATATTTTTTTCTTAGCTTTTTTTGTCTTCTTTGTTCATGACAATGAATTTTCGCGACAAGGCAATAACATTGCATTGGAACTTACACATTGTAGTTTTCATAAAATTTTGTGAAAAACATATTTTTTTTTGTTTCATACACTTAATGATTTTAAAGCATTTTATTAGTTTTAAGAAATTTTTATTTCACGTTTCATTAGTTTATTAAAAAAATTTTAATTTTTGCCTTGACTATTTTAACTACTATTTATTAGTTAAATACTATTTTAAATTTACCTAAACAATTTCATTAAATTAAATATAAAATTAAATTTTAATATTTTTTACAAACTAATTGAAAAACTTTAACGAACTAAATGAAATGTTATTTTAAAAAGAAAATTTATAATAATATCACCAATACTGGAAACTACTAGACATGGGTGGAAAGAAATGGTCGACGTATGTAAAGACAAAGAGTTTAAAAAGTTACTTAGGGGAAATGTATAAAATGTGGCTGCAAATGGGAAATCAAATTTTTTTCCCGGCTTTTGTTTGATAAATTCACATTTTTAAATGTTGAAAGTTTTCGTCAGATTTATTATTTATTTATTTATTTCATAGTCACATATGCTGTACAACAAGATAAAATCTTATAATTAAAATACAGGAAGCAGTTTGCGGAGAAATAATATTGCAAGTTATTTAAAACTTAAAATTACGTTTAAATAATTAACATAAATAGGTATAATATCACATTTTCAAATATATATAAAGAATATTTAATAATATAATTGGCAAACATAATTTAACACAAGAAAATAAGTTTAAAGTGGGACAAAAAAAGGTTTAAAAAAAATTGTTTAAAATTGTTTTCGTTGTTGTTAAGTTGTTGGTTGGCTGGAAGACTTTTCCAAAGACTGCTGCACCATTTACATAAAAATGCCATTCAGACACATGATATCGGTGTTTTGGTATATTAATTTTTCTACCCGTTGGAGATGTGGCAAATTCTATGTCATCAATGTAAAGTGGATTTTTAGTATAAATTACTTTATAATAAAACAGTACGTGTAATTCAGTACGTGTAATTCAAACGATACGTCATAAAGTTTGATTGCAAATGTTGAAATACGTTCAAGCGTCCTAAATCCATAGACATATCTGATGATATTATTGTACAATACATTTAACTTCCGTTTACTAATTGTATCACAGTTTTCAAACAGCTCACATCCATATATTATTATTATAATTTAAGAATGAAATTTATTAATTCACTTTTGGTTTCCCTTGGGAATTTCCTGTTTGCAGGCACAAGGTGTTCATAGCTACAAAATGTTCATGGATCTTTAAAATATTTATATTTATATTTGAACTTAAATTTCTTTTTTGACGATTTTATCAAATTGATTTGACGATTTTGCAAAAAAATAAAAATATATTATAAAATTGACGATTTTAAAACAAACTTATCTGACAGCACTATTTCCAACAGTAAAATAATCGAACAATAACAATAATAAAGTTATATATGCGTGTTGTTGAAAAATAATATTATTACAACTATATTAATATATCAAATATAAAGACTAATAAAATAAAAAAAAAATATTCTGAAAGTGGAATCGAATTAATAAATAATTAAAATTGACTAAAAAAGATAAACATTTTTTTACGTTGCAAAAACTGTGTGGATTTGTAAAAATTGCAAATTTTACATGTATAATATTTGACTTGATAAAAAAACTGTGAAAAATATATAATATATCTAGTTTCGGTTGCATTACGGAACGGATGTTTGATAAACATAAAATTTTACATTGCCACAATTTGGTACTCAATAAATTTTTCAAAACGTATTTCTAATTGCGAAAACAAAATGTCAAAGCAATGCTTGTCAGTTTCCAATGATGATGGTGTGCTTCTTTCTGGCTACCACAAAAAATTGAAAACCATGAAAAAGAAATTTTTCGTGTTGTTTAAGGAAAGTGCCTACAATGGCGCTCGAATAGAATACTATGATAATGAAAAAAAATTTAAATCCGGATTTACACCAAAGCGAGTAATTAAAATAAAGAATTGTTTTAACATAAATAGACGCCTGTACACAAAACATGAGTTTGTTATTGTACTGTCCTCAAAGGAAGGTGGATTTGGAATTGTTCTGGATTCGGAGGAAGAAATGAATACATGGCTTAAAAACTTGCTAATGTTGCAAAGAGCTGAGAAAATAACCTTCGATGTTCAACATTTTGATTACGTATGGCAAGTGATAATACAAAAAAAGGGCATAGCTGAACAACATGGCTTTTTTGGAAATTACAACATTTGTCTTACAAATAAATCAATAACATTTATTAAGATTGGTCAGGAAAACACTTTTACCAGTGACAGAAGAACTGCCAAAATCGAGGTTTTACTTACTACAATACGCAGATGCGGCGATTCACAATGTTTTTTTTATATGGAGATTGGAAGACAAAGTACTTTGGGCCCTGGCGAGCTGTGGATGGAAACTGAAGACCCTTTAACTGCCAAAAATATGCATAAAATGATATTAAGTAAAATGACATCTCTAAACGAAGCTTTAGCAGAACCAATGAGAAAGAGATCATCTTCGGCAACAGAAGCTTCAAATCCTCTTCACGACAGAAAACCCATTCAACATTTCGATAAACCAATTAATTATTTTCAAACTGCTCATACTTTAAGTCGGGAGAGATGTGATAGTTTGCCCTCGAGAAATCGTACTACAAGTGAGTGTTGCAACAACAGCTTTAGAATGACATCAATTGCAACAATTCCTCGTGTACAAAATGTTCAAGTCAGTAAAAGTTCTCCTATTGCCTACTCTCCAAGTGAGGAGTCGGCTAGCGTTGCAGATTCTGAAGAATCATCTTTTACACCTTACTTGCTAAGTTTTCAACGACCCGTTCGAGCATATTCTGTTGGAAATAAGAATGAACAGAATCAAACTCCAATTGCAAAGGAAGTATGTGGAGAAACTTTTGGAAATCGCGTTAGAGCATTTTCAGTGGGATCACGATTAAAAAACACCCGCCCATGCCTAAAAACCAGTCCAAAGTACTTTAACAGCAACAACATTGAAAATAATTGTCCCGAAAGTGCTACCAAAAAGTCTATAAGTGTCCCAATGCTAATTAATAAAAGCTTCAAATCTGTAGAACAAATGACTGATTTAATGGAAATTGATTTTTCAAAATCATTTCAGAATACACCCAACTCCCCAAATCAACATCAATCAATAAATGAAAGCCAGCCCCATTTGGATTGTTCGAATTCTATGGAATCTATACCATATAAACATACCGATAATGGCTATCTGGAAATGAGACCAATTACAGCCGAACCAACAACAAATATTACCACTACTAGTACTTTAGCTAAAAGAAATGACGACAGCAGTCGGAATAAAAACCAACCGCTAGATTTTTTACAGAATAATGCTATCGATAATGCAATTGTCAACTCAGAATTTCAACACGATAATGAAGTAAAAGACATGTGCCCAAAACACTCTACAGATAATCTAATGTGCTCTACAACAACTACTTCGAATGCGAATGAAGACTACAATATTAAAAAAGAAGGCGAATTATCCCCCGATAATAGCATATGTAATACAAGTAATAATAAAGAGAGGTTCAGTGTCAATGTAAATACAATAAGCAGTGATAATGTTTTAGAATCCAGTAAATTACGTTCAATGACTAATTTAAAACCGACCAGCAAGAACTGTATTTTAAACAACTGCAACTTAAAATATGGCGAATCCCTAAGTTTGAATAATGAGCTTAACTATGCTAGCTTGGACTTGCCATTGTGTAGCAAGGATTTAAAAAAATCTAACGTTAAAGAGAGTTTAAGCGACACAAACATTGGAAACACAAAAAATGTATATGCCAAAATAAACTTCGATCAGCCTGAAATATCCTCATTTAGTGTAAGAAAGAATCATTGAACGAAATCAGTGAACGGATTTATTTTTTTTTTAATCACTGAACGGATTTTATTTTTTAAATCACTTTACGGTTGAGTGAAATTGTCCGTTTACACTGAACGGTTGATAAATTGAACGATTGAAAAATTGGTTTCTATTCTGTTTCTATTAATTAATTTAATTAGATAAAAAAAACTTGTACAATCAAATTAATTCTTAAATCATTATTGCAGTTGAACGCGTACAATAGAATAATTTCACTTGATTTGTTTAAAAAATGAATTCGTTCGCTTTAGATAAAAATTAAATACGATTTATGGGGAATGCCGTAAAAAAATAATTAATTCTTTGAAGCTCTGGTTAGCCCAACCTTTTTGACAAACTTTATAACAATAATTTTTAGCCAATTTACAAAAGGTACTACGAAAATAAAACTCGGCAAAAATGACACATGTTTACACAAAAATATTTTTGTTTGAAAAATCTGCAATACTGAGCTTTTTAGATATCGATTTAAGGGCTTTTCACACATTGACTGCCCTTATCTACTATTTCCCAGTATTGGTGATACGAAATGTAATTTTTTTTTTATCAACTTCCTTTTGAAAATGACATTTCATATCCCTAATACCACAGCATATACATTAGCGAAAATCTTTTTGGAAGGGTATGGTAACACTTATGTTTACTAATACTTGAACATTTTCCTTTAATAGTATTAGTGAATTTATATACAGGGGGGCTGTTGTGTAATTTGATTCGAAACAAAAACGCTTTTGATCAAGATTTTGAAGTAACAAAAAAATAATTGTTTTTATGGGTGAAAATGTGAAGACGAAAAAGTTGGACTTTCAAGAACGGATATTTTTTTACAAGAGTTTTAAAATCTCCGAACTCAAACACTATATTTTTCGAATCAGCTTACACAATAACCATCCAGGGTACAACACAAAATTGTATTTTTAGTGACAAAATTAGTGTGTATGTGCATTATTTGCCTGTAGGCAAATAATTGTAATAAATAATTATTATTATAATGAATAAATAAAGTTATAAAATAAGTATACTAATCAAAAAGAAAAAAAAAATAATTTTTCATTACACTTAATAAATAACAATTAAGAGTAGTTTACATTAAAAGATTGAGTATTAAGATCTTGTAAACAAAAACCATGTTCTAAAGATTTTTTTGGCAGTCATATTAGTTTTCGATTTTCGTTTGATTTAGCTCTCTTACATTTAAATTATTTAAGGTTTTAAATTGTATTATATTGACTGTGTAATGGATATTTTACTTAAAATCATATGACTCAATCCTTTAATGTTACCGACTTGTAAGATTTTAATTTGGATTATATTGGCAGTGTTTATAATTTATTTTACTTAAAATAAATTCTATTTTGTAAACGACTTTTTAGCATTTATATATTTATATTTTCAATATTTGTTTAAAATATTCCATTAATATTTTATGATAAAAAAATGTTAAAAACCATTTATAAAATTTGTTTATTATATAAAATTTATGTAGCATACTTTTTTGGGTGTTAGGCTGCGTTTACATCTAGTTCTTTAACAAACGTTCTTTATTCTTTTACACTCGTCTTGGCTAAACACATTTGTAGGATTTAGGTGTAAACGCAACATTACGGTTCAAGTGTCATTTTTTTTGTTTTTTTTTCTACCTCAAAAACGTTATAATTTTATATTCACATCTCTAAAATATAGCAGTAATTTAAAAAATTTGCAAGAATATTCAATGATAAATCTAAAAAATATTTGTTTTTAATCTTTTTTCCAAGTATATGTAAAAAATAAAGTAAAAATAAAATAATGAATAAAATGTGTGTTACTAAATCAAAAATTATCCTTACGTAATATGTACAATAGGTTGTTTCGAATTTGGTCTGGCAGTAGCACTCAATTGATGCATATTAGGTGTATTTATGCAGCAAGCTACCAAAGTTTATTTGGTTTATTGGTTTATGTCATTCCTATATAAATTTGCCATTAGCCAACGTTTAGACTTAACGCTTAACGGATATATCGGATGAAAACCGAAGTTGTCCGTTAAAAGTCCGTCAATGACGGACCGGATATATCGGATGAAAAACGGAGTTGTCCGTTGAAAGTCCGTCAATGGCGGACCGTTTACGGATCCGTATTCCTACCGTTTTTCAACAATAAACGGATTTATATAAATGCCTAAATTTTTTAATTTTGAATACAAATTAAAGTTTTTTTTCTTTAAATTTATTTACATATTTAGATATGTAATAAAATAGCAAAATAAAACTTTGACAAATTTAATTAAGTGAAGTATTCATCTCCATGAATATCATGAAAAAATAAGGCAATATTTTTATTTGCAAAATTTCATAAAATTGAGCACATCACCGTAAATTAATTTTAAATTTCATATATATATTTACCTCAAATTAAATTTATTAAATTTATTTTTTGTGTATCTGTTTTTCTAAACTTTAGCGCGCGACCCGTGTAATGATCACAGACATGTTTCAATTATTCGTTTTTGACACCAAAACGAATTCAAAAGCAACGGAAGAAAAACTAGTGAAATTCGAGGAAGTCCGTATTTGACGATACAGAAACGGATGCACCAAAACGGAGTCAAAACGTACTGTTTTCGAAAATTCAATTATACGGTCCGTTCATGTTCCGTTTACGTACATCCTTTGACGGATACGTATTTACGGCCCGTAAACGTGCAGTTGAACCGGATTCAAGAATCCGTACGTGTCGGAAAGTCCCTAAAAATGTTTCTTGGGAAGTTATCGAACATGTTGAGGAAGCAGTACCTTATTTTGGTAGCGTAAACATTTTTTTATTTATTTTATTTTTTTTTATTTATTTATTTGCAATTTTAAAGCCCATAGGGCCAATTAATCTAAATTACAAAATCTCCTTAAATTGTAGCAACATCTTATATAATGTATTAATAAATATCAGAATTAAATAAATTAAATTAATAAATATCAGAATTATATAAATTATAAATAATAAAAAAAAATAATATTAAACCAAAAACTCGCCAGTAATAGATTAATAATTTATTAAAGTCAATACTCCAAAACTACAAATTATTAATTACTTCCATGCACAAAATCGATTAGTTTACTTTTTTGGACACTATAAGAAACATTAAAACTTTTTAAATCTCTAGGAAGGGAATTATATGCTTTAGCAACTCTCACAAAATATGATCGTTTCAACATTGGGGTTAGTTTTGGATACAACAACTGTAAATTTCGTGTTGATTTGCTAAATCTAAAATTTTGTAAAAGAATGGTAATATAAATAAATCTCATTTACCTTAAAGAAATGAAGTAAAATACGGACCTTAATAAAACTCTGGAAGGAACAACCCAAAAATCTGTTAACATAAGAAGCCCAGGGTTCCAGTATAAACTTCCATGCAATACAAAAAAATGGGCATTAACAATGCATGAACAATACGGGTTTTAACTTCAAATGGAAGACATAAATTAACATTATATAGCTTTCGAAGAGAGGAGTTCACTCTTCGCGCTTAAAAATCCAAATGGGCATCAAATTTAAGTTGGCTATCTATAACCACTCCCAAACACAACAGATTATCTACAAATTCTATTGATACACCATCAACAATAATGGATATTTCATTTCTAAATCGAGGACCAAAAAAAAAAACACTTTTAGTCTTAGTAGCATTAATAACAAATTCACTACGTCTCATCCAACTCAAGGTTTTATCAACATAAAAATCAATATTCGATTTAAGGACATCAGTAAATTGTGGTTCATCAGAGAATAACAATTGCAAGTCATCCGCAAAAGCAAATGGCAAGCAAAAATTACCATCAAAAATATCAAATAAGTCATTCAAAAACATAATGAATAATTGTGGACCCAACAGAGAACCTTGAGGTACACCAGTCAGCACCTGAAGAGTCTCAAAGTAGAACGTACATTATCCGTTAAACTCAGTAAGAGTGATGAAGTGCTAAGTCCACGCCTAAATCCAAACTGACAATTATGAAGCATACGACTGGAGTTTATATATTGAACAAGTTGATCCTTCATCAATCCCTCTACAAGTTTTGATAATATAGGAAGCATGGAAATAGATCGCAAATTACTAGGTACAGTAGAACTACCTTGTTTTATAATAGGCCTTACCTTAGCCATTTTCCAGCGCTCAGGAAAGCAAGATGTAGTCAAAACACAGTTCACAATATGCAAAATGTGGTCAACAAAAAAAGAAAAAACTAATTTCAAAAACTTTAAAGAAAATGCATCAGATCCTGAAGCATTTGACTTAATTGCTGAAAAACCCAAAACTAATTCATCAACGTCGATACAACGAAAAATAAAACCATCACAGTTATCAGTATATAATATATCCTGACGTTGACTATTATTAGCCTGAGGGTTCACAAAATAATGATTCAATAAATTAGCATCCGGATAGTCAAGATTATCAAGATCACTATCACATTTAGCCACACCATAACTCCTTAGCTTAGACCACAACTGTTTACTGTTGAGCCCATAAAACATGTTACTATTCACTCTCCTTTTAACATTCCTAATGACTGATTTGGCTCTATTGTGATCAAAGCGTGAGACATCAGCTGCCATTTGTTTTCTCTACTTATTTTTTAAAGAATAAAACATCAACGAAAATATATTTGTTGTTGCATTGTGTGTAATTTTCAAATATTACGGCATATTTTATTGCATGTGAAGTCACTAGGCAAAGATTGAATTTTTCGAATAAATTGGGTAAAATCGGTGTATCTAAAAAATCTATATGAGGAATGAGAACGGTGGAATACTTGATAGATTTGATATACAGTGTGTTGTATTGTTTGTCACCAATTTCGATCAAAAACAACTACGGGTTTTCGGAAATCATAAAAGCGTTGCCAGGAACTTTATATTACAATGTGTTAAATCTGAAAAAAAAATATATATATATAATGTAATCGTGAGAAAAACAAAAAATTTAAAAACAATATTTATGATATAATTCTGCTAAATTTCTAGACAAATATTTCATGCTGCTATAAAAAATATTATTGTTGTAATACCCGCGTTTTTAAACTTGCAAATTCAAATCGCTTTTTAAATTTATTAAATTATGCATTTAAAACTGATTTTTTTTTTGAAAAATTATGATAAAACGCTTTTAACAAAGGAAATAAGCTAAAAAGCTTTTAGAAAAATATGCCTAACTTGCTAAATCCAGCTAAATATGCTAGCATGGCAACACCGCAGCATTGCTTTATTTAGGCCACCAGTTAATATAAAATTTTTTGCAACGATGTGATGGTCTGTCAATTGAAAAAAAAAAAAAAAAACATTGTGAAAACATTTCTATACGAACAGCAGAGCAAGTGGCGAATTGTTGGGAAATTTTATTTTTGGATCATCTGACTAACAAATAATGGCTGGACTTGTCCACTTGGCTAGATTTTGCAGTACACACCATTTTAATAACTATAAATCGTATTCCACTCTTGCACGCTATACAAACTGTAAATTTAATGTGTCTGGTCAGCGTGTGGCATCTTATCTGGTAAGTTTCTGTCATTCTTAATATTTTCAAGGCCATTTTCATTGAGTACTTATTTTTAAGACTTCCTGCAACAACTATTTCGTAATATTTATTATGATTTAATAGTTAGACTTAACAAAATGTAATTAATATTATCAGTGATGTTTTTACGGACCAAAGAGTAGTGTGTGTTGTATGGATATTAGGGAGACAATAGGGACTACACTGGTAAAAAATTACAATGGAATGGATTTTTGCCCAGAACCCTAAAATTGTGTTAACATTAGCTGTGTTCCCTTATTTTCTGGGTAAAGTTCGGTAAAATGAGAGAAAGCACAAAATACTCTCATAAAATGACAAAATTACCCAAAAGCCACTTTTCTAGCCCAAAAAAAAAATGTCAAAATTCATCAGTGATGCCAAATTTTTAGGTGCAATAAGTGTAACACGACAAGTGAAAACGCGCTAATGGAGAAATGCGAAAATTTAAATAAAAGACTTAAAAAAATATATTAAAATTGCCTGCCGTTTACAGTGGCTCATAATTTAATGTCTATGATAGAGTATTCAAAAACCGAAACCGAAAACCGGTCAACCGGTTTCTTTATTTTTAAAAACCGATCGGTTTCGAATATTTTGTAAATTCGAAGAAAACCGAAAACCGGTCTTTTTTGTTCGGTTAACCGGTTTTTTTAATTACATCACCAACTGGGTTACTTGGTCCCTTTTATTATTTCCGAACACTTTTATAATCGTTTGTTTGGTTATGAAGATTTAGATGTAAGTCTGATAGATTCCGATGGAATTACTTTGGATATTCCAAATTTAAATAGTTTAATTCCTGATCTAAATAACACAATAAACAGTATTCAAAATGCTAAAAAAGAGACTGCACAAAATCATTCATCATAATATGTGACCTTCTCCGAGAAAAGGGACTTAGTGTGTGAAAATAAATTTTTGAGAAAAACGCATTTAAAGTTTCATAACGCATTTTTACTGTGAACACACCTTCAGTTGGGAGATGCGATTTGATATGGTTAGTTATGATTGGGAGCTGACTTTGATGACGTCATGCCTATGTGGTGACGTATTTTTTTTTTCGCTTTCAGAGTGACAATTTAAAAACAATTTAAAACCAAAAAATCAAAAGCAAACAAAAAAATCGTCTTAAAACGAAACATTTAAATTGTATATTATTTCTAAAATATTATTTTAGAAGTGAAAAATAGATTTTCTTTTTCCATATTTAAAATGTAATATTAAAAAAACGTGCCAAACGTTTTAAACGTTCAAATTACTAACGTACCTAAATTTACCCAATTTACAAACTTATGATCTCTATTCATTTGATATGAATATAGTTTTATAATATTAATTTTTAAGATATTATATTAAAAAATATTAAAACCAATAAATAAAATGTTGAAATGAAATACTTTATATATTAAATTTATTTTTTTTGTTTGTAATAAAAACAATTAACAAATTATATAAGCTTTTTATTTAAATTAAAAAAAACCGAAAAAACCGGTTGACCGGTTTTTTCTGCAAAAACCGAAACCGAAACCGGTTTTTTTAAAATTCGATTTTTCGAAGAAAACCGAAACCGGTTTTTTCAAAAGGCCGGTTTTTTGAATACTCTAGTCTATGAGCTTTTTTTTCATTGTTTTTTCAAAGTGGTGTATATAAAAATCTCCAGATTTCGTGCCAATGTAAAAGAGGGGGTTACAATTTTCAAAAAAAAAAAAAAAAGCAATAAGAAAAATTCAAAGGTGCCGATCTGTCGCTTTTTTATAAACAGAAAATATTTGCAGTTTTTAGAAAGTGAAAAACCGCCTATTGTAACACGAAAAGGGCTTAATCAAAGTTTATCAACTGTTCTTTTGACAATTTACCCAATTTACCCAAAGAAAAAGTTTGCATAACTTTCGGTAAAAAGAGAAACACTAATACACTCTCATAACCGCTCTCATTTACCCAATTTTCGAGTATGGTAGCGCTTTTGGGTAAGTATGGGAACCCGCGGTAACGTACGGGAACACACTTATTATTATTTAAATTAATTATTTTTCTATACCCACATTCATAATGAAAATTTAGCATAGTAAGGCTATGCGTAGCGTTTTATTCATAATACTGTTAAACTCATTCTAGTATTAGGTCCGTTCGACTACTTTTCTCAGTCAAGTCGATTTGACTACAAAAACATTTTGTAAGCAAAACGAAATAAAAAAGTTACCTTAAATTGATTGTTTTTCAAAAAAAAAAAAAAAACATTCATGTTATGGCAGCTTGCAAAATTTATTACCATTATGAAAAAAAGTTCCTATAGATTTTACAATTGTTTTTAAAAAAGAATGACTATTTGGAAGCAAGATTTTTCACTTTGTTCATTGTAGCTCTTCCCGGCACTGTCCCAATGTTTTTTGTAAAGATTTTTCTACACAAAACTGTTTGCTGCATTTAACTTTAATTTGAAATAGCAACGCAATTTCTTTGGATCTACAATTCATATTAGGTCTGTACGAGGTAATTTTTGGTAAAGTCTGGAAAAATGAGAGTAAGTCCCATTTCACACAGAGCAACATTTGTCGCGCAACTCTTGAGTTTGTGGGAGAGAAAAGAAGAGTGGGGGTTGGTACGGAGTTGCTTGTTCTCCGCAATACATTTTGTTTTTTAATTCTACGTTTTTTTTCATTAATTTTAAACCAAATGTAGACGAAAATTGCTGAAAAAGGTTTCTCTGTGTGAAATAAAAGGCAACTTTAAAAGAGAATTGACAAGAATCTCCGCGACAAAAGTTGCTCTCACAAAACCATAAAAATGCCCAAAATACTGCGAACGCACAAAACCACATTTCATACCCAAAAATAAAAAGCCAAATTTATTCGTATTAAAAAACAGCTTAATTTATTAATAAATTTGAAATGGCAAATAACTACTTACATTTTCAAATTATTAGGAAGAAAAAGTTCTGTATAGTCAATTTTTTTATTTAACTTTAATTTTTTTCACAAATGCAAAACAGCTGATTTATAAGCAGCAGGTGATGATTTGACAATTTTACCATTTGCGCAAACAAAAAGTACGGGTAAGTAATGGTAAAAAGAGGAACATAATTACTCTCTCATGAATGCTCTCATTTACCCAATTTTTCTTACGCTTTCTAGGAAGATTGGGTACCCGCAGGCTACCGCGGTAATGAATGTCGAAAACACCTGATTTAAAGTTTTCTTAAATAAAATGTATTATTTACATTTATTTGCACAAAGTGATGACAGATTTTCAAAATATTTGCATGCATACTCTTGCTGAGTGCTGGGAAAATGTTATTATGAAATTAAATTTTCCGAAAATATAGTTATGAAACTGGATTTCTTTGTATGGGAAATCTAGTTTTAAATCCAGTTATAAACTAGATTTTCACCAAAATCAAACGAACGTGAACGAAAAATTTACAATAATTTTGCTAAACAGCTGATTGTAACACCAAATGCAAAAATTAATTGTAACTAGGCGATATGAAAAAAAATAGTATACTTGGTGCAAATTGTTTAGCAGAAACGTTTTAGAAGGGTTTCTAATTCATTTTACAATATGAATTGCGAAATATATTTTTTTGGATTTACAAAAATTAATCATGTCTTATAATCATATTTGTTTTTGCTTGAAAATTATTGCATGCAAAAATTTGTCCTGAATAAATTTGCAAACCATCAACCTGGAACTATAACTTCATTCTCTTTTTTTCACTTTTTACTGACTATTGGTGTAAACGAACGCCAGCCAGTAAAAATTTGTAGAAATTATTTAGCAAACGAACTGCAATATTGTTGCTAAGGCATTTAGCATTCTGAAAATATAATGAATATAGCGAAAGCCCGAGATTTTTTTTACTTTAAGTTAAGATATCTCTGAGAAGAAACAAGATTTAACAGAGGCAATTGGTAGGACTTTCAGATGACACAACAAATTTTATGAAAAAAGCTAAATTCGTGCTGTTATAACGCCTCAAATATGGCGATAAACGCGGTTTCTTCACACTTTTTGTTAAGATATCTTGACCAATAAAAATGAATAATCTAGTCCCAGGATTTCGACAATTTCTTTTCCAATTTTGTTTGGTAAATAAGCATTAAAAACCGCATAAAAACTGTTTCTACTAAAACTAGTTCAAACATTTAGCAGAAGTAAGGTGGATTAAAAATACAGGTTATTCCCAATTTAACAAACTCTCCATTTAACGAATTCGTGATTTAACGAAAAGGGAAAATTTTTACATTAGGTACTGTATATAACGAATTAAAATCCAATATAGTACTCGATTTAACGAACACTTAAAAAAATATGTATTGCCATATAGGATTTTTTTTTAATTTTTTTTCAAAGCGTTCAAAGACATTAATTTTACGAGATCTTCAAGAGAAAGCTATTGAAAAAGATTTTAAAAAATCGCAAAAGCAAATGCTTTTTAAATAATTATTTTTTTTCATTTGTTTTTAATAACTACTTTTTTCATTTTTTTGTTATAATAATTATTTTTTTTTATAAAATCCAGTCCGCATGATATTGACAGCAATGTAAATCAAATGGGTGCGCTGCGTTACGGACATCCATTTCATAGATACTTATTTATTCTCTGTGGTTGAACTCCTCACAATGATTATTTCCCATAAGCAAATTCATCAATTTTTCGTCAATACAAAATCAATACGAAATCTAGCAAGTGTTATAAGGGCTTAATAAGATATGATATGAATTGTCCTTTTAATTTGTTATTACATGAATAAATATTTTTTGTTTAGTACTGGATTTAACGAACTTTCAATCAATTGTTCTTTAAATAGGGAATCCACTGTACTAGTCTACTTATCGTTGATTAGACTAAATTCTGCCTGATTGCTGTGGGTGGGCGTTGTCGGTGTGGAAAAATAAGCCTGCATAAAAAACGAAATTTTTTATTTTGAAATTTACAAATAAATGCAACTCTCCCGACAAGTCTATTGCAATTTGAAGGATATAAAAGGTGAAGTCGATTGTAAAATTTTCGTCAGAACTGTTTTATAACGAATTTTTAGTCAAAGAAACGCCTGACTGTCGATAACGACAATGCCAACCGCAATCAGGCCCATTATCTCACTTTTTTTTTTATTAAATCTTCATGTACATAACCGAGCCATTAGGGCCTTATGTGGTTAAATAAAGCTACTACCTAAATAACAAACTTCTTCTCACTTTTTTCAATATCTACTCAATGATTTAAAGTAATTATCAATTATTTGCTGATTTATAAAATTAGTAAGTATTTATGAGAGTTGATTCAAAAAAGAATTATCTCTTTGCAGCTCTGTACTGGAGTACTCCTATTTTTAATCTGCAACCTAATACAAGTTATAACAAAAACAATTGCCTCCTTATTCCACTCAATGTCTCTTATTTAGCTTTTGAAGTTTGTGCTCTCTTACATAAATAACACCTTTTTAGACTCCTGGATGGTCCCTATCTGGTTAGACCAGATAGGGACTTACCGCCGACTGCTTGCTATACAAATTTCTAACAAATGAATATTAAATTTCTTCAACCTAACAGGTCAATTGAGAAGTCCCCGGCCTGACACAGATGGCTCTACTAGACTTAAATCGATATGATTTTTAGTTAGCCCTAACCTTCAAAAGACACATGATGCTGATTTTATTCTACAGTGAATTTTGTTGAATTATTAAAAGTGAACAAGAATTTTTGTGTATGATTAAATCAAGAAAAAAGTTGATTTTGCAGTTCTCTGTTAGGAGTCTTGTATTCTCTTTATGTTCTTACCTCGATGCTATAAAATGGAAATTTATAAGTACCAGTAGCCCTTGGGAAAGCAACATGTTAAATCTTAATTTACTACAGATCTCTATCATTTAATGATTTGGCAAATTAATTTAAAACGTAAAAACAATTAAAACGAAATTCTTGGAACAGTTTGTATATAACATTACACTTGTTGATACAGATTCCTAGATTTTCGAAGATAAAACTATGGTAAAGATTTCCACATTAACTATTTGATTAATTGAAAAGCAATTAAATTTCTTAGTTGAATGTTCAAGAACTTTGTCACAAAAATTAAACAGTACCTACTAATCTTGCAATTGTAAATAATAAAAAAAAAATAAATGACTTCTTATAATACAACTTCGTTGCTTTTGTTATCTTTACAGAGTACTTAAAATCTGTTAATCTGAAAGAAATAAAAAAAAGAACTCGAGAAATTCCGCTAAGACAATACAGCATATAACAGCGAAAACCATTAAAACCATTGAGAAAGAGGCAGTTTAGTAATTAAAGAAAACGCAAAGTATCTTCAGCACAATACAACACACACTACCAACCAAAAACTATTGAAAACCTTACTTCATACTTTGGTTTTATAACAACAAACAAATGGGTAGAACTTATCGTTGTCGTAAACAACGACGAAAATTAGCTTTAGAACAACAACAAACTAAAGATGAACATTTTTTGCCCGATTTATGTAAATTTTTAAGTTCTTTGGGCTGGTTAAATTCCACACATTTAACAGCACGAAATTATCCTTTGACTGGCCGTGGTTTATGCTCTAAAAGTGTTGCTATAGAAAAAAATGCTGAACTTATACGTTTACCCGTGGATATTTTATTATCGATTAAAACATTAGAAACTGATAAAGATTTTCAAAGTATATTCAATTTAGAGAAATGTGATAAAGATCACAAGATACCATTTCAATCTTTAATGGCATTTTATATTTTATATCAAAAACAATTAATGGATGAATCACTATTTACAGCATATTTGAAATCTTTACCCAGCTATTTCACGACACCCTATTTTTGTCCAGTAGCCGAATTGCAATGTTTACCAGACTCTATATTAGAACGTGCTGTTGAACAGAATCGTAACATTAAACAATCATATCAAAATCTTAAATTAGTTTATAAACATGATGACTTTGATGTTAAATATACATTAACAGATTTTCGTTGGTCATATTTTGTGGTAAATACTCGTAGTGTTTACGTTTATGGCAAACACTTAATAGCAGAAAAATTATTTTTTCAAACTCTAATAGCGGAAAATTGTAATTTAGCTTTAGCTCCATTTTTAGATCTGTTCAATCACTCGGATCAATTTCAAACACAGGCCGATTTAATACGTAATCCACAAACTAAAGAATTGGAATTTATTTTAACTTTAGATCATATATCTACTAGAAAAATTAAACCGCATGAACAGATTTTTATTAGTTACGGAGCTTTAACTAATTTGAAATTGTTAACCGAGTATGGTTTTATAATACCCGCAAATCGCAATGATTACTTTGAGTTTTCTCTTAATGATATTGAAAGCTTTTTACATAATGAAAAATCTTTAAAGGGATTAATATTTCACAAAAATAAATTTAAATTTATTAGAGAACACAATCTGCACGATCAAATGTTTGTTCATAAAAATGAAGGTATCTCTCATAATCTTCATGTTGTCTTACACTTGTTGTTCAAAGAAGAAAGTTATTTTCCCAACATTTTAAATCAAGTAGCATTTGGTTCGGCTGATAATTTATTAAATGTTGATGCAGAAGTTGAAATTTTATTAAAATTTAAAATAAATGAATATAAACAATTTATTCATACACTAAAGAACAGACATGAAGTAAGCAAATCTGGCATAGTTTGTTTGTCTTATTTAGAAGAATGCTTGGTATATCTAAATAATTGTTTGTTTATAATACAAAAAAAAATGATTAATTTAAGTAATAAATAATAAAAAAAAGGTTATTTTTATATTGAATTAAATTTTACTTGTGTTTTATTTCTACTTCTGATGCTATCAAAATGTTTATCCTATTTCAGCTTACATCATGCCGTACCAGCGTAACCACCAATGTGGACGATGGCTCTTCTTCGAAATCAAATAAAAAAATAACACCATTTACCCCTACACCGGGTAGTAAATTATTAGGTGGAGTTTTTGTTAAGAAGGTGCCGCAAGGTAATTTATTATCATCTCCAGAATTTATTTGAATTTTACAATTAGTATTGACAGCTAGGATTAAAAGAATATTTAAAATCCATATCCGCCTCTGTAAATTGTAAAATTTCAAACAAAGAAATGGTTAAATTAAAAAAAAAATATGGGTTTTGTAAACGAGTAAGCCTAACATGTTGCATATTTTTGGCTCAAAAATTACTAAGTTGTGAATATATATTTATTGTAGAATTTATCACAGTAATCATTTTATCACAGTTATTATTTTATTTTTTTTTTGTTGAAAACATTTTTAATTGTTAGAAAATATGAATTGTTTATTTTGAAAGTGGTATGTACATTTTTTCTTAAACGAGATATTAAAGGTTATGAGTTTTAATCCGTTTAAAATTCTCGGCGATATCCATCAGTGGAGTCAAAGCATAAAAAGAATTAATTCACTTTCAAATTTCATAAAAGCATTCTTATGAAATTAATTCATAAACTGAATTAAGAAAAATCTTTAAATTTTATAAATGAATTATATTTTGAAGGATTAAAATTGAATGAATTCAAAAATTTTAATTTGTTTTAATTAATTTTTTTTCGAAATTTTGCATCAATAAACTGAAGTATTAACATAAAATAAAAAAAATAAATATATTATTTTGGAAATTAAGCTGCTGAATGAATTCTTAACTAATGATTTAACGGAATGATATCAGAAGATTTTTTTAAGTCTGAACTCTTTTATGTCCCATCAAAAACATGGTATCGACTACTTACCAGCCTATTTACACGCTTAATTACTTTTGTGCGCTATGTCCAAAAAGTAATGGGTACTCATTATTTTTTTTTGGTTGTTCGTAAGCGAGAGGGTAATGACCACCCATTACTTGTGTGTTTTTTTGTAAGTGAGAAGGTAATGACCACCCATTACTTTGTGGGGTCATCGCAAACAAAAGTAATTAAGCTATTAAATAGGCTGGCAAGTAGTTGATACAATGACTTTGCCAGGGTATACATTTTCCTTGCATAAGTGCATAAGTTGACAATTAACCCGGTATTTACTGACAAGGAGCTTATACCGATTTAAATGAAATTCAGATATGTGATAGAAAAAAAAATTTCGGGAATTCATTCTTATTTATTTGATTTGGAAATTTGAGATTTGATTTTTTTATCTGTTTAAATTTTAAGTTAGGAAATTAAAAAATATATTATACACATAGATTTCGATTTCTAAAGTTGTTCACTTAATTATTTTACTATTTATTCTTTCTTATAAATGTAAATAATTTACAGAATAATGGTCAAATGCATAATAACTTTGGGTATTTTAATAAAACAGTTATAAAACAAATTAACATATTAAACAAGAACAAAAAATTCAACATTAGGTATATGTAGATATAAGCTGTGTTTATGCGGCAAGCTGTCAAAGTTGGCTTATGTCATTCACCCATATAAATTTGACATAAGCCAACGTTTAGTGTTAACACTTAACGTTTCTTATGTCAAATTTGTATGGGAATGCCAGAAGCCAACGCCGATAGCTTCTCACATAAATTTGAAATTATATTTGAAAATCCCATCTAAATTTGTCAATTGTTAACAAGTAGAATTTTTGACATTATTTTCAATCTCTTTTACATGAATGCAGTCAGTTTATAGTGAATGTGTTATTTATCTTCAATTTACATATATAATATTTTTATAGATCATACATTTTAGATTATTTGAATTTTTTACTTGCCATTCTGTACATGTAAGTTAAAGAAATTATGAGAATCAATACTGTAAAATTTCAGGGTTGGATTAACTTTGTCCAATACAACTCTGAATTTGCCGAGATATCGCAATTGTGGTTTGCAAAGCTAGAATTTCGACAATTGTTTAAGGTTTAATAAAAGCACAAAAACTCGTGATCACGTATATAATACATTTGAATGTGTACACAGAAAAAATTACAAAATTCTATTTGTAATATTAAACATTTTGTATCCTATACACGCGTGTATAGGAATTGCAAAAATACCTTTCACTGCTTTAGAACATTAAAAAATCTGCATTTGCTTGTTAGTTGTTTTAATTAGATATGTTTTTCAATTATATTTCATTTAATTCTTATTGTAAAGTCGTAGCAGTTTAAACCTTTATATGTATTTTAATTTTGGCTGGCTGTTTCCAAATTTTGGCATCACCTCACAATTTTGAGAATATTGTAATTTAAAACATGAAAATATTTTACTTTTTAAATTTTTGAAATACCTTACATAAGATATCCGCAGCTTAAAAGTTTTTAATACAAACTCAAAAAATTTTTTTGACCTCAAAATTTTTTTTGCAACCATAATTTTACTTCTCAAGTTTTTTCACATTTTTTGTATCAAAAACAGATTTTAGCGTTTTTTTTTCTTGTTTAATATTTATATTCTACAAAAATATTATTACATTCCACAAAATTGTATTTTAAGAAAAATTTTATTTTTCGAGTTTTCTGGTATCGAACCTGGGCTTTCAGATTCACAGTTTGCACTGTTACTAACTGCTCCACAAATACTTTTAATTATTTTTGCTTTATTTACTATTTACTATTTATTTTATTTGATTTTTTTTTTATTTGAATCAAAAAAAATATTTTGTAAATGTTTGCCTTTTCCGGAAAATGAACTCGGAAATTTGGAGTACTTGGAAACCTGTCTATCCACTTATACATTTTAAGGGCTAATTTTGTATTTATATAATTTGTTAGAAAAATATAGTATTCAATTTATTTAAAAATACCAGTCATTAGTTGCATCTATAATTAATAGAATCTGCAATTCGGTTGGTTCTTCTGACACCCTAATTTATGGTATACGAGTATTTGATCAGGACAACCGTATTTTTACTTAACACTTTTGAGTGTCGACAATTTTTGATAGATTCAAAGAAAATATTTTAAATTTTGATTCATAAATGTGTTTTTTATAGTTTAATAAATGTTTCTTAAGCAAAGAGTGCATTCGATTTACTGTCACCAAGCATTTCCTACATCAAATATTTCACAAAATTTTTTGTGATCCACAAAACAGCAAAAAAAAAAAAAAATATTCGGAATGTTTCACTTTAATATTTTTTTTTCTGTGGATACGGAACTTAGTTCCGAACAGCACTGTACAGCATATTCGTATTAACATCTCATTTTTTAAGAGCATGATTATTATAAACGTAAATATGAATCTAGTTAAAATAATCTTTTCGTATTTTAATTAATATTTCAACATTTTATATTTTGTTTTCGCATTTTTAGATTAAGAAGAAACATATTTAAATTAAAAAGAAAAGAAACAAAAGTCCAACTACAATTAACTTAAGTGACTTAAGCTTTGTTACAATAGTTAACTTAAGTTTGCCCAAAAATTACACGACAACCATATTTGACGAATGAATTAGTTGAAATCCGCACATTTGCATATTTTTAAAATTTCTTAAATTTTATTTTGTTTTATTTTTTAAGAAAGAATTTATGAAAGAATTTAACTCTATATAACTTTTTTTACATGTTTGTTTAAGTTGGGTACAATGAGTTTCGATTGTAAATAACCTGAATTAATAGAGATGGAACTGGCTTTGACTTAAGCTAAATATGGGCATTTCGATGTATTTGTTTGGTATCGCTCTTTTCCTTAATTCCATTTTGTCTAATATAGTTGAGCCTTAAGTTTGATTTCAAAGCTGTTCTATTTCATTTAATATTGTTATTTCTGATTTTAAAATATTTTATTTACAAATTCCCAATAAAACTAACAAATATGTATTAAACTTAACTTGTTTAGGGGTTAAGTGGGTATAAAAGGCTCAAAAAAACCGTATTTTTACATATTTTTTTTTAATAAATCAAATAAAGTAATTTTTTCAAAGATACATATTTAAAAAGTACTTTTTAAAATTTTTGTTTAAAAATCTTGAAAATCCAGCCATTGGGACCTCATTTTCTTTGACCTCGCAAAAAAAAAGTTCTTTCGGTGTAGTCAGGATAACTCATGACTGATTTGATTTTTTCCTGCAAGTTTAAATTTTAAAAGTGGTCGAAATCTAGTGTTTCCAATTTGGTTAATCCATTACTCGATTAATCACCTCTATTTCGGTTAATGTCGAAACAAATAATTTAAAATTTAAATAATTATTCGACCTGAATAATCGATTAACCGGTTAAATTTTTAATATTAATTTTTCTGTTGTTTTTCTTAAAACTTTCTTATTTCCTTAACTTTGGCAAGAAATTCGTGAAAAAAACATCAACTGAATCAAAGAAAATGTTATATAGGCTTTAGGAAATATGATAGACAATTTTTATTTATGTTTCAATTCCTTTAAAAAAGAAATTTAAAATAATATAATATTATATTTTCCAGTCCAAAAAATTGAAATAGAACTCAACCTCTGTATTTCTGTATTTCGAGCTGACAAAAGATCTGATCAGAACGCGAAGTTTTAGGAAAGCTAGAGCCTCTAAGCAGAGCTTAAACAAAAAACCTATTAAAATATATATTTTTCTCCTTAGCAATGAAACACGTGACTGAGTATATTCCTAACAAGCACTATGACGTTACTTATGTTATAAAATAATAGTATAAAATTGCTTTGATTTCAAAAACTGTATTTAAAAAAAAACTGTTATTTAACATTTTATGAAAAAATTTATAAAAACTAAAAAAAAACATGGAATTTTGTTTCTAATTTGAGTTTTCAACAAATTTTGATGAAGTAGAATTAAATTGTTTAGTCAAAAATATTTAAGAATTCGCTTATTTGAATACTTAGTTGCACAAACTCAGAAAAATCGGTGAGGACTTGCTAGGAATATGCGTGATTTTCATATTTTTTCCAATAGATTGATAACCTCTTTAACTCTAAAGCTTAAACCAGGCAGTAAGCCAGGGAACAGTGGCAGTTTTATCAAACTTTGTAAATTTCGCAAAAATTATTCATACCATAACTTAGAATATTATGTAGTTTACTGTTGGTAGTTTAATAAAAAAGTTTTCCGTTCCATTTAAAAATAAAGGAGCATAAATTTATTTTTCAAAGAGATATCTATATTAACTTTTTTATACATTTATTCGAAATGATTTACTATCATTTACCGATTTTTTCAGTTTCATTTATTTTTTTCATTTGTTTGAAATTTAATTCAAATTTACCCACAAAACTGAAACTTGTGGTTTATTTGTGTCCGTAACAGTTATTACAAATTTAAATTTTGTTTGCTGTCTGTTTCAAAAAAAATATTCAAAAAATTTCAATTTGATTTTTTATTTAGATTGGTTGTATATATACACAATTTATTCAATTCAAATTACAAGAACTTTACAAACACATTCACACAAAAAGTGTCTATAGCTATGCATACATACATTTTGTAAAAAAAGAACAAAATATACAAAGAGGGAAACAATTTCAAAAAAAAGATTAAATCATTTATTTTTTAAGGAATTGGTAGGTAAAATTTTAACATTAAGTTTAATTAATTAATTACTTGTTTCTTACGGATGTGTCAGTTGTTTAATCAACATTTAAAAATAAATAACAAAATGCATTTAATTTAAATGAAAATTAAGTATACCCTTTTTTAAATAAAATATCATTTATTGTAAATGACATTTTTTGTTATTTTAACATACAAACTGTATTTTTACAAGTGTATTTTTAAGAATTTGTTATTAAATTTTTGTGAAGGCAGCTCTTGTTTATTTAGTTTATTTGTATTGTTTATTTGTATTCTGACCAGTGTCATATAAAGATAATAAAAACCAACTTTATCGACTATCTACACTGCGTTTTTAAGCGTTTACTTCCATTAAACACGTCTGACATATTTTTTTTAAAGTGGCCGGGTTCCTCTAAAAAAAACCCCTAGACTGAAAGCTCAGGATGATTTAAATTGTCCTAAACAAACACTTTAGAAACCAACGCAATAGACTTAACGTAAAATTTCAGCAAAAAGCAGCTCTGTGTTTTTATTGATGAAATAAATGCATTTATTTTGCATTAAACGATTAGACGCCAATTTCTCCAATTAATCGACCCGAATAACCGATAAAACAATTTTCTTAATTTTTCCAATAATAACCTAACTGATTAACACGCAGGGTCGAATAATTGGAAAGAATATCGAAATCCATTCAATATGGAAAAAGTAATGATTTTTGCAATAAATTTTAAGTTTTTTGTACAAAAAATGGTAATTGGCACACAATTTGACATTTACTATTTTAAAAATACTGAAAGGGAAAACCCTTAAAATCTGTGTTTAAAGAAAAAGTGTGTTATACCACTTTTAAAATAAACACCTCAATTATTTTAAGAATCATTTGTAAAATATAGCTTCGCTATTTTAGCGATTTTTTTAAATTGCTGTGCGCTATTCTCATTATATGCAATCATATGAATTATTAATACATATACATCTTCATTTGAAATCATTTGAAAATGTGTTAAAATTATGAGGCATCAAAATGCTATATAAATCATTTATCAAAATTAAAAACCTTGCAGATTGTTTTTTGAGGTGTGTAATTTAAAATCACCCCTCCCTGCTGTATTAATAAGTTTATAGTACATAATTTTTTAACATGCAAATTTTTCACTTATGAATACAGCAGTAATTTTTCTATTAATATAAACTATGTTTTTGTTATAAAAATAATTCACTAAAAATTTGTTTGAGTTACCTAAACCCATTTTATGCAAAACATTAGGTATGTTCGACGTACGTTACCGCGGGTGCCCGCGGGAACCCAATCTTACCAGAAAGTGTTTCTTGTAACAAAAATTAGGTAAATGAGAGCGTTCTGAGAGAGTTATTGTGTTTCTCATTTTACAGAACTTACCCGTACTTTTTGTTTGGGTAAAATGGTAAAATTGTCAAATCAACAACTTTTTCTTCTTAATAATGAAAAATACATTTGAAAATGTAAATAGATATTTGCCATTTCAAATATATTTATTAATTAAGCTGTTTTTTAATATGAATAAATTTGACGTTTATCTTTGGTTATGAAATGTGGTTTTGTGCGTTCGCAGTAATTTTTTTTATTCATATAAAAAAACAGCTTAAATAATAAATATATTTGAAATGGCAAATATCTATTTACATTTTCAAATGTATTTTTTATTATTAAGAAGGAAAAGTTCTTTATAGTAAATTTTAATTTAACTTTAATTTTTTCAAAAATGCAAAACAGCTTATTTTTTTTTCTTTTTTTTTTCTTTATTCAACATTTTGTAATTTCAAAGCCCAGAGGCCAATTAATAAATTACAATATTCCACTCACTTAAGGTTACCTTAAAATTTATAAATTAAAACCCTGATAACTATTTATTTGATACTGTATAAATAAAGTATATAACATTTTGCTATCCCAAATTGAAACGAGAAAAAAATAATAATGTAGTAATAAAAAATTATCAAAAAGAAAATTGTTGTAATTATTGAAAGTTATTTAAAAGTTTTCTTTTATAAACATGAACGCTATAATTGAAATGCCTTAAAGATGCTGGCAGCGCATTTAATAATAAAACCACACGCCTATAAAAGTACCGACTTACCCAAGGAGTATTGAAAGGTGCAATTAGACTATGAGATCTAGTAGATCTAGTAAATCTAAACAAATTTGATATAAACAAAGGACAATTTATACTAAAAACTCGATAGAAATATAATAAGAGACGTATTTTAATAAAATCACGAAACGATGTTCCAAGAAAACGAATAACATGTTCTGTAATATGTTCACGAATTCGTACTGAATATATATATCTTATAACTCTGTTAAATAGCAACTGAATGTCCCTAATATTATAACCCCAAGTACCAGAAAATACCTCCAAACAATATAGAAAAAGAGGCATTATAGTACTGTGAACAATTCTTTCCTTGCATAAACAGGAATAATAAGATTTGTATTATATAATCTCCTCAAAATAAAAAATACCCTTGACGTAAGATATCTAATATGATATTCAAATGTCAAATTGCAGTCAATAACTACACCTAAGATAGATAAATGGTGTACAAATTCAATATTAGTTCCATTAATAGATAAATAAACATCCTGAACATAATTATGTGAGGTCGAAAATAACATTGCCTTTGTCTTCATTGCATTAATTGATAAGTAATTATTAATCATTCAATTTGAAATACAGTTTGTAGAATAATTTAACACAGGCTGAAGTACATCTAAATTATCCTTTCTACCACAAAATAAAACTTGAATATCATCCGCATACCCAAAGAGATAACATCTTCCAACATCCAATATATTAAAAAAATCATTTACGAACATAGTAAACAGAAGGGGACCAATAACGGATCCCTGTGAGACACCACTTATGACTGGTATAACATTAGAAACATCAACACCCGAGGATACAAACTGATTACGATCTGTAAGATATGAACAGATTAATGAAGCTGCTGCCCTTGAAAAATTATAAACTTCAATAAGTTTCTTTAAAAGTAACTTATGACATATTCTATCAAACGCCTTAGTAAGGTCAAGTGACAGCAGTACACATAAATGTTCAGTATTCACATTATTCCTTATAGTATCAGTGAGTCCCACTAAAAGCGAAGTAGTACTATGTTTCTCACGAAAACCAAACTGACAGCTACTCAAAAGATTATTTTGGTCCAAATATTCAGTTATCTGAGCTTTCATCAGTCTCTCCACAACCTTCGACAATACAGGAAGGACAGAAATTGGTCTCAAATTTTCCACATTATTAGACAAACCATGTTTTCTAATTGGTCTTATACGTGCTATTTTCCAAATATTCGGAAATGCAGAAGTAGTTAAAATCGTGTTAATTAAATGAAGAATATGCCTACCATAAAATGGTAAAATTAATTTTAAGAATTTTAACGTACATCCATCACACCCCCTAGCATTAGACTCAATAGCATAAAACTGATCAAATATTTCACTCAGCAATACACATCTAAATGAAAATCCGTTGTTCGAGCATGAAGTTAGGTTAAGATCAAAAGGCAAATCCTCATTACTTTGATTAGATGCAAACATCTAATTTAAAGCCGTAGCATCAGGGTGATCACCATAAGACTCATTTTCTAGAATACCATTATTTCTCAACACTCTCCACATACTTTTACTATCAAGATTCTCAAATAACTGGGCATGAGCCTTACGCTTTTCCTTCCTTATTAACGATTTTGCCTTATTTCTTAATCTACAATATTTTTTCCAATTATCATCAGTCCTGCTAACTTTAAAAGTTGCATAAGCCAAATATCTTATTGAAACTGCATATGTTATATCTCCCGAATTAAACCAAGAATCACGCTTAGGTTCAATTTTACGTCTGATAAAAGGAACAACTGAATGTGTTGTATTTAAATTTTGATACAAGACAATCAATTGATCATTTACATCAGTCGTAGTATAGAGGGCCGAAAAATCAGCAGACAACGCAATACTCTCCAAAGACGAAACATCAACAGAATTATAATCATAGTATTTAATTATTCTATCTACTCTTACAACAGGCGCATACATAGAAAGATATAGAAGTGAATGATGTGACATGAAATGATGGGACATTGTAACTGACCAGATCTCTCAACCATATTTGGATCGGTTACTAAAAAATAATCCAACAATGATGTAGTTCTTGTTCTCACATCAAAGTGTGTAGGCAGTGAATTATGAAAAGTAAACAAATTTAATCTGCCACAAACACGACGTACAATCTCTGCAGTTCGCGTATGAAACATGTTATTGTTCATATCACCCATAATTACAATATCCTGATACTCCCCAATTAAGTTACCTATCGAATCACTAAAATCACTTATGTTCCCATGAGGAAGGTATACAACACCAACTAGTATTTTCTTGTTATTAAAATTCACCTCAATAAATAAAGATTCCGACACACCATACAAAGTTCCAACAAAAACAACTTTGAAATTAATCCTTTTGGAAAAAAAAAGCAACTCCTCCACCCCTATCAGGCAATGGTCGATCATTACGACATAAACTGTAACCAGCAATATTTACCACATTAGACAATATAGGTGCCTTTAACCACGTTTCACTAATACCAATCACGTCGAGATAACTTTCCACAAACAAGTTTCTTATATGATCTAGTTTAGTTGTATTTTGACTAAGATTAAAACTTTGAATATTAAAATGTGCAAAGTTTATTTTATCTGTATTCGATCTAAATTGGGATTGCAAAAAAGTGTTATTTTGAACTACATTGCCAATATTTTCATTAAAATTCATTAAAATATAGTTAAATATATAAACAAATATGTACCAAGAGAGAGAAAATAATAATATAAATAATAATAAGTATCACGAAAAAAAGAGAAAAAGCCAAACTTAATTGACTTCAAAAATCATAAGAAAAAAATATGTACCAAGATAGAATAAAATAATAATAATTTCAATTATCACGAAAGATAAGAGAAATTACCTGATTGTTTAAATTTCTTGTAAAAAATAGTATTTTTATAAAGTACGAAAGAATTGCCAAAAATTAATTTTTTAAAAAAAGAAAAAAAAATAGCAAATTCTACGACAATAATGAATTAAAGAAAAAACACGGGTAAAAATAGTAAATACTAGCATGTAAACAAACAGGCATATAAATTATAAATTAATATTTAAATATTGTTTGAATTGGCCGACAAAAAAAATATAAAAAGTAAAATCAACAATTTTAATATTGATAATTAAATTAATTAAAAGTTAAAAATTATATGTTTAAAGATAAAATTATATGGAGTTTCCACAAGACGTGAGTCGCTAGATGAATGAGTGCCTGCATGTATTTTTTTTTTTGTATTATTATACCCTTCACCATAGGTGGAAGGGTATATATAAGTTTGTCATTCCGTTTGTAATTTCTACAATATTGATCTTAGACCCTATAAAGTATATATATTCTGGGTCTTTATGAAGTTTGTCATTCCGTTTGTAATTTCTACAATATTGATCTTAGACCCTATAAAGTATATATATTCTGGGTCTTTATGAAGAGCGAAGTTGATTTAACGATGTCCGTCTGTCCGTCTGTGTGTTGAAATGGGTTTTCCGAAGAACCCAGACATGATGAGGACTTGATTCTTTTTTATTTCTGTTACATGTGATCCATTTCTGTTTGCTATTAAATTAGATATTAGATCGGTTTATAAATGGCTGAGATATTAGCAAAAAACCAGGACTACCTCTAATTTTTCCAGTAAAATCCCTTTGTTTAATATGTATGTAGAATTTTGAGCATAACAACACATCCATGTGTTAAAATTCTTTTCTTTCATCTCCACCTTTTATACACAAACAACACACATACAAAGATTTGTCATTTAAATAAAAACCAAACAAATCTCTAATTAACGAAGACTTTTATATATGTACCTCTATTGACGATGATTTTGTGTGAGCTTCAATAGCTCAGTTGTCTAGACGCTGTGTCACAAATACTTTTTTTTTCTCTAAGGCCGCGGGGTTCGAGGTTCAGATCTCGGCCAGGTCAATTCACTTTTTTTTTGTACATTTTTTTTTATTATTTTCTTAAGACTTTGTTTTTGCTTATTTTTGTTTTTTTTTAACATTTAATAATTAATTTATATAAAATTTTATATTAATAATTAAAATTCTTTTCTTTCATCTCCACCTTTTATACGCAAACAACACACATATAAAGATTTGTCATTTAAATAAAAACTAAACAAATCTCTAATGAACGAAGACTTTTATATATGTACCTCTATTGAACTTTTGTAGAAATAAAACACATGCAGTTCTAGTGATTTCTTTTAACGATTTGTTGAAATTCTGTTCTTTCATCTCTTCACCTTTTATACACAAACAACAAACACTATTTTCTAGATCTGTAATATGACCTATGGCTACGTCTTATATAGCAACAATCGAAAATCTTTAGTATAACATATTTGCTGAAAAAACTCGAAATATCGGTTCAGATTCAAAAAAGTTATGCCCAAAACATAATTGTTTTTTAAATACCTATTTTCTGGAACCATAAATCTTCCCGAGTCCAAGTTTTATCACCAAACTAAATGGTTAATTTCCTCTTAAAGGCGTCCTTATATAAATCTGTCCATTCCATATATGTCCATATATAAACTTCATTTTTTTTCCAACCATGGTGAAGGGTATATAAGATTCGGCATAGCCGAATTTAGCCGCTCTTACTTGTTTTGTTATTGTATTCTTGTTTGTCTGAGCAAAACGTCATCTGGGAACCCCACCTTAATGATAACTTACACAATGATTATAAATTTGATATTGTTCTGTTTGTAATTTTTTATCGACTTAAAGTGTAACTAAATACTATCAAGTAAAAATTGTTGATTTTCCCTCTTTCTTCATGATACATTATAGCATTACACAATACGTTTTAAGAGAAAAAAAATATAATATTGTACTTTTAACTGCTAATGTTAGGTGAAACTAAAACAATGTTATCAAATATCAGTTGAGTTGGTAGGAACTGCATTAGGAATATCACTACAATCTTGAAGATTTATTTTCCTAACTTCGTTATTAGCAAACGTTACCTTGACTAAAGGTACATCTGTATTAATAAGTGTATATTTTTTTATTTTTCCTACTTTACGAAGTTGGCCGAAGCCCGTGTATGATGATCATTAAGATATATTTTACTGTTAGCTTCACCTCCCACAACATCTTTTAAGTAAATATTAGGAGACTTAATATAATTTCTCATTATTAAGTCACGAGTATATACAGAATTAAGTTTCACCAACACCGATTTTCCCCGCGCAAAATAAGTAGCATGTTGTATATCCTGATAAGTTATTTGCACATTGCAAAGCGAAGCAATACTTCTAACAGGGTCTCTCAAATGTGTAATTCCCTTGGGAATACCCGTAATCACAATATCCGCTCTATTTAATCTGCGTTGTTGTATGCTGCATTTAGTTTCCAGATCTTTAATTTTATCATTTGTATGTGAATCCACCTGCTTAACAAACGAATAACAATTTGAAACGTCCGATTTAACCTCTTTTATTTCCGATGATATTTCATTTCGCAGAGTATTAATTGATTTCGTAAATTCATCCTTTAGTGTTGAAATTGTCAGCTTTAACTTTTCATTCATTAGCTCTCGATATTCGTCCAGCTTTTCTTCCATCGATTTAACTAATTCAGCAAATCCACTACGAAGTTCACCTCGAATATCAAATATTGCAGGATGTGAAGTACATTTTCGGCACTTATAAATAACATTTTTGTACTTTAAGAGAAATTTATATTCATCCTCCGGAACTTCAGCACAAGACAAATGGTAAAAATCATTGCAATATCCACAGCCAACACTAGGATTAATTTTATTGATGTTCTTTTTACAATCCGGACATTGATATATTTTCGTTTGCGGTGCTATGATTTAACGATTTAAGAATTAATAGTTTTTAACCTCTGATGTACACAAAAATAACAATTGACTTTATATTTATACATTTTTTTGGAAAACAAAAAAAAATAAAATCTAGCCAAGATCGTTTCTTATCCAAAAAGAGGGCTGGAACTTTTGGTTCTGGAAGTCACAGCTGTATAACAATTATTCCTTTTTCTATTTTGTTTGTTTATATACAACAAGTACTTAAGACTTCAAATGGCGGCAATAACAACAAGACTGCAAACAAGTAGGAGTCCAACTTAGAAAATTAACTTTCAAAAAAATACAGCAAATTGCAAAAAAACTTTATAAAATCGAAGTTGATAGAGCTTCTAACTTCACTATTCTCAAACGAAAATATTTATACAACTCAATTTACTAAATTAATTTCTTATTTAATTTCTTTGGCACACACGATAAAAAAAAAAATTTAACTGCACATTTCAGGGTTGCCAATTATTTATAAGCAGCAGCTTATGATTTGAAAATTTTACCATTTTACCCAAACAAAAAGTACGGGTAAGTTCGCGTAAAATGAGAAACACAATCGCTCTCTCAAGAACGCTCTCATTTACCCAATTTTTGTTACAAGAAACGCTTTCTGGTAAGATTGGGTTCCCGCGGGCACCCGCGGTAACGTACGTCGAACACACCTAATATTAAAAACTTCCGCACTATTTTTGACAAAAAGTATGACAAAATGGTTCAAATATGTAATTAATTGAGCTTCAATGATTTCTTCAATGATTTCTTATATGTCAGTATTATAGTCAGCACTAACAACGCTTACCCGCCGATTTGGACGAAACTCGAATATGTGATAGAGAATTAAAATCATAAGTTCACTGAATTTTTGTGTGCCGAACAAGTAGTGCCAAAATTTGGTAAATTTTTTTTTTATTATTTTAACATTTCTTTATAAGGATTTGTAAAAAAGTGGTATTAAGGGCAAAAGATTTTAAAGGACCCTGAGTTTTTTTACTACGTATTTCTGTTGATGTTGATAAAAACTTGTAGAATTGTTGATACTTTACATGGAGATGTACAAGCCTGAGCAACCATCCAGCATTTGACGGGATTAACCCCGCTTTTTATATTTTAGATCTTCAAGACACATTTGTCATAATCAATAATGCAGTATTTTAAAATAAGTTTTGGTGGAAAAACGCTCTTTCTGCATTTTTTTGGAAAATTGTTTTTATATAGACTTTTATTGGAATATGTGGATTTCCTTTATCAATAATTTTTTTGAAAGCTATAGATTTTCGGAATTCTAGGATTTTTTAATATTTCCTTAAAATCCTATAAATTACCAATAAAAAAATCCATAGCGTTGCAGAGTAATTCTTAAAAAAAACACTTTTTAAAATAAAAGGAATTTTGTTCGAAAAATTAATGAATTCGAGAAATTTGTTCTTTAGCTATGGGCAGGTTTAGCAGAGAAACCCACTACCGCTACTGATGAGTTGTAGCGCTTTATGATTAACTTATTTTGATTTTTAATATCCCTAATTGCGGGATTTTTTTAATAGAATGTCCGTTCCGATTGACATCAAACTTTCAAACTCAAAAACTTTCCCACTCAGAATGTGTCAGTGGTACCGAAAATAAAGTACTGAAAAACCACTGGGTACCAGTAAAAGTAAAAATTTATTTTTCACTTAACATTTATTTATTTCTCACGCTTAATTTTTTTTATTTTTTTAATATTTACATTTGCTGCAATTTATGTCAACATGTTTATAGCTAGTCTAGCCTAAAAGTTAGATTTTAAGACCAATTTTTTTTATTTTCTCAATGTAATAGTTAGCTTAATGGGTACATTTTTTGCCTGCCAATCTGACGGTCTGGGTTCCTATCCCGTCATGAATAAAAAATTTCAAACTAACTTTCTTTAGATTTTATTTTGAAAAATCTATTTAAGGCCGCCTAGTTTTTATGTAGATTTTTTCGAATTAAGAAAATTTACGACATGGCAAACAAAAAAGTACCCAAAAATTAAGTTTTTTCATCCCTGTTTTGACCCTTGATCTGGATTCTCTTTTACATATCCCAGCTTCATCCAAATCGAAGTACGAAATTTTCTACTAAAGTAAAAATGTTTACCTACAAGAACAGTTGTTTTAGGGTTCCTAAAGATTCCATTATAGATCGGACAACATGGAAAAACTTTCGGTAAAAAATATATCAGGCCAAGGTTACAGTAAGAAGCTAAAAATGTGTTTTAAAATTGTTTGAAAACTATTTAATATAATTAGAACTCCATTAAAAATACCTTTCATAAGAACAAATACAAGAAAAAAGGGGCAAAAACGGAATATGGGTTTCTTTTTGATCTCACTTTTTAGTCCCTAAAAATGAGGTTGAGCCACTTAAAAGCTACACATGCTTATTTTGTCTGTCCCAAAATTTCATTCATTTTACAGTGAACCGCATGTCAAACCTTCCCAGTAAGTGCTGACTATAACACTCGCCCACAGTACACTAAAAATGTTAACATTTTTATATTAAAGGGAGTGACTTATTTGAAAGTATAAAATGGGTTTAATTTAATTTATTTTAATTTCCTTTTGTTGTAATTAACTATATGCTTGTGTGTTGTGTTGCCCCTGTAGGGATCTTACTTTGTTGAATTTAGTAAATCCCCGCAGGTCCAGCCCAACAGTTAAAAACGTTACCACAACATATGCTACAACAACAACAACAACAACAACAACCAAAACGACAATGTCACATTCATCTAGGAAGTGGTAATGGGGGTAATTCTCTGGGTAAAATAGATGCACCCGAAGTAACATCCAAAGATATGCTAAGAGCAATGATGGCATACATATGGCCCAAAGAAGATCCATTGGTTCGAAAAAGGTATACAAAAGTATCACAACTATTTGATTTCAATATTTAATAATATGAAATTTTGTATTCTATTTTAGAGTAGCCATTTCATTGGGCTTATTAGCAGGTTCTAAAGTTCTTACCGTATGTGTTCCATTCTTATTTAAGGGCGCTGTTGATGCTATGGGCACTTTATCAATGGATACACCAGCCGATGCCATATTAACTTCAGCCACTGCCATGTTAATTGGATGTAAGTTAAGGACAGACATTTAGGCATGTGATTGGAATTGAAAACGACAACGATTGGATTTTCAATGCTTAATATCTTACGATAAATATATTTATAAAAAATATTTTTTATTGCTTGAGCATTTTCACGAAACTAAATATTTTAGATTGAAAAGCTTTTCGTTTTCAATTTTCATCATATACTCCATTAAAATAGTTTTTGAAATCAAGATTAAATCCGTTGAATACTTTAGATGGTATTGCTCGTGCCAGTGCAGCTGCTTTTAATGAACTGCGTAATGCTGTATTTGCCAAAGTGGCTCATCATTCCATACGAAAAATAGCCACCAATGTATTTTTACATTTACATAATCTAGATTTAGCATTCCATCTAAATAAACAAACTGGTGCATTATCCAAGGTATGTACTAAGCCAATTCAGAGGACAATATTATTTTCTTATAGAAAAAAGTATTACCAAGTTCTGAAATATTTTTCTTAAATAAAACTCTTAATTTTATATGCAAAAAGAAATTCTAAAACATTGTTCACAAGCCATTATAATGAAATTAAAATTAAGGTTTTTCAACCGGAATTTTAATTCCATGTGTTTAACCCCGATTATGTTTAGATACCTTAATTTAATTTTATTTGTTTTTCAAATTAAAAATCCCAATAATAAGTGTTTTTTCTTAATTTAATTAAATAAATTTGTGGTTTATCAAAGAACGCATAAAGCAAAAATACAAATAGTCTATATTTCGGATATTCATTAATTTAAGATTGCTTTTCCAATTCCTTGCTTAAAATATCATTTATTTTCAGACAATCGATCGTGGTTCCCGAGGTATTAATTTCGTTTTATCTGCCATGGTTTTTAATATTGTACCTACTATTTTCGAATTGGCATTGGTATCCAGTATTTTGGGTATTAAGGTTAGTATTGGAATCGACATGATTTTAGTTTTTTTTTAACTAAAAAAAAATATAAGACCCGTTTACTAAATGTTCAGTAAAAATTTAACAAACAGTTCGATTCATACGGTTAGTGATAATGGATAACGGTATTTCCAAATTAATTCGTTAGCGTATTGTAGAGTTAACAGTAGCTACTTTAAGGGTAACAGTATTTTAAGCTATTATGTTATTAATATTTCAAGTTTAACGATAATCCTTTGGAAGGCCTTGAATCAGTAACGCTATTTTAACATTAGTGTTTGCCAACCATGAAAAAAAAACTAAGGGGTTTTCTTATGCTAGCTGTATTTGTGCGGTAAATTATATTCCAAAATCCCATATAAATTTGACATTTGTTTATGTTAACGTAGTGTTATTGAAACCCCATCGTGGTTAGGAGAAAGTCGCCGTATAATGCAAAATATATATACATATATACATATATATATATATATTTATTGCATGTTTTGAGAAAGTTTTATAAAAATCGGCGTTATATCTGGCTTTTACATTATTCTGAATTATTAATGACTTGTTTGTTTTGTAAATTCGAAGAAAACCGAAAACCGGTCTTTTTTGTTCGGTTAACCGTTTTTTTAATTACATCACCAACTGGGTTACTTGGTCTCTTTTATTTTTTCCGAAGACTTATAATCGTTTGTTTGGTTATGAAGATTTAGATGTAAGTCTGATAGATTCCGATGAAGACTTAACTTTGGATATTCCAAATTCAAATAGTTTAATTTCTGATCTAAATAACACAACAAATTGTATTCAAAATCCTAAAAAAGAGACTGTACAAAATCATTCATCATTATATGATGATTTCATATATCTTGATATATGCGACAAAAGAACTGAAAAGTTGGAAAATTTATATAATTGTTTCTTGACTATTTGTCAAACATCTACTATTAGTGAAAGAGTATTTTCCACTTCTAGCTTTATCAAAAGCAAACAAAAAAATCGCCTTAAAAGGAAACATTTAAATTGCATATTAATTCTAAAATATTATTTTAGAAGTGAAAAATAGATTTTCTTTTTACATATTTAAAATGTTATATTAAAAAAACTTATTTAATGCCAAACGTTTTCAACGTTCAAATTACTAACGTACCTAATTTTACCCAATTTGCAAACTTAATGGTCTCTATTCATTTGATATGAATATAGTTTTATAATATTAATTTTTAAGATATTATATTAAAAAATATTAAAACCAATGTGAATAATTTTTCGGGTTTTGAGGGGTACAAATAAAAATGGCTGTTTTTTTTATAAAAAAAAGGGAAAAATAAAAAGATGGCCTTGTTTATTTTTAAACGTTATAAACTTTATTTGCTTAACCTAAAATATGAATTTAGGTTAAGTTTAATTTTGAGTTTAATTTTAGGATTTTAGGTTTTATTTTTAAGTTTTAATTCACTTTAGATATAATGTTTTTTTTCAAATTAGTTTTAAGTTTCAATTTAAATGGAAATTAATTTAAGTTTTAATGCACAATTTTTTAAGTTTTTAGGTTTAAGTTTTTAATTTCAATTTTCAATTTCCTTTTTTTATTGTTTTTAGGTTTAAGTTTTAACCTTGATTTTATATTTATTTTTTAACAATTTTTCTTTTAGATTTAGGGTCAGTTTGAGTTTAATTTATTTGATACACTTTAGGGGGTTGAATTTTATTTAACTTCTATCCGTTGCGGTTGTGCACTTGTTACTTTGTTGGTGATGTTAAAAACATTGAAAGTCATGTTGGGTTTAACATATTGTTACAGAAATTCCATTTAATCGTAGAAATGCAAATCCCCATATGTTAGCCCTGAAATGTAAAACAATTAAATGGCAACCCTTTACCATAACTAATGTTTCTTATGTCAAACTGTAAAAGAACATTCTCAAAGTTGCCAGTGTGCAGCTTCCAGACGATGCTGCCATATTCTAGTTATTTTAACCCGCATATATAAAAACGCCAGCAGGGTGGCAAAGTAGTTCAGTTTATAAGTAAAACGCAGAGTGTGAAGAACTAAAGTGTGGCTAACGTTTATTTTATCTAAATTGTGTAAATAAAGTGTGCTGTTAAAGTGTATTTCTGCTATTTTTAGTGACGGTTATAAATAAATAGAGCTATAAATAATTTCAAACGGTGTTTATTATTTGCAATATAGAAAGAACGCGATTTATTTAAAAGGTAAATAAATCAACGATTTTATAAAGGGTAAAATCGTAACAATTGGTGTCAGAAGTGGGATTGCAAAATAATAAGCAGTCATGAAATTGGAGGAGCTTAAGGTGGAACAGCTCAAAAAGGAATTGAGCAAATTGGAGCTACCGACAACAGGTAATAAGACTGAATTACAAAAGAGGCTGATAGAGGAATTCGAGCGCCGTAAGATTGACATAGCGACTTACGAATTTGACGAAAAAGAAGCAATGGAGGTTAGTACCCGTAAAACAGAAGGTAATATGGAGTTAAGCGCGATGTTTGCTGCTATGATGGAAAAGATGGAAAAATTGAGAAACTTTTAGAAACTTCGAGAGCAGACAACGAGAAACTGCTAACTAAGATGAAAACAGAGCTGCTGGAAACATCGAGAAATTGTTAGATAAGGTGGAAGAAAAGCTTCTAGAATCTTCTAGAGCCACTAATGAGAAAATTTCTGTAGTTGAAAAACGAGTTTCCGACTTAGAAAATGACGTCGAAAAAAAACTGCAAGATCTGGAAAGTAAAATAAATAATTCTCAATGTCAAGAGGGCCCAGTACGAATTATTCAGGAAAGTTCTGGTAGAGCAAAAGCCCCTACTTTTGACGGCAGCGTACCATTTAATGTTTTCAAGTTCCAGTTCGAGACAGTTGCCGCCAGAAATATGTGGAACATCGAAGAAAAAGCTATAGAGTTGATTCTGGCCTTAAAAGGAATCGCTGCAGAAATTCTAGAAAGTGTGCCAATCACCTGCAGAAATAATTATGACGACATAATGGTGGCACTGCAGCGAAAGTATGGTGGCGAACACAAAAAGGAAATTTACCGAATGGAACTTAGAGGTAGACTGCAGAAAGCAAATGAGTCATTGCAGGATTTTGCGAAAATCACCCATTATTAGATGAATTCAAATTTGAAGCTGTTTGCGTGAGGGCAAAATATGCAAATTAAAGAAAAAAAATACAATTTTGAATTGTTGAGAAAAAGATCTCAGATTTTATTAAAAGTTTTATATATTACCGTCGGTGACGATGAGCACAATAGGTATCCAAAAAACGAATGAATATCTCAAAAAGGAGACAACTTATCTAAAGTGATGAGCAACAATGTTTAATACCCGTTAACGGTTTTACTCGCTAGAATCTGTGTAAAAACTCCCAACAAAGTTGTACAAAAAGGGAAGTAATATTTAGATTCTAACAGAGCATTAACCCACCAAAGGCAAAGGTGCCGAAAAATACTAGGACAAAAAAATTAATGATTTGTAATTAAACATTGCCGGCCACCTTGCAACATCCAGGTGTGTTGCAAACCAAATTTTAAAGTTATCCTTAAACTAACAAGAGGTATAGTTCAGTTTATAAATAAAAGAATGTGAGCTTGATTTCAAATATTTTTTTTTTTTAAATAACACTTACAACTAATTTGGCCAGTAGGGACCACGCAGAAAATTTATATATAAATGTTTATTTAAAAGCTATGTTAAGTGGGCCAGTAGGGACCCCGTAGACTTTAAAATTACGAAAATTTTAATAAGTATTTTGTGTATGTGGGCCAGTAGGGACCCCGTAGAAATAAAAAAGTATAGTGGGTCAGGAAGGACCCCGAAGCGGCCCGTAAAGACCGATTACATAAATAGCGTGATAATTAAAGTTAATTAGTCAGAATGACCAGTTTTGTGATCGGTCGCTTTACAACCCCGTTTGAAGTACGTATATCCGCAACCCTTACATGTCCATCGCTTCCAGGATAAACTTTAATGACCCTGCCTAACCGCCACGATGTCGGAGGTAATTGCTCGTGTCTAACTACGACCAAGTCGTTTACCTGAAGGTCGCGTTGCGGATTTTGCCATTTATATCGCTTATGTAAGCTCGTTAAATACTCTTCTTTCCATCGACGGCAGAAGAGTTGAGCAAGTGCCTTCATTTTCCGAAATCGATTAACTAAACTCAAAGGGGGGTCGTGTATCGCAGGCTCAGAAGGGGCCAGAATTGGAGAACCAATCAAAAAATGACCAGGAGTCAGGGCTACCGGTTCCTGAGGATTGTCTGTCATAGGACAAAGAGGGCGCGAATTTAAGCAAGCTTCAATTCGGGAAAGAACCGTAGAGAATTCCTCAAATGTATATTTAAAAGCTTGTGCCTCTTTCCTAAAATGTAGTTTGAAACTCTTTACACCGGCTTCCCAAAGACCGCCCATATGAGGAGCCCCAGCTGGGATAAAACGCCACGACAGACCCTGTGCGTTGTACGCCGAACACAACGTCGATTGACTTTCTTTTATAAAAGCCTTAAAATCTCTCTCTATTTCGCGCGAAGCGCCGACAAAGTTTGTTCCGTTGTCAGAAAATATGGTATTTGGACAACCTCTTCTCGAAATAAATCTGTGAAAAGCTGCTAAAAAAGAAGCAGTAGACAAGTCAGAAGTTGCCTCTAAATGAATCGCTTTCGTAGAAAAGCAAACAAAAACACAAACGTAGCCTTTAGTTATCTTACAAGCCCTACCAGTGAAACTCTTGATATCAAAGGGGCCTGCGAAGTCAACACCAGTTGTAGTGAAAGGCCTATCGATAGTGCTTCGTTCAGGAGGTAGAGCTGCCATAATCTGAACACAAGATCTTTTCCGGTCAATAATGCACCGTTTGCAACGACTGATGACTCCACGAATTTTAGACTTTAATCGTGGGATCCAATATTCAATGCGAAGTATTCGCAACATTAACTGATTTCCACCGTGAATGGAAATCAAATGAGTATATTCCGTTAAAAGTAGCGTAAATCTACTGGAATATGGCAAAATTATAGGATGCCTCTCTGTGTATGATAGACACGGCGATTTAGCTAAACGACCATTAATTCTAATGACGCCATCCTTATCAAGAAAAGGATTTAAAGGTATAAGCGAACTTTTCGAACATAAAGGTTTTTTCTCCAAGAGACATTTATATTCATCAGCGAAATAGAATTTTTGAGCCACAATGGCCAAACGCAATTTGGTTCTTTTCACCTCAAGACTAGAAAGCGTTTGATCAACATACTGATTTCGACCTGATTTATGAGCTGGGTGAATATTATAAATGAAGCGCAAAACATACGAGAGAACACGAAGTGCTCGATCAAGACTCGAATAATTCGTAAGAATATCCTCATATACGTCGGCTCCTCCGGAGTCCGTAAAAAACGAAGCATGAGTTCGAACAACCCGACACTCAATGTCCGTAGTAAGGCAAGAAAGATCAGATATATTCCACTTAGCCCTGTCTTGTCGAAGCCATTGTGGACCATGCCACCAAAGTTCACTAATCGCCAGCTCAGAGGGAGAAGTTCCCCGACTACCTAAATCTGCAGGATTGTCCCCAGATCGGACATGGTACCAATTATGGTTTCCAACGTTTTCCTGAATACGACAAACTCTATTCGCAACAAAAGTGGTCCAAGAACAAGGTGCCTTTTTTAACCAGAAAAGGACTATAGTAGAATCAGTCCAACAATAAATCTGATTAACTTTAATATCAATTTCACTTACCACAGTTTTCAAAATTTCAGAGGCCAATACTGCACCGCAAAGTTCAAGTCGCGGTAATGAAATTGATTTAATAGGAGCCACTTTAGTCCTCGCCGAAAGCAAATGTGTCCGAACTTCTCCGGTAGAGGTCTCAAAACGAATATAAATCACCCCCGCGTATGCCTTTTCCGAGGCACCAGAAAAGACATGAAGTTCAACCGAAGTTTCTGGAGTATAATGAACCCATCGTGGAATCTGTATAGTATTCACTTCATGATAGGAAGCAACAAATTTCTGCCACTCTTTTTCAGTAGCGAGCGGAAGCAAATCATCCCAATTGATATTATCCAGCCAAATTTTCTGCATAATAATTTTCGCGACAACAATAACAGGACCCAACCAACCAACAGGATCGAACAATTTCGCTATCGTAGATAAAACTTCCCTCTTTGTATAACCTGACCTATGTCCCATAGGAGTCACATTAAAATAAAAAGAGTCCAATCGAGCGTTCCATTGGATTCCCAAAGTCTTTGAGCTACTATACTCCACAAACGTCAATAATTTAGCGTCAACTAAATGTTCCGAAGGGAGACCGTTTAAAATCGTACGTTCGTTTGAAGTCCATTTTCTAAGTTGAAACTTTGCAGAAGACAAGGCCGCTATCAGCTGGTCACGAGCGATCAAAGCAGTAGAAACATCGTGAGTTCCCGTCAAAACGTCGTCAACGTACATACACTTTCGAAGAATGTGTGATGCCAGAGGAAACTCAGCTTCAGAATCGTCCGCTAACTGTAATAAAGTCCGAATCGCAAGATATGGAGCGCAATTGACACCAAAGGTCACAGTCTGTAACTCATATTCCCTAACGTCCTCCGATGGAGAATTTCGAAAAAAAATACGCTGAAATGGGGTATGAGAAGAATCGACCAAAATTTGCCTATACATCTGGGTAATATCACAATTAAAAACAAATCTAAAAAGGCGCCACCGAAGAATCAAGAGGACCAAGTCTGCCTGTAAAGTAGGCCCAACATATAAGCAATCGTTAAGACAATTCCCATTCGAAGTCTTATTTGAAGCGTTGAAGACAACCCGCAACTTTGTAGTTTTCCTTTCAGGTTTAATAACGGGGTGATGAGGCAAATAACAAGACAAATTAGGATTAAAAATAGGGTTCAAAACAGGTTTCATGTGACCGAGATCTAAATATTCCCTAACGACGTTGTCATACACCTCCTTAATCTCAGGTTTTCGCTGAAGGGAAGATTCGGTCCTAAGATACTGTGCCAAAACACTTAACCTAGACGATCCTAACGAAAGAGTTTTAGGAAATTCGGGTTTAAAAGGCAGAGTCACAATATATCTACCATCAGGGGAGCGACGAGTAGTCGCTTTGTAATTTCCCTCACAATATTTGTCAAGAACAGATAAATTTTTCGTTTTGGGAGCCTCCTCAAGTTCCCAGACACGAAGAAGACTTTTATTAAGATTATCTTCTTCTGAGAAGTCTACATGAGTAGAATAGACTTGAACTCGAGGTTGCACTAGTGGACCAGAAATGATCCAGCCGAAAACCGTGTTCTGAGCTATTAAAGAACCCAAGATATCCCGAGGAAAGTCTTTTACGATAATTCTAGGATACAGTTCAGAACCGAGCAAAATATCGACAGGTCGACTGTCATAGAAATTAGAATCAGCCAAACGAAGATTTGGCAAATTTTCCCTTATATTTGAAGGTACTTTAAAAGACGGAATATTCCTAGAAATATTGTTCAACACAAGAAGTAAGTCCTCTAATGAAAAAGCGGAATCAATAGGAGAACCAACTTTTACTGAACAAAGTTTCTTCGACGAAGTCGAGATTAATTCCACACCTGAAACGCCGACCTTCGTAGAAAGCGTCGGAAGTTTCAAACGATTCGCAAAACGTTCCGAAATAAACGAAGTTTCGGAGGCGGGATCAATAAGTGCGCGGGCAGGGTACGTAATACCCTGGTGAACAATGTTAACCATAGCCGTCCCTAAGAGCACATTTCTATTTACAGAAGCATGAAATACCTGTCTATTAAGACGCAATGCGGAATTACCGCCATTGGAAGTGGACTGTTTATTTGGATCAACTGATGCCAGATTGGGAAGACGAGGAGCTGTACCCGAACCAGCAGCCGAATTAGAAGAAGTATTCTTCAGAGTTGATGCCTCACCAGCAGCGGAATCGCGATGCAACAAAGTGTGATGCCGTTTATTACACTTTGAACAACTATGAATGCTGTTGCAATCTTTAGCTTCATGTGTCCTTGAGAGACAATTGACACAACAATGAAATTTCTTTACATTCGAATACCTATCAGCAACCGATAAACTTTTAAATCGAGAGCAAGAGCGCAAAAAATGCACCTGATTTTTACACAAAACGCATGAAGTGTTTGTAGAAGAGGAAGCCGCAGTATGATGGGATTTCATCTTTAATTCAGCGGACCTTTTCGAAAGATGTGAACCCCTAAGATCACGAGAGCACTCTAAAGTGTCGATCCTTTCTGTCAGAAAGCGGTCTAAATCACTCCAGAGGGACAACGCCTTTTTATCCTTAACGGACTGCTCCCAAAGATTAACGGTGATCGCAGGTAACCGTTGAATACACATAAAAACGATCATATGCGAACTTAAATCCCCGGTCGCGGAAATGTCCAAAGCAGACAAGGCAGAAAGACAACCGTTTATACCGCGTTGTAAAGTTTTTAAGCCCTCATCCGTTTCCTTGTCAAGGAACGGAAGATCGAAAAGCATAATGAGCTGGTGGTTCACCAGTCGACGTAAATTCTCGTATTTGTCCGTTAAACTCTTCCAGGCAATATCGAAACCTTTATTCGTAAGCGGCGCTTTTGAAACAATTTCCCGCGCATCGCCACTTGTTTTCTCCAAAAGAGCAAATAATCGCACAATTGGACTAAGACGCGAGTTATTTATGTAAACCGCTGTAAAAAGATCGCGAAAAGTGGGCCAAGAAATAACTTTACTGTCAAAAACAGGTATATTGCACGGCGGAATGTTGAAATTGTGGCAAAAATCATCAGAGTTGACCGGTAAAACCGGAGACTGATTGCCGGTTTTCATGGTATCAGCGTTTCGCGGTTCAAAATTATACAATTTTTCGTTAATAGCAGCTAAGCAGTTGACGTACGCATTAAAAGTCGCGTCGTATTTCGCCTCAGCTGCGTCTACATCAGCTGGTTCAGCGCTATCCACATTTTCCAAAAAACTTAAACACGATTTATAAGACAATTTAACGCTTTCCCACAGAACACTTAGTTCCTTTCCGCGTATTTCGGGCGTAAATACCGTGTGTACATTCTCGCGAAGTTCATTAAATTTGGATTCGAATTTTATAAGAGCATCGGACTCTCTAATAAAAATATCCAAAGCGTTATCAGACATTTCATTTTAAGTTTATAAAAAATAATTAAAAAAAAAATCCGAAAAAATGCAAAAAAAATTCGAAAAACCCGAAGAAATCCAAAAGATACGAAAATTTACGAAGAAATCAAAAGATTTTTCAAATTTTCAAGGAGTAATATAAAAGAATTCGAAAATATATAAAAATCAAAAATTTCCGAAAACCCACGTAAAAATCCAAAAAAAAATCGAAAATTTACGAAGAATATTAAAGTACTTTTAAAATTTCGCAATGAATTTGACCAAAAATCCGAAACAAATAATCCCAAAATTATTTGAAATTAAGAAACACAAACTCTATAAGTCGCGACTAAAACGGACAGTAGGGTGCCTATACGCAGTTTATTAAAGCAATAACAACAACGAAGCTGTAATGTTAAATTGTTTGTAAACAACACAGTTTGTATGTTTGTATATTAAAATTAAAGGAATAGCACAAAGAGAATAGAAAAAAAAAATAAAAACCACTTGTATATATGTAAGTATGTATATTACAAATTATTAGGAAAAAAATCACTTTTAACCAACCCGACGGCTTTTTGCAAAAATAAAAAATTAAACTTTATTATATATTTATGCCTTTGGTAATGAAACACAATTATTTTTATAAATTTTTAGGGAAAAAATAATAATGTCCGTCCGTGTAAATAAACTCACGACACCAAAGAGAATTTAATAAAAACAATTGTTGTAAAGCAATAAAAATAAGGGTTGTAAAGCGATCTCAAAACAACATTAACCAAGGTATCAAAAGAAAAAGTTCTTAATTTTATTAAATTAATTTTATTAAATGAATAAATTTAATATACTTATATATGCACTTAATCCTTTTTTTTATTTTTTAACACTAAAAAGCTCACATATAACTGAACTATACTCACCTTGTATTAAATAATTCGATGAATATAAAATTAAAACTTTTTGTCGTTGTTTCCAAAGCACCAAGATGGAGGCTGTGGGAAAATTAAAATGTATAAATTAATTTGTCGTTCCAGACTTTTAAAAACAATATCCAGTTCGAAGGACCAAAATGTTTGCGTGAGGGCAAAATATGCAAATAAAAGAAAAAAATACAATTTTGAATTGTTGAGAAAAAGATCTCAGATTTTATTAAAATTTTTATATATTACCGTCGGTGACGATGAGCACAATAGGTATCCAAAAAACGAATGAATATCTCAAAAAGGAGACAACTTATCTAAAGTGATGAGCAACAATGTTTAATACCCGTTAACGGTTTTACTCGCAAGAATCTGTGTAAAAACTCCCAACAAAGTTGTACAAAAAGGGAAGTAATATTTAGATTCTAACAGAGCATTAACCCACCAAAGGCAAAGGTGCCGAAAAATACTAGGACAAAAAAATTAATGATTTGTAATTAAACAGAAGCATTTGTGAAGGGAATTCATGATCCTGATGTAAGGTACGCGGTGTGTGCTACACGAAAATCATCTTTTGCCGAAACTGTTTCATTTGCACTGTCACAGGAGACTGCGAAATTAATTGCTAAGCCGCAAATATTTAATGTGCGAAACCTCGAAGTAACTGCTGAAAAAGAGGAAGATATAAGCGCTAAGTTTAAAGAAGCAGTTAAAGAGGCAGTAATGCAGGCATTAGGGAGAAAGCAAGTTAAGGCCGAATGCTATAACTGCGGAAGAGTGGGACATTTTCAGCGGAACTGCCGAGCACCAGGAAAAAGCTTCCGGCCGGTTAATCAATTAGCACAGGAGTCACCATTAAAACCAAAAAGAGCTAGCACTGCGGGACACGATCCAGCTCATACAAGCGAGGGCCCCACAATCTCCATATCAGTGATACAGCAGGGAAAAAGCAATCTTACTGCTTGTGGATATATCAACATTTGTACTATAGACACAGGAGCATCACAGTCTGTCATCAGACCTGATTTAGTTAAGGAGGCAATTGAACCATTATATGGGGTGAGACTGCGCACAGCTACTGGGGAGACTGGTACTGTCTATGGCAAAGTGCATGTAAAACTAACGATTTCCAACGTAAGCGTCAATCATGTATTTATTGTTGCCGATATTGTGGACGAAATAATCATTGGTGCAGATTTTATGATTAGTCACGGCATTAATCTGCATATGGGGCAAAAAGTTATGATTTGGCGGAATGTTGAAATACCCCTTGATGTTGGATATGAGCACAAGGCTCAAGTAAGAAAACCGGTTACCATTAAGCACAGCAAGGGTAGGAAACATGGCAAGCACAGTTCAAAGGCTAAAGGAAAAGACCGTATCGTGGACATCCGACAAACGCATATCGAGTCGAGTGAAGCCTGGTCAGCGGCGCAACGGAGCGACCCCATGTTAGCCAAGATTATATCAGCCAAAGAAGAAAACAGGAGGCCTACCCGCGAGCAGATATCAGCTGAAAGTCCGCTGATGAAGGCATATTGGGCCCAGTGGAATAGCCTGCAAGTGTTAAATGGTTGCTTATACCGTACATTGGAAAGTGCTGACGGCAAAAATGTGGCCAATTTAATTGTGGTGCCGGCATCTAGAATAAACGAGGTATTGAGGGAGTTCCATGAAGGTCCCAGTGGTGGTCATCTTGGTATCACAAAAACTATAGAGAAGTTAAAACAACGGTTTTACTGGGTGGGCTGTCAACAAGCTGTAGGCAATTGGGTAGCAAATTGCGCGCAATGCATCGCAGCCAAAGGATCAGTAAGAACAATCTTTGAAACGGAACTAAAATTGCCTGGCGATTTGAAACTTGGTGTTAAGCCCGCCGCAACAGACAGTAAAAGCCACAACTCTTCCCGGGAACAAGAAGACCTCAACAAACGTCAGGAGTTCGTCCGCAATCGAATTAAAATGGTGAGCGACAAGATGAAGGCGAGGTACGATCGAGCAGCGAATTCTGAAGGATTTAATGAGGGCGAGTTGGTTCTGCTGTTTAACCCGCAACGAAGGAAAGGATTATCTCCCAAACTACAAACGCATTGGGAAGGAACCTACAGGGTGATTAAAAGGTTAAATGACGTGGACTATAGAATACAGAAATATCAGAGCCCAAAATCTAAGATGAAGGTTGTGCATCTGGAACGACTAGCTGATTATGGGAAGGGGAAAACTATGTCTGTTCGAGACGAACAGACTTAAGTGGGCGGCAGTGTTACAGAAATTCCATTTAATCGTAGAAATGCAATTCCCCATATGTTAGCCCTGAAATGTAAAACAATTAAATGGCAACCCTTTACCATAACTAATGTTTCTTTTGTCAAACTGTAAAAGAACATTCTCAAAGTTGCCAGTGTGCAGCTTCCAGACGATGCTGCCATATTCTAGTTATTTTAACCCGCATATATAAAAACGTGGCAAAGTAGTTCAGTTTATAAGTAAAACGCAAAGTGTGAAGAACTAAAGTGTGGCTAACGTTTATTTTATCTAAATTGTGTAAATAAAGTGTGCTGTTAAAGTGTATTTCTGTTATTTTTAGTGACGGTTATAAATAAATAGAGCTATAAATAATTTCAAACGGTGTTAATTATTTGCAATATAGAAAGAACGCGATTTATTTAAAAGGTAAATAAATCAACGATTTTATAAAGGGTAAAATCGTAACAATAGCTTATTTGCTCTTTTTTTTGGATGCTGGTTAAACTTCAAAAGGTTAGAAGAGTTGGTGTTGGCACCTTGGGTACAATAATTATACCAATTGTACCAATTGTTCACGACCTGAACAAAATGAATGAAATTTTGAAAAAAATATTTTTTTTTTTTTCAAAGAATGTATTTTTTTATTTTTATTATTATTATTTATTAATTTCTGCTTTTTTTACATAATTAACAAAATATATATAAGCTTTTTATCCAAATTAAAAAAAACCGAAAAAACCGGTTGACCGGTATTTTCTGCAAAAACCGAAACCGAAACCGGTTTTTTTAAAATTCTATTTTTCGAAGAAAACCGAAACTGGTTTTTTCAAAAGGCCGGTTTTTTTTGAATACTCTACTTGTTTGTGTTGTAATTTATGTTCGAAAATCTCATATAAATTTGACATTATTTCACGTTTAGAATTGACGCATAGAATTATTGACGTTAAAGGAACCTTAGACGATGAAACAAGCTGTACAGCATGTCCAGCATTTGATTATGTAATGCGTTGTTTGATGGCCATTGCAAAGACAAGTACACGGGTCATTAAGCTATGCTGTCCAGCATGCTTGATTGTCTATATGCCGCTTTATTCTCAACCTCTTTACATGGGTGCTATCAATTTATAGTGAATGTTCAAGTTAACATTTTGCCGCAAAAACTTTAGCAAAGGCTCACAACTCTTTTACGTGAGTGCTATCAGTTTATTGTGAATGCTCCTGTTAACACAGCAAATATATTCCCTTTTCAGTAGAGATGTGCTATTAATTTATTATTACTCAGAATTATGATAAATTGATTAGTTTAAATTTTGACTAATCAGAACTTGAATAATTTTTATTAACATTGAAAAAATGATAAAAATCTACACAAAGCGAATTAGAGAGATTTATACTATACAACACAAAGCCAATTGGAGAGATTTATACAATCATTGGCCACTTTAAATTTTATATTTCGAAAAAAAAACAAATTTATTCAGTTAATATATTTGATTAATCAAAATTATGATTAATCATGTTTTTAATTAAACAGAGTATTTAATTAATCGATTAATTAATTAATAAGAGACTATAAAGTTTGTTCAATCGATAAATCACACATCCCTACTTTGTAGCTAAAAATATTCTCCATTTTGGTATTTTTAATTAATTTTACCAGCAAATTAAATTAATACTCGCAAATTAGCTTTAAGTAAATTAAATAATGGTATATATTGATGAACAAGAATTTTAAATATCAATGATTTAGAAAAACTGTATTTTTTGAAGTAAAAGTTCCCGATGTTCCACCACCTATTCAAAATATTTAACGAGAACATGTTCCTTAACATGTGTACTTTTAAATATTTTAAATATATTAGGTTTGTTTTTTCCATGCAAAATTATGTAGATATAGAGTTGCTAAGTAGTTATAGATATAGCTACTTAAAAACTAAGAATGAATAAAAATGCTGCCAAGTCATAGAAATTATTGGCTTTTCTCTTTTAAATGTAAACAAAAATATTTGACATAAAAACATTTGATTATTTTGTATTTTTAATATGATAAAATTTAAAAACATCAAAAGCTAACAAATGAATTATGTGTTTGTTAGTAAAAATAGAGCAACAATATAATTGCTCTATTTCGCGTTCCAGCGAAGTCCATATATGAAAACAGCTTTCGTACAAAGGCGGCCCCAAATGTTTAAATTGTATTTGTTTACAAAAAAGTCAGGTAAATAAGGATAGTCGTTTTCTTTACAAGTAGTGATAGATATAGATATAAAATTCGAATAAACAAACCTATTGTGGACTTCGAAATAGGTAAATCCGATTATGCCAATAACAATTAAAAAAAAATTATGTTATTAAATGTTGGTTTGGTCATTACAATTTTTTTGGTCTTAAAGTCATTGAATATTCATTTTTTCTACCCTTTTATTTAGAAACTAGGACCAAAGATAGACTGATTCCAACTAATTTTTATACATAGAATCGCTGATCTAGACTTTTAGCAAAAAAAAAAAAAACAGCTCATGACTTGTGTTTTTGGCCAAAAGTCTTTTCCGTGTTTACAGTTGGCTGACATTGTGAATCACAATGTTTTAGGGGCCGGTAATTTCTAAAGATAAAAATTTTAAATGGCCAATTTTATAAGGCAGCAAAAAATAAAATTTTATTCTGATCAAACTGAAATTTTGTGTTATAATATATTCATACTGAATCCTATAATATGAATTTGTGTTTTTTCAAGTTTTTGATTTAAAATTTGTATGGAATTTGAAAGTCGAAAACTTAAAACGAAAACACGTATTGTTGGATTTAGTATCAACGTATTATAATTGGACTTAGATAGTAAAAATGCTAGCAAACCGTGCCAGTTTCTTATTAAATTTTGTTTGAAAGTAGCTCGTGATATTTTTTTTAAATTCCGCTTTTATCGGTAAATTGTCTGTGATAAAACACTGACAAAATTAAATTAAATTAAAATTAACCAAAGTTAGTCAAAACAATGATTGAAAAGCCAAAAGGGTTGATCGTTTCAAAAATGTCAATAAAAACTGCAAAAATCAAAATGCCGGCAAACAATTATCTAGTTTAATTTTTAATTTTGTTATACACTCAAAAAAAAAAAATTAACTAGAATTTAGAAAAATTAACTTATAAAGAGGAAAAATTTAAATGAAAACGGCGCCAAAGATACTTTTTACCTATATTAAAAACTAGGACTTCACTCCCTAAAAATGAGAAAATATTTTCTAACATCAAGGTAAATAGTACTTCTTTTAAGTGAAAATCATCCTAATCCTGCTCCTATGGTAAAGGTACTTGACACTCATTGAGTAAGTTTTTTCCCACTTTCGGAGAACTTCCGCTTTGTGAGGACACTGCTCTTAACAAGCTTTTACATTTTTGTCTTAAAATTAAATTGAATTATACAAAATTTATGTATTTAAAATATAAATAAAATTTCATTAGCAAAAAGGTAAGCAAATTAATAAAATGTACTGCAGGATATCCTGAAACGTAATAAATTGTGACAAAGTCAGAACTACAAAAAGGGACGCTCTAAGTTGCACACGGGATCTATGGCTAAGGAACACTGGAGGTCCCTTGCCTTCTTAAATTAACTAAATTAAGGAAAATATTGCAAAAAATCAAAATATTACAGTTACATTTCTTGTTATTATTGGAAAATAGAAAAATGTCATAAGTTAATTTTATGGAATTTTTAGCTTAAACTTTAATTGACATGTAAAAATTAAAACTTTTTTATTATTAAGTAAAAAGAAAATATTTTGAAAAATATAAAGTTTAATATAAAGTTACATTTGAGTTACATTTAAGCATGCAAATTTCTTAAAACTAAGATGTTTTTTCTTAAAATTAATAAATTTTTATTATTATTATTGACTTGGTTTTTTTTCCTAAAATCAAGAAATATTACTTAGGAAAAATATTAACTATTTCTAAGTATAATTTTTATTCTTTTTAAGAAAATTTTTCGAAGTTTTAATAAAATTTTACTTAGATTGAGGACAATTTATAAACTAATTTGAAGGTATTTTTGGTTACATTTTTTTAGTTCATGTCTTTTTTTTTTTGAGTGTAGGGTCGCCAGATCACAGCAAATGTAGTTTTAAAGTTCAAAATGGCGGAAAAATAAAGTCAATAAAGGCCTAAAACAATGAATTTACGATTAAATGAATTCTCTATTAAATGAACGAAAGGGTTACAGCTGCATTCATAAGAACCCTAAAACACTTTCGAATTGCAACTTCCATACAAATTTTAAATCGAAAACTTAATAAAAAACGAAAATACGAATTGAAGAGTTCAGTATGAATGAAGCTTATAAATAAAATTAAATAGTTTTTTTTAACTTTAATTTTCACTTTCAATTATATTTCAGTGTGGCTTAGCATTTGCTGGTGTATCGATGGGTTGTGTGGGTATCTATGCTGCATATACCTTAACCGTTACGCAATGGCGTACAAGATTTCGTGTTTATATGAATCAAGCCGAAAATGAAGCTGGCAATAAAGCCGTTGATTCTCTCATCAATTTTGAAACTGTTAAATATTTTAATAATGAAAAATTTGAAGCAGACCGTTATAATGAAGTTTTAAAAAAATACGAATCAGCCAGTTTAAAAACCAGCACCAGTTTGGCTTTATTAAATTTTGGACAAAATGCCATATTCAGCACATCATTAAGTATAATAATGGTATTAGCAGCGAACGAAATTGCCCGAGGAAATATGACCGTTGGTGATTTGGTTATGGTTAATGGTTTACTTTTTCAATTAAGTATACCACTGGGATTTTTGGGCAGTGTTTACCGCGAGGTACGACAAGCTTTGTTGGATATGCAATCCATGTTTACACTCATGAATGTTGACAGTCGTGTACAGACTCCGGCAAATGCTCCAGCTTTATTGTTGGGACCTGATAATGCCTCCATTGAGTTTCGTAATGTCAATTTTGAATATGAATACGGTAAACCTATATTCAAAGATTTAAACTTTACAATACCAGCTGGTAAAAATATTGCGTTTGTTGGTGGTTCTGGTTCGGGTAAATCATCAATGATTCGTTTACTGTTTCGTTTTTTTGAACCGAATTCGGGCCAAATATTTATTGGTGGCCAGGATATAAGTGAAGTGGATATCAACAGTCTAAGGAAAGCTATTGCAGTTGTACCACAGGTAACTTTATAACATTTTAATGAAAATATGAATAAACTTGATACCCCGGAACTAAAATCAATATTATATATTTATTTTAGGATTCTGTATTATTCCATGATACCATTCGACATAATATTCATTATGGTAATCTTAATAAAGGACAAGAAGATGTAGAAAATGCTGCCCGTATGGCTGATTTACACGATAATATAATGCGATGGCCCAAACAATATGAAACAGAAGTCGGTGAGAGAGGTTTAAAATTATCGGGTGGCGAAAAACAACGTGTTGCTATAGCCAGAGCTATATTGAAAAATTCTCCCATTCTTATATTCGACGAAGCTACTAGTAGTTTAGATTCAATAACAGAACATGTATGTTATTGAACTATGTAATTGAAATTTAAGTAATTTGTTTTAACTAAAAATTTATTTTTTAAAGAATATTTTACAAGCCTTATCTAGGGCTAGCATAGGACGTACTGGCATATTTATAGCACATCGTTTATCTACGGTTATGGATGCCGATGAGATTTTAGTACTTGAAAATGGTCGTGTTGGAGAACGTGGCACTCATGCTGAGTTGTTGAAGAAAAATGGTTTGTATGCACGTTTATGGGAAACACAAACACAACAGTTTTGATTTCAAACTATATGAATATATGTAAGGGTATTTAATCGGTTAATCGTTATTTGATTAGTCGAACAATTTTTGTCAAATAATTGTTTGAATAATTTAAAATGTTCGTATTTCGAATAACAAAAAATTTGAATAATTTTTTACGATTAATTGATTAATCAAAATTGGTAAAAAAAATATACAAAAATATACATATGTTTTTAAAGATTGATATAAAACAAAATTATTCATAATATTCTCTAGAACAGAAAGCCTTAGGATTCGAAGTCTTTTAAAAACAAAGAAATCTATAAATAATTTGTTCACGAGATTGCACTTAATCACACTTAATATTTAATGGGAACTAAATAACTTTCAGAAGCCAATTGAACCAACTCTCTTAGAAAGAATTTAAGCAAAATTAATCAGAAAGTTTATTCAAAATTCCAAGCGAAATATTTTCTAAATCAAATATAGGGACGGAATAACAAAATTTGGTTGAATTTGTGAAACACTGAGACAATGCAATGTCAAATTAAGTTGGGCAAAAAACTTGACGTTAAGGTGTGACTCACAATTAATAACGTGCATTATGGTTGGACCACCCTTTATTATATTTTTTTTTTGATAAATCGATTAGTTTTAAAATATTATTCGCTTAAGGGGTTAATAAAACAACCGAATAATTTTTGAACGATTAATCGATTAATATGAAAAGTCGATTATTGGAATGCCCTAATGAATGTATTCATAACAATTTTCTTGTAGTTAAAGACTGTGTTTGTGTTTTTTTTTTAAGCATAATTTAGTTTTTAGACAAATTTGTTTTTGTTTCAATCTAATTAAACTGGTCCTAACTTGACGTCTACACAAGACATAAAATTAATGTCAAAACACGAAAAATACATACAAAGGAACAATTTATTTTTATTGTTATTTTCAGTATGTATTTTTCATGCTTTAACATGATTTTATGTCTCGTGTAGACGTTAAGTATTGAAATAATTTATACAACATTACATTAAAAGTTTTAGGTTAAAAGTTTATTTAATTGGAAAAATTTAATTGATAATATTTAAGTATATTACTGTAAATAATAAAAAAAAACATGTAATTTAACAATTATAAAACTATTGTATTTTCAATAAAAGTTGTATATTTTTTAATATCAATATCACACAAATAATTATATCATTTACTTTCATAAATTTTACATTAGTTCACGCTATTGATTAAAGCAATATTTGACAAACACGACGTATTGGTCATGGGGCTTTATAAAGTTTTTTCTAAGGTGTTATAAAAGATTTATTAGACCCATTGGCGTAAATTGCTGACCCTCCAGGATTTGATTAAGTTTTAATATATTTTTTATTTAATTTAATAACAACAATTTAAAATTAAGTTTCAGAATTTTCTATCGTTAGCTTAATGTGGAAAGGTGTCAAGTCCGCATTACATCAAAACGTAGATTTTAAAGCGGTTTAATAGAACAATTTTTTCATTCCTTTTTAACAATTAAATTTTTTTATATTAATTAGTTTGTTTTGGGTACAAAAATATACAAAAAAAGGCAAGTGAATGAAAGGTATCCAAAATTGGTTTTCGCGCGGACTACTAAAAAAATTGATAGTGAATCATGCATTGGGTGGTACTTAGCGGTGTAAAAGTCAGTGAATTTATAATAATTGGAGGAGTGGAATATCGGAATAACCTCTTGGCCCGTTAAAAAAGTATAACCTCTTGTTAAGGATCACTCACCTAAACTACCAAAAATTAAAAACCGGCCGTTTTTTTAATCACTGCTGACCCCTAACTATTAGATTGGGACAAAATTTAAAATGCTCCCCTATCACATATTTAAATTTCAACGTAATCAAATCTTACTAACGTAAGTAAAATAAGTGCTGCAAACTTTTAAAAATCGGACAAAATTGCTTGTAAATCGGCACAATTTTTTTTGTTTGTCTTTTGTGGTTAAAAAAAATCAAAAAAGTAAAAAAAAATGCATTTACAGATTAAAAACAAACTATTTTGGACAGTATTTTGTCTGTGCTGCTTTTAAAAATTTGACTTAGCCTCTTTTCACACTATGCGCTAACGTTATAAAAAGTTGTATTTTCTGTCCTTCAAATATAAAAGATTTAAGATATGAAAATTACATATAATAAAAAAAAATCCCGGTACAAAATTTGTATGGGGAAAAATCGCAGTTTAATTTTTGAATTTTCTAAACTCTGTGATATTTTATAAATTTTGCATTTATTTTTTAATACAAATAATAAAAAGTTTATAATATCAGCTTCCTTAATGTCCTACACACAACAGCGCACACAAAAAGCTTAAATGAATTTTAAATTTTTTTCTCGAAAAGTTAGTACTTTTTTTTGCAAAAGGCCACAGAAATAGAAGATGTCATTAGAGCCATGGAATAATTTTACTAGAGGATTTATTTCAATTTTGTTATTGCAAAACAATAATTAATTTAATAATACTAATTTTAACATTCTTTATTATTTTTCAGACATGGGTATTGGTACATGATACAATAAATATAATACACAATTACCCATGTTCTGTAGAAATCGCTTATAATTATCTATTCTAATTAAAAATTCTCGCCACAATGGCAATAAAGGTTTTTTCTTCGATTGATCATCATCGATATCATTCTTCAGAATAGTATCACCTTGTTCCATTGTCTTATTGACATATGTGTATAAATAACAGGATGGTTTCAAACCAATTGTCGTTATATGATGCATTACGCCAGTGGGTAAATGTATACTATTGCCAGAGGTGAGAAAATATGATTCCTTCTCAATGTCATTATGATAACGTACATTACCCTCCAGTATGGTAAGCGAAACATTTGTTAGGTCAGGTGATATAAAATTGTCTAAAGTTAAACCCGGAAAGTCAGCTATAAACACAACATCTGAATAATTATTCCAGTTGAGTACTTCATTGGCTATAGTTCGTAGTTTAGGACGCAAATGATTAAGTTCATTGAGCAGTGGCAAAGACCATGGAGTCCTTTTAAATGGTGACCATTCAGCTTTAAGTAAATCAACTCTTGGATCAAATACTCTTTGTTGAAAACGTCCATTCATAGAACACCATATATCAAAGTAAAGTGAAATATTTGTCGAACTTAAAGGACTATTGGCGGGATTACGTTGATATTCTTCATTAATATTTCGATGTATACAATGTGCATATTGTTGGGCCATATCAGCATATTTTGTCCAACGATCATAATTGGTAAATGCATAAGGCTCTAAATAATGAACTTTGCCATCAGAATTATCAACAATTTTAATCGTGGTCAGTATAGTATCATAGGAGTGAACCATCATGTCCCAGGAATAACCATATAACCCATTAGTCCAATTATTATAACCCTGTGTTATAAAATGAGAATATGGCAGGAATAATTGCAGTGCACAGTAGAATAATATCACAAAAGTTCGTAATGTCTCTGGGAAGCTGACATTTGCAGGTGCTTCTATTATTTTCCTACAAGCCTTGCAGTATATTAAAGGATCTTCCGGTATTGTTTTATCATCTATGCTTTGAATTTTATTTTCCAATGTTTCAATTTTATCTTTTACCATATTTAAATCATTTTTATCAACATGATTTTTATTAATATTTCTGTAAATTGTTTTTATATTTTGTATTGTTAATTTACGTGGCCAATCACAGCCATAAAACATTGGTACTTGAGCGAGACACACCCATGGAAACATACCTGTAGATGAAACAAAAAAAAATAGGTATTAATACATATGTAAAAATAAAATATGTAGAGGTGTCAAAAAAAGTTATTATTTGACAATTTTTGTTCGAAAAAAACTTATTTTTTGTTAAAACCCACTTTTATATTTAAAGATTTATTTATTTATGTACAGAAAAAATATTTCAATTTTATTAATATAATTTTTGACCTAAGATTTTCTAATTTGGGTTTAACTGAACAAATTAATATCCCATTTAGATAAAAGTCTAAAGTCTCAGTTTTTGAAAACACATTTATTTTTAGCTAACAAGGTATTTCAAAATGCATTTTGTTCGGGAATTTTTTTGAAAAATATAACATTTGTTTGTGATTTCAATAAAATATATACAAAAAACGAAATAATTAGTTTAATTATTCCACTTTAAAGAGCAACATTTTAAATATTCTTAGCAATATTTCTATATAAAACATTGCATAAAGAAAAAATAATCAATTATTTTAGTTCATTACGGTTTCCCACATATTTCTTGTCTTCAAATAAAGCATGGTTGGCATTTAATACCTTTTTATAATAACGGTAGTTGGCTACGACATCCACCCTAAGACCGATATGAAAATGTTAAAATGGCGATTTTATTAAAAGCATTTGACTTTTTGTATAATCGGTCTTTTGCGCTATTTTACCGCCTTAATTTAATTACCGAAACACCGATTTATAACGGTATTTTGCAGATATAACCCAATGTAACAGGTAATATTATGAAATAAACCCCGTGATACTTGAAGACACATGTCACTGTTGGAATCGTAGTTTTGCAATTTTCGTATCGGTAGGGATCAGAGTGTGGTAGACAACTACCTTTATAATGAAAATGTAGTGCTTACCAACCATGAAATAAAGATATTATCTAAATCCTGTGCAAATGTGGAAGCATTCTATATTTTTAGAAAACGAAAAGTTGAAAAAAATTCTTTATTCGAAACATTTAGAACAAATGTTACGAGCATTAAAAATATTATATTTAAGCATATACATATAATTTTACTTTGCATAAAATAATTATGACTTTGATTAAAATTAATATCAAGAGTTTTGTTTTAATGCAAATGTAAAATTTAAAAAACATATTAGGGGATTGTCGTTCATGATTTGCACACGATGCAAAAAAGCTCAGCCTGTTATTTACATTTTCTCAGCCTAGAGTAGTTATGATGATGCAAACTGAGATTTTGACATCGAGCGCAAAACGCCAACGTGAGCGCCCTTATTATTTTACACTGAATTGTTAATTTTATTAACTAAACATAAATTAAATATCTTTTTAATTGTGGTGATTTTTTGAAATAAAAATGCCGATATTCATCAAAATTATCTGGTAGCCTTGCTGTATGTTTAAAAAATGAAAAATGTAAACAAATGTTAAATTTAATTTGTAATCTTTAAGTTGATCTAAAGATTGGGCTGTGTGAATAAAAAGGTAGATTATACTATATAGTATTAAGTACTAGTACTAGCTTTTACTTATTAGTACTAGCTATGCTGAAAAGTTTAAACTACAAAAAGTGTGAATAAATCTTTGCTAGTACTACGTAGCTAGTACTGAAAAGTGATAGCTAGTACTGGAAAATTAAAACTGTTTGAGAGTTGCCTCTGTTGAAAAATATGGCTATTTTCTTATAAATTATGGTAACACTATCAGTTTGTTTTGAGTTTTTGGCAAGATGGGCGACAAAAGTAACACGAAGTTTTTTTCAATTTTAGAAAAATATAAAATTCTTTTTAATAAGTCGCAAGTGCCGTCAGTGAGGGTGGCAAAAGAGAATGCCATGTCTTCACTCCATGAGGACTATCTCCTAACGTTTGGCCAGGAAATAACAATTGTCCAATTAAAAAAAAAAATACAAAACATGCGAAATGATGTTAAAAAGAAAAGTGATTTGCGTGCAATAGGCAACAAACCAATACATTTGAAAGATTGGGAGAAAGGTTTGCTGCAAATAATGGAGGAAGAATCAAATCCAGTCTTTAATAAAATTCCTGGTAAGTTTTTTATATTTAACTATAAATTTGATTGTGTCAATTATTTTTTCTAGGTGCCATGGATGTGAGCTTTGGTGTTGAGGCTAACAAAACGCCGGATTGTGTGGAGCTAGAAGTGACAACCCCAGAAGCGACAAACCCAAATAAAAGAGAAGTTAGTGATGAGATGGAGGAAACGATAAACGTGAAGAAAAAAATACAAATTTGATGATGAAACAGAGGAGACCAAAAATCTTAGCAACCAAGAGCTTCAGAGACTGGTTCTGTTAAGACAGCTAAAATGTTTAAACTTAGATATAAGTGAACGGGAAGAAAGGAAGAAAGAACAACAAAAGAAGGAAAAAGAATATCTGGATGATGGAAGCATCAAAAAAACAAGAAGAAATGTATGTTGAAATACTAGATGAATTTTTTCAAGATTAAATATTTTAATTTTATTCTTTTATTTTAATGAAATCAGAAAGCTTTAATTTATGAGTGATAATTTATTTTTTAATTTAAATAATATAAGTGACCTGAATTTAATAAATAAAATTTATTTTTAATGTATAGAACATAATTTAAAATAAAAAATAATTTAAGAAATATGTGATAATGAACTGAGTACATTTACAATTTCTTGCCTTCTCCTTTTGCTTAATTCTGTGAAGTTAGCTGACGGGTCTGTAACAATTTCCCCCTCTTCTTCATCATCTTTATCCTCTTGAAAAGCTTCGGGTTCATCAAAATCTTCACCAAGAAATTTTGCTATGTTGTGCAATACCGCACAGCTTATAATTACTGATGCAACTTTTTCCAGAGCAACACGCACTTTGTATTGCAAAATAGGGAATCGCCTTTTTAACTGTCCAAAGCAACGCTCTATTATAACACGATTTTTTGCGTGTATTTTGTTATACTTTTTTTCCTGCAGATTCCTTGGGGTTTTAAATGGTGTTAATAGCCATGGTCGAATGCCATAGCCGATATCACCTAAAATGATTGCATCGCTGTGCTGACTATTCATATAAGTGAAAATACGAGATCGCTTCAAAATTCGGCTATCGTGAACTCATCCTGGCCAATTGCAATCAATTGAAGTGAACTCATCGTTAGCATTACAGGTAGCTTGTACGTTGATGTTGCAAAACCCCTTTCGGTTAATATACTCATCGCCATGATTTTGTGGTTTTTGTATTGCAACATGCGTACAATCTATTGCTCCAATAGCGCAAGGAAAGACAAAACGCAATGCCCACTGTTCTTGAGCCCTTTTTATTTTGTCACTATTATTAGGAAATTTAATCCACAAATGCGCTTTATCGGTGACCTTCTTTAAAACCATTTTCACTGTTTTACAAACGGTTGTGCGATGTATTCCTTCTTCTTTTGCAATTCGCATTTGGAAACCAGGATCGCTTAGAAATCGCAGAAATATTTCCATCCTTTTTATTTGTGACAAGGACGCTCCCCTGTTTTCATGGCTTTCTTCCAAAAAATGTTGCGTTAACCATTTTACACTTTCTTTTTTAAACCTATATAAGTTAAAATAGTCTGCTTGGTGAGAATGAGACCGCACACGATATTGTTTTGTTTGGCGAATGTTCATAAATGCAGCCATATTCAAATAAAACCAAACAAAAATTCACTTTTCGACTAACTAACCAACAATAAACTTATTTTCAGCACCGCAATGATATGCTTACAAAAATTTAAGTTAAAACTAGTAATTTTAAGTACTTACTAGTTTTTATTCACACTTTTTTCCAGCAAACACTGGAAAAACTAGTTTGTGCTAGACTGCAAAAAGCACTAGCTTTAGCAGATTAAACTTTAAATTTGCTAGTTTTAGCTAGAACTACATTTTTATTCACACAGCCCATTGTTGTATAGTGAGTGTAATTTATGTTCGTTGTAAGATCATTTCACAAATTCCAAATAAATTAAAATTTTTATTTAAAACTATTAAAAAATGTACAATTAGTTAATAGTTTCGCCTAAATTTGGGCTAAATTTTTGTTTTTAATTTTTGTAAAAAAAAATAAAAATGTTTTACATAAATTCCTACCAATTACAAACAATCGTGAATTCATCAAATGAAAACTAATCATGAATGGTGTAGCCAGTGCTCGAGTTTTGCTACAAGTCATAAAAAAGGCAATTGTAAAATCAAATATTGCCGTAAACCAATGTACAATCAGCAAATCAACCAAGTCTTCCGAAAGAGCCCAGCGAAAAGGACTCAAAACCCAATGGCGGCTTAAAGATGACATAGCGTAACCGGATAACCATTCTGCGGTAAGTTTCTTTATACCCGCATACATGTATAGTAGAAAAAATTGAAATTTTATTATGAAATAATTCCAATACGGCAGAGTTGTTGGCATGGATGGATTGAAATATTTATCTAAAGAACTAAATTGGAAAACAAAAATAAATTTGAAAATTCATTTATAATTTGATTATTTCTATAACATACCAATATCTATTTGCCTGAGTGAATAATAACATGGTACCCACTAAGCCAAAGAGATAACTGTGATTATTCCAAGCCGCTTTATCCAGTAAAAATAAATACCAATAGGGAATTATAAATGCCAAACAACTGCAACGATAACGATAACCCAACATTATACCTATAGCCCCCAGCCACATGCATAGGTAAACACAGCCCATCAGAGGAAAACTTAAAGTCTGTATAACATTAAACAAAGGAAAATGACAGTACTGTGCTTCTCCGAATCTGTCATCCATTTGACTTCCACCTCGTTCCTCTGCTATATCAATTAACATAGCAAGTCCTAAAATAGAGAAATTGTTTAATAATAAAGTTCCTTCAGTGGTGGTTTTTTAAAACGAAATAAATTGTAGAAAAATTGCTTTATATGTATTACACTGTGTTTAATCTTACCATATAACATTCGAAATACTCCTAAAGCGGATGCATCTACTGGTCGATGTAACCATTGTGTTAATTTATAATAATTTGTAAAGTGTTCTAAATCGTGGTAAGCAATTAATTTAAATATTTTGGCAACTGTATTTGGGTTTTCAGTTTCATGGGCATTTTGAGTTGTTACAGCAGATGCTTCTTTGGGTTTCGCTGAAGGGTCGGGTGTTGTAGGCATTGTTTTACTCTGGAAAATTATAAAAAAAATATATATATTACCATATACATATATATATGTACCAAATTTCATTGGAAAATTATCATTGGAAGTGTCGTGAGATGGCGCTTGAAACTTTATTTCAGTGAAATAAAGGTATATCTTATAATTCTATTTCATATTTTGCTTTAACGTCTGTAGTAAGTTTTTTATTTTTGGTATATTTTAAGCGTTCCACTAAAAATTATGTACCATTTTACTTTCTGATAACATGTGGTCTTAAATTATGAATTGCAAAAAAAAAAGAAAAACTGCAACCACAAAAAGTAAGCATAGTGGTTTAGAGCACCTTACACTGAATTAAAACTTAAATGTGCTTTAAAATCAAATTACCTCCGTTTACATTACGAAGTCAGCTAATCTGGACTTCAAATTGACGACAACAACAATATTTTGTAAATACTGGCGAGAGCCAAATTTTTTACAATGATGGAAGAAACAAAGAAAGATTTTTCACTTTGTTCATGGTAGGTCTTCGCGGCACTATTGCAATGTAGTTTTCAAAGGGTTTCTTTGCTGGAGGCAAAAATAAGAAGCTAAATGCTTCTGCTAACTTTAAATTAGTAAGGTAAATTTATTGGTTTGGTTTTAAAATGTTTGGACCAAAATCCGATCTTATCGAGAACTGGATTTAAAGCAGATTCTGCGTTTACATTACGCTCAAAATTAACTTTAAAATGGACTTTATAATCTAGTGTATGCTTTGTTGTAAATGCACTCATACAAAACAGTCCAGTTTAATATCTAGATTTTTGAAATATCCAGTTGCGTCACTAGATTTTAAATCCTGTAACGGTGCTTCAACATTGTGTTTTCACAGTATTCAGTAAAAAATGATAAGGGAAAATTTGCAACATATTGTATTTATTTAGTTTCATTGTATAAAGCCAATAAGGCAAAAAAAAAACTATATTATGTAATTCAAAGAGTAACTTAACAATACAGATTAATAAAGTTCATTCGCAACATACGAACGACCGAACTTCTGGAAAGGAATCTTGTGAGAACAAGGATGAAATTAATGTCGGACAGCCAGGCAGTAATAAAGGCTCTGAAAAACCCCATCTATTACAATAGATCAGTGCTAGAGTGCCATAAAGCCCTCAATTAACTGGCGACCAATAATAAGGTTACACTTATGACGGGGTACCCAGGTCACAGTGGGCAAGAAGGCAACGAAAAAGCTGATGAACAAGCGAGACTAGGTGCGGAACTGCCATTTATAGGCCCGTGTCCTTAATTTGGTTTCACGAAAAAGGACATCACAAATATGATATCGGATCTGATCAAGACGGAATCCATTAAATATTGGAACAAAGAGAAGCCACTGAAATATTCCAAAAAATTCTTGTCATACAATGAAAATAGGAGCAGAGAAACCCTTCAGATGAACAGACTAAATCTAAGACTCCCATGCTGAGCACTCACAGGACAATATCCATGTAATTACATCATGAATAAATGGGACATGATCGAGATACGACATGCAGATATTGTATGGAAGATGAGGAGACCATGGAACATGTAATGGCTAAATGTCCTGCCTTTGCATACTACTTACGGTTTATCACATTTGGCAGACCTGATATCATGGAGGAGCAATACAAGAAGCTGGAAGTGAAGAACATTGTACTGCTACTCAAGGCTGCACTGGAGAACAACTCAGGAAAAGACTAGAGGGTGCACAATAGATCTACTTGGTCGCGGTGCTGGAGATACAGACTACTCAACCCAACTACATCGTAAATCGTAATTTGTCACTGCTTCACAGCTTTGCATTCAGGATCGGTATATTGCTATTTTATTTTAAGTTATACTGGTAGCAACACTAAATTGCTTTCAAAAACAGATGATTACGACTACTACGAAATCTAGTGTTGCCAGAAACTTTATTTTGCAATATTCTAAATCACAAAAAAAAAAAAATAAAAAATGTGCTAAAATCTGCTAGAGTATTCAAATCTACGATCATTTTGCTCAGTAGCAACCACAAAATCATTTTTAGCATTATCAAGGACAGCAGAAGCAACCACAATATATGAAGTATGACAGGTAGCAGAAATTGTTGAAAAGGGACCACACAAAGGCCAATGACCTCTCTGTGGTAAATCAAGGTTGGCAACCGAAACGAATAACGGTATTGGCATTGGTATTTTTGTTTTGGTATCAGTAACTGTATTTGATTCGTATCGGTATCGGAATAACCGATACAGAAACCTCAAGACCGGTACGTACCGGTGTTATTAAAAAATTGTGTTTTCATAATAAAGTTTGTGTTTCCTGATGACGTTTTGCTTCACACGAACGAAAATACATGTAATCACACATTCGTCTAGCGACGAACGTCTTATGGAAACCCCATATAAGCGTTGTTGAACAAAAAAAAACACAATATTGCCTACTTAAAATAAACATTATTTACCGTACTTTAAGTCTGTAATACAAATTTTTATTAACAAAAATCGATAAATTGACAATTTCGGTACGATACCGGCATTAAGGTACCGGTATGCTTGAAAGGGGGTTGAAACTCTTAACGCTATAAAAAAGGTATCGGTTGCCAACCTTTTTGCAAGGCATTGTTGCCAGATTTTATTGTTTCGGTTTTTGTTATTTTATTGTTCAAAGTAACTCTCTCATTAGCATTGTTCTTGTATACCTAAAATGCATGAAATTGAGTTTTTAACTCCCTTAATTCTTTGATAAAATAAACACAATTGCATTTAAATCTTCAGAAGAATTAACGCAATTATTGCAATTATAAGCAACCATCCCTACTATATCCCAGCAAAAGCCACTACCGTGGCAGGTCGTTACCGTAAAAGTTACCATGTAATAATAGGTAATTACTTTTTGAATTAAGTTAAAAAACAAAATAATGACACTGATAACACTTCTAAAGCCGAAAATCGCTTTTTTAAATTTCTTATTTTTTTATTTTAATTTATTAGTAAATTTATCATTTTGACTATAACTCGAGTTTGGCTCAAAATTTTTATCAATCGAATTGCAAACGAAAACCCGGTTAAAGCACAACATGTTTTGTGAATAAGGTTTTTAAATCGGTTAAGTAGTTTAAAAGATATGGCTCAAAATTTATCGAAAAAATACATTTTTTTTTAAATAAAAACACATATTTAGAAATTTCTAAAAAATAAAAAAGATATTCGTCTTACATGGTAAAATATCAAATAATTGTTTTCTTAAATGTAGTACTTCTACAAAGAAAATAAGCCATTTTAAATCTATGGATAAATACTAATCTGTTTTATATTACTGATCTGTTTTATATTACTATTTTTTACAGAATTAATGCACAAAAAATTTTTTTTTGAAGAAAACTAAAATTAGACAGTTACAAAATCTATTTTGGAAGGAAAAATTGTAAAATTGTTGTACTTCTTAGCAGGTACTGATAACCGGTTTTTTATTTTATTTGCAAATTATGTATACAAGAAAGCAAGTGCCCTCATAAATATAAATGACAAAAATGCCAAAAAGAGAAGTCTTAAAATGAGAATGTATTAGTTATGTTACACAAAAAAAATGAGAATGTGTTGGTGGTATGCAATTTACTCAAAGATATTTATCAGAAATACTTTGGAATGCCTGTCACAAATCTGCAAGAAAGATGGTCACCAAGTATAATATGTCTTCCGTGCAATAGAAATCTTACAGGATGGGACGAAATTAAAATCATTTTTTACTGATTTATTTAATATACGTTAATACCTCATGTGTTAAAATTTGGTTTTATTAGCCGATGCATGAAATTCGAAGTACCAATGATTTGGAGAAAACCATCTAATCATATCGACGATTGCTATTTTTGTCAATGCAAGAGTTCTGGATTTGGAGCTAAAAAAAGTAGTTTTATGCTAATGTAGACTCTGTCAGTTTTCCAAATCCTCATTTGGATGTATTGCCCATTCCTAAATATCCAAAATCAACTAACACCAACGTAAGTTCTGACTTATCATTTGTAAATCAAAACTCATCTTAAGAGAATTATAACACAAGTGGAGAGAGCCGCTTACTTACTCAGGCTCAATTAAACGATTTGGTCAGAGACTTGGAGTTCACAAAAAAAGCAGAAGTACTTGCATCTCGTTTACCACAATACAACTTTTTGGAGTCAAATGTAAAAGTAACATACTACAGAAACCGCGATTCTCCTTATGCGAAGTATTATTCAACCGAAGATGAGATATGATTCTGCAGGGACATTCCCGGTTTGTTCGTGGAGCTTGGAGAGTAATTAAATAGCGACTTTTTGTCGATAGTAGTAAAGAAAGATTCAAAGCAGTACTTTTACATAACGGAAACAAAAGCTATCTTTACCCATCGCACATCGTAAACACTAAAGAATCGTACGAAACAATGGTTAAATTGCTAAAATGTATTAACTATGAAGATCACAATTAGAAAGTTTGTTCCGATCTAAAAGTGGTGGGCATGCTATGTGGAATGCAACGTGGATACACAAAAAATTTTGTTTTATTTGCCTCTGGGCTCGTGATTTTCATTATTAAAGAAAATATTGGCGGGAAAGTTTATCCATTACAGTGGTCCAAGACAACATAAAGTATGTGCCTCTTATTAGGAAAGAAAACATTTATTCTTCCACCATTACATATAAAACTTGGACTCTTGAAAAACGTCGTCAAAACATTGAATTAGCTTTCACCTATTTGAGTAAAATTTTTAAAAGTATTTCTTTTGCAAAAATCAAGGAAGGATTTTTTTTAATGGTTCACAAATCAAAAAAGCTTATAAAAGGTACAAAATTCGGGAAATATTTGTCCTCACATGAGATTGCAGCTTTGAAATCAAACGTAAAAGAAGGTCCAACAACTATTTTTAATACTAAAATACAAATAAATTTAAAGCAAATTAATAAACAATATTAATAAATAAAAAGTTAATTTTATTAATACTGTTGGCCTTGGGCATGGTATTTACCCATAGATGTTCCTTGAAAATGACTTATTTTTTATATAGAAGTACTAAGATTAATACCATTTTAATTTTTTTTTTTTGGAAATTTTCAGATTTCAGTTTTTGCTGAAAAAAGAGAATTTTCTGTAAAATTTTGACCTATAGGTCTAAAAATACTGAAACAATTTGAAACCCGTACTCTAAAAAATGTTGAGCATTAAATGACAATACTTTTGCAATTCGATTTATCAAAATATCTTGGTCCTAGTTTGAGTTACAGTCAAAATAGTGAAATTACTCAAAAATTAAAATATAAAAACAAAAAATTGAAAATTTTTCAAAAACTACTCCAGAAATAAAATTTTTAAATGTGATTTTTGGATTCAGAAGACCCAAATCAATAACAAAAAAATAGTCGCACGCTTGTCGAACAAATTTTTTTTAAATTTGTTATCTAGTGTTATTTATACCTCAAATATTTTTCACCTCAAAAATATTTTTGATCAAAAATTTTTTTCACATTAAATATTTATTTTTACCTCAAATATTTCTTTTGCACCAAAAAAGTTGTTTTCACATCCAAAAAAATATTTTTTACCTCAAAAAGTTTTTTTCACCTTCCTTATTTGACTTCTAATCTTTTACATTATTATAGTATCAAAAACACCGTAGAGGACAGGATAGCGAATATTGTACATAAGTACTTTTGGTCAGGGACCTAACAGTTATAATGTTTTTTTTTAATTCCTTTTTTGTTGAATATATGTTGTTTGAATATTTTTTTTTTAATTTTTTGTTTATAGCCCCTGTGTGACATGTACTTTAAATTCAAACAAAAACAATGGATATAAGAACTTTTAGCTTTTAATAGAAATAAGTTATTTTTGGGATGCTCATTTTTACCTAGATTAAAACACATCCTCCAAAGAAGTTTGGTATTGAAAATGAGCAAAATCGGTCCAGTTATAGTGAAAATGTGAAGGTATCTCTAAATTTTCCATACAAATTAGTTTATTTTAGTACAAGTAAACAAGTGGCAAATAAAATATTTTCACTTATCTTTTCACTAGTCGCTTGGAATTAAATATTTGATATTCACCTCAAAATTTTTTTTTTCACCACAAACAATTTTTTGCACCTCAAAAATTTTTTTTAACTCAAAATTTATTTTTGGACCACAAAATTTGTTAACACATAACAAAAAGTTTTTCACCTCAAAAAATTTGTTCACCCCCTAATTTCACTTCTAAAGTTTTTTATATTATTTGTATCAAAAACAGTGAGAACATTTTTTTAGGACATTGGTGGATATTTAGGACAAAGATTCGGCACAGCCGAATTTAAGCCTTTTTTTACTTGTTTGTTTTTGCTTGACATTTTTCTAGTGTTGAACTTCTTATAATTTCTGAAGTCTTTATTTCTAGACTCCAGAACTTCCTCTGAAAACATGCATATTGATAAAACTGCAAATTTAATTATTTCAACGCCATTCAAGAAAAATCTTGTGTAGGGTCGAAGGCATGTACCAAGGATGTAAATCAAAATATAGTTGAGTTGTTTCATCAGATAATTTTTTAAAAGCATGAGAATCAACAGCGTAGCCACTGGCTATTATGGTTCCTAGAATGATACCTAAATATTTCAAAGGATTTTTATCGGGTTCTGTAATTGATGACGCAAGACCAGGGTTTGTGTTACCATCATTTGTTGTACCATATCCTGGCTTTGGCATATCCAAGGACCCTATAAACCAGGATGAACAAACTACCAAATTTTTAGCCACCCATAATGCCAAATGGTGCGACTACAAAAAAAATTCTTAGTCGAGTCCACGAAATTCTTAGCCGATTTACAGAAACATTTAGCCGCTAGCCAGGGCTGTAGCGCAAGTACGGTGATTGGGATGTGAATATATACATGTTTGAATTGGTACAACCCTACCTAAAGGCTAAGTTTTTCTGTAAATCGGCTGCGATATCCCAATTAACTGTCAACATTTGGTAGGGATATCTACCTAATGCGGCAACTGAATTTTAAGTTCTTTCTATGGTATTAGTCACAAATGTTTCTTTTTCAATATTTTATTTATTTATGACAACATTTGTGATATAATGGGTTTGTTTTTTTCGAATTTTATGTAAATATTCCATACAAATTTAAGTAATATAGACTTGCTAAATAGTTATACTCGTGTATATAGCTGTTTAAAAATTAAGAATTTATAAAAATGCTGACAAGTCTTGGAAATTTTTAGCTTTTCTCTTTTAAATATAAAAAAAAAATGTCATAAAAATATTTGAATTTTTTGTATTTGTAAATTAAAATGTTGAAAACAACAAAAGCTTTGCACAGAGAAGACAGATTCATTGTGACAACCGAACTCCTTGCTAAATAAAAAAAAAATGTTTTGCTTTAACTGAAATTCTGTTGTATTAACCGAATTTATGTTGTATTAACCGAATTTCTGTTACTACAAACAAGTATCACCTCTATCGTGAATATTTTTCCTCTCGAAATGTTTTCCCTTTTCTCTTAATTCTGATCGTGAATTAATTTTCCCTCGAAATTTGTTCCCTTTTTCTAATCATTCATTTGTGAGTTATATCCCCGAAAAAAAGTTCACATTTAAAGAAATTTCCCTTATCGTAAATTTTTATTTTAAAACAGTTTTTTCCCTTTTTCCCATCAGTTTGTTCACTTGTTTTTTTTAGGGAACTACATAGAAATTTTTTGTTTATAATTGGATATTCAGGTAAATAAGATTTTTTTTAGGTCAAAATCTATGAATAAAGTGCAAAGCGTGATACTCCTCAATAGAATGCAAATCAACAGACAAATTTCGTGTGGTAACTTACAATGTGTCGGGCAACTCTAAAGGATAAAATGAATCTCGCAAATCTCGACGAGCAAGTCGTTCCAACTCGAAACATTTTGTTTTTCACTTTTAACTTTCATATTTCAATAATTATATAGTATGTTGATATTTTTAATTTTTCTTTAATTTTCAAATTTCTTTTAGTTTTTTTAATCATTGAACATTAGGTCTGTACGAGGTTATTTTGGGTAAAGTCTGGTAAAATGAGAGTAAGCAAAAAATTCTCTCACAAAATCATAAAAATAACCAAAATACTGTAAACGCACAAAACCACATTTCATACCCAAAAATAAACGTCAAATTAAAATGTACTTTTGTGCCTGATTCTCTGGTGACCCTCCAGAATTTAATTAAGTTTTAATATATTTTTTGTTTAATTAAATAACGTATATATTTTTCTAATTATACAACAATTTAAAATTAACTTGAGAATGCTATATTATTGAAGGAAATATGTAAAGCTTTGTATGAAAGGGTGCCAAGTCCATACTTCATCAAAACTTAGATATTAAAGTAGAACGATAGAACAAGTAAAAATACTTAAATTACAGGAAAAAACTAAAAAATTTTGTCATTTCAATTAAAAGAAAATATAAAAAGTACAGTTAAAATCACAAATTGTCTAACAGGGAGGTATCAATGGATTCTATCCGTTCTTCATAAAATTTCAATATGGGATAGAGGAGAAAAAAAATAAGACATTTATTTTTTAGCATCTCACTCTCACGTTTAGGGGTTATGAAGTGTAATAATTGTTATATTTAATGATAATACATATAATAATACCTACTTGGTTCAATGGAGAGGGTGTCGGGCCGTATTTACGACATTTTTAGCCGTTTGGTGTTTGGGTTGACCCACTGAGCATTTTTGAAAGAATATTCTAAATATTCTTTCCCGTTTCCCTATATCTCGTATTACATTTAAGATAACGAGCATCGACTTTTAATTTATATAACATGACAGATATAGGGGAAGCTATGGGAATGTGTACCTTGTGTTTTTTATTTATTTAAAAGTTTGCATATGTTTCGACATGTATTAAGCTGATAATTTAGTAATTTCATTTTTTTTTTAATTTTGGTTTTTAACGGTAATTTGACTTCTTTTGGATCCACTAATTTCGAACATATATATATGTTTTCGTCTGCTTTTTAGAAAGCTTTGTAATTTGTTGTTTTAAGTTTCTAAGGTAAATATGTGTGTGGTCAACGAAATAGGCCTTTTTTTACTTTTTTTTTATTTTAAGGATGGGTTTGCACCCATCCTGGCTAAATGAAATCTAAACTTAATTCAGGTTTCGAAATTTCTACATATGAAATTTGAAAATATTTTTAAATATTTTTCAAAAAAAATTTAAACCTTTTTGACAATTTGCATTTAGTTTATAATTTTTTTAGCCACCTCGCACAGGACCTTAATACTAAAATTAAATAAACAATTTTTATTTTTTATAATTGTATAAAGGAATATTTTTTATGTTTAGAAAAATAGTATTTGAAAAGGAATAAATTAAATTTATTTAAAGATATAAAGTTTGCAATACAACGCCAAGAAAATGTAGAAAAAAGTACGTAGAAGTTCTCGAAAATTGATGATTTCAATTTAAGTAGTTTCTTTTTAAATGCCGATGGTAGGTATTCATTATTGCAAAACAAAAAGTTATACCTTGCTGTTTTTTACGCGAGCTCTCTCAGTTGCAGTTATTTCCATATCTCCCTCCCTTATCATTTTTGTTTTTACTTTTTTTCGTATTTTCCGCGATTCTGATTTTGCATACGGGGTGTAAATGGCGTTACAATTATGCCTCTGGGCCAAATGTCCTCGTTTAGTAGCTCATTGAAGCGATGATCCGGTATGGAAATCTTAAATTTACAATATGACAATGCCGCTAAATCGGCATCATTCTTTACTAGCTTTGTACACTTTACAAGAGTCTTATCAATATTTAACTCCACTGACAAATGATTAATTATGTCGTCTTCCGAAGTCGAGGTGACAAATTTGCCTACTTGCACCCATCGGCCATAGGCAAATACGATCTGCAATCGATCGGAATTGGAATTATTGCCGAAGACAATTAGGTTATTTGCGTTCTTCTTAGGAACACTGGAACTACCATGTTGAAAGTATTTCCGGTACATATGACCCTGGATTTTGTTGAAGTCCTTCAAGACTTTATTCAACTTATCCTCCATGGCATGCAACTTATCAGCCATTGCTTTGGACAATTGCTGCCGACACTCATCACAATTAAATGTTATCATGGGATTATTTTGTATAGCCTCGAAAAGGGCGTCATCGATGTTGGCACAGCTGCGATGATACATTTTCTGGCAATCACAGCTGATAAGCTTCTTGGTGTTGATTACTTTTTTGCACTTGCCACAATTGTTGGTAATTTTAGAATGTTTGCTTACAGCTCCGGTCGTTTTATTTACTGAAGCTTTGGTGGTAACTGCTGATGTTGTTGCCACTGTCTGTGAAACCACTGGTGGTGTTTTCTGATCTTCCATAGAACTCTCTGCCTTTGGGGTTTCCATGTTTAAAGCTTGGGTTACTCACAAAAGAGTTAAAACAGTCGTAAAATAATTCAAAAAAAATATTAGTTTATACCTAAATAAGTTTTTTGTAAAGTATGAAATGTAAGAAGAACGCGTCAAGTTTTCCCCTTTCCGCTTTGATTAAAACATCTCCTCTGTATGGAACCGTTTAAATGCAAACACATATAATTGCACAAGTTCATGTGTATATTGCCAATAGATACATACACAATGTACAAAGTTTTTTTTTTCTTTTATTATTGCTTCAAAACACCTTAACTTTAGGGTGTCATAAAATAAGAGGTAAAGGAGAATTTATTTAAAATTATTTAAAGATTTATTTATCGCTTCCGTGAAACTATTTACTTGGTCCGTACATTATTATATTATTTCGTGACATTATTATATTATTTTATAGTTGTGACATTCAAAATACTGAAACAAGTTAGAAATTTTCAGTTTTTATTAGTTTTAGAGCTTTAAATCCAGCGCGAATTTGAAAATGATACTGGGTTTTATAGAGTGAAACTTATAATAAGTTTCTCAATGATCAATTAAAAAGTTATTTAATGCAAATAAGTTTATCTTAAGGGTTGAATATGTGTATCAAGGTCTTTCGATAAGTTGTTTCTTTGTAAAATGTTTCAAACTAAGCGTGTAACAGAGCTTAATTGGCGGTTTCCCTGTCGACTTTTTTTTTTAAGGGAGGGGATCAAACGTAAGGACTAGCTTTGGTCTACCGCATCGTTTGGGTGCTATTACATATTTTTTTTATCGGGACACCCTAATGTGTATGAATATAAAAATTAATTTTTTTTTTGAAATAATGAATTTTTTTTACTAAATTTTTAGGTAATTTCACATGGTTCTAGATAATTTTTGACCTTCTGGGTACCGATTCTGAATGGTTTTATTACTGCAAAGCAATAAAAAACTGTCAATGTTTTTAAATGGTGAATAGTAATTTTTCTTTGCTTCACACCTTCGCTAATCATTAAGAATCGGTACACTGCTATGTTATTTTTAGCTATACTGGTGGCAACACTGAATTTATTTTAAAGAACAGAGGCTCTCCTAACAATTACTAGGAGTATCCAGTGTTGCCAGAAGCTTTATCTAACAATATGCTAATCAGCCAACTAAATATGATAAAAATCTGCTTATTATGCTAAATTACAAAAAAAAAAAAACTGCAGCATAAAAAATATTAAATTTTTTTTTGTAAAAATCGCGTCTATGTTAAAATTTTGTGTTTAATAAAATGTTTTCTAAAATTTTTCAATATTAACGCTTTTTATAATTTGTACACTCAGAAAAAAGTTAGTAGAAAAATTTTTAAACGGTTTTCAATCCTACTTTACTATTTTTGTACTAATTTTTAGTAAAAAATTATTATTTAGTAAACGTTTTTGCTATTTACATTTTACAAATTATAGAATATTAACAAACTTTTGTTGCTACCTTTAGAAATCATTTTACAAATTTTTGAAAAAAAATTACTAATTTTAAAAAAATTTAATATTGAAGGAAATGTTATTTATAATAATTAAAACATACAATACATACATACAAACATAAATTGCCTTAAAATGCTACATAGGTTGAAAAAGGTATCGGAAGAGAAGATACTTTTTACAACCGATTCATGTTCAAAAATAAGACATCCACTTAAAATAGCACTTAAAACTTGTTTAGGTCTAAAAATCAGCCCTTAAAACAATTAAAATTTGACCCACAAATCCAAAAAATTTACTAAAAATATATTTCAGAACAAATATTAGCAAATGAAAACAAAAAGATAAATTCTTTTATGTTTTTACTTTTTTTAGCCTTTGATTTTTTCTTTTTGTTAACTTTGTCTAAAATATTTTTTTGAAAAAATGTTGCGCGATAGAAAAAATTAAATTTGTATTTTTGAATTCGTAAGGCAATTTCAAAAGAAATGAGCAGCTTTAAAGTATAACAAGTGTATCTAAAAATAATTTAGTTTATTTGGGCATTTTAATAATATTTTTTTTTTTAAATTAAAATGTACAATTCATTGAGTTTACAGCAATTTACTAAAATTTAGTAGCACTTACTAATTTTTTATACTAATTTACATCCAAATATTAATTAATATGATATTAATAATATCTAGTAATTTTTTTTGCTGATTTTAGCAAACAGATTTTAAATTCCACTTTACAAAAAGTTTACTAAAATTTAGTAGCAGCAGCTAATTTTTCTACAAATTTCATTGTACTACACGTCAACAGACATGTGTTTCTAAGATTAGCAAAAAATACCGTAATAACATCAAAATTTTCAGTTGCCATTACAGACTTTTTTGGTGAGTGTATATATATAATTTCCAAACTCAATCTGCTAAAAGCCTGTTTTTGGATGTACATAAGTTAAACTTGGTTTAATGGCTTATTAGTTAAACTGAAAATAATTTTAAACTTGCTTTGATTACACTTGTTGTTTTTCAGTAGTTGTTTAAGAGTTGACAGATAAGGTAATGCTGACATATTGTATTGCAACAAAATTTTATATATTATAGCCAAACATATGGTAGCATTGAAAATACTTAATAAAAATTCAAAACAAATATTTTTCAAACAAAAGCACGTGTTCACGAATATAAATAAATTATTTGGACGAGTTCTAATTGTCTTAGGCTTTCTTGTTATGGTCTTATTTAAATTTGCATATGTTTCAGAATCGCTGAAATCTTTATAATATGATTTATTATATTTTTATTTGTTTTTATTTTTTATTTTGTAAACAACTTTTTAGTATTTACGAAACAGCTAATTTATTTAGAGAAGCTTTTCATCAGCTACATATGTGTGTTTTGACATCTGTAACTGGCCAATCTTGACCAGTTAAACTTAAATTAAAACAAAATAAACTGGATCTCAAAAACAGCATTCCAAGTTGAAACCAAGTTAAACCAATAAACAAGGTTGAACTACATCTAAAAAACTAGCTCCAAGTCTATCAGAAAATATGCTAATATGGCAACATGCGAACATTACGATCATTTGGTTCAGTAGCAACATGAATTATCTTTAAATCGAATTCGATCTACTTTTTAATCGAGCGAATTCCTTTTAAAACATTCGCTAGAATTCATTCGATTGAATTTACAGTTAAGGAATTTAATTAATTTATTGCATTCGATTTTACCAATCATTTGATTTACAATTTGGGAATTTAATCAATCATTTTTTGGGAACTATGGAATTTAATTTGGAATTTATTGTTCATTCGTTTTTGTTTTATGAGATTTGGCAATGTGGAAACGACATTCGATTTGCTTCATTCGATTTAAAAGAAAATTGGAAAAAATTAATAATTATTTTATTTTAATTCAGTAAATTTAACGATTACAAACAAATACAAGAGGAAAACAGCAAAAAGCAATAATTGAATTCACAGCTAAAACTAAATAATTTGTAAAAACAAACTGCCAAAAATGAAAAAAAAAATTGTAAAAACAAAAAAATAAAAAATTGAATATCCCTCAAAAAAATTAAATAGCGCTCTCTCTTTGCAATAAAGACTTTTCGAGATAAACACAATTTAAAATATTGCCAAGTAACTCAAAACTTGCACCTGAGGTTTTAGAGATATGGGCGAATACAATTTCTATGCGTTTTATCTCTACTTTTTTTTAATTTTGGTAATTTTTTTATTTCTTTTGAAATATTTGTTATATATGTATTAGAGAATTTTTTTAATTTTGCGACGATTTTAAATTTAAGCGTTTTTTAGTTTTAGCGACTTTTTAAATTTTTGGCGATTTTATTAATTTGGACGTTTTTCGAATTTTAACAATTTTTCAATTTTGGCATATTTTGAATTCAAGTAATATTCCTCCAAATTGGAGAGTTTCGCAATTTTTGGCGATTTTTCTAATTTTAATGATTCTTTTAATTTGGCAATTTTTTTAATTTTGGTTGTTTTTCCAATTTTAACAATTTTTTTATTTTGGATGTTTTTAATTTTGGGATTTTTCAATTTTAGCGATTTTTTAAATTTAAGGATTTTTTTGATTTTGTTTATTTTTTTAAAGTGTTAATTTTCGATTTTTATTTTTTTAATTTTGTGTTTCTTGTATTTGTAAAAAATCTTCAATCTGTATTTGTAAAAAATCTTCAATAATCTTTAATTAAAACTAAGAACGTAGTAATTTACTTTTTAAAATTTAAAATCGAATGAAGAAAGTCGAATGTCATTCCCAAATTACCCAATCGAAAGAAACAAATTCAAATAAACAATAAATCCCAAATTTGCAAAACGATTAAGTAAAAACCGATTACAGGTTGGTTGAAAAGTTTCTGCGCTCGAAATGAAAGAATACTGTTTATGTTACGAAATATATTTTTTTATTTAATATAATCTCCTAGAAGCTCAATACACTTTATCCAATGATCTTCCAATAATTTTATCCCATCCTTATAATGGTTTTCCGGAAGCTCTGCAAAATAACCGTCTACGGCTGCTATGGCCTCTTCATTCGATGAAAAATGCTTTCCACGAAGGAATTGTTTGAGATTTCTGAAGAGATAGTAGTCACTAGGAGCCAAATCTGATGAATACGGTAGATGTTTAAGCAATTCGTACTTTAACTCTTTGAATTTAGCCATCGTCAAAACACTTTTGTGAGCAGTTGCATTGTCTTGATGAAAAATGATTTTTTTCTTCTTTAAACCAGGCCTTTTCTCACGAATTTTTTCATCCAGCTGATCCAAAAGCCTGCAATAATATTCAGAGTTGATTGTTTTACCTTTCTGAAGATAATCAATCAACAAAATTCCTTTTGCATCCCAAAAAACTGATGCCATAACCTTCTTTGCTGATCGTTGTGACTTCACCTGCTTTGGAGCTGAACAACCAGCTTCAGTCCACTGTAAACGTTCTTGTTTCAATTTAGGATCATGGTGGTAGATCAAAGTCTCATCCATAGTTATGAAACGACGCAAGAAGTCGGTTTTATTCGGCTTAAAACGCTCCAAATTACGCTGAGAAATTTGTTTTCGATCCAGTTTTTGTTGAATTGTTAATGTGTGCGGCACTAACTTTCCAAACAGTTTTTTCATACGTAATTCTTCATGTAAAATATGGAGTACTCGTTCGTCTGAGATGCCTATGGCATTAGCAATTTCACGCTTAGTCAAACTTGGATCTTCATTAACCATATTATGTACCTGCTCAATGATTTCTGCTGTGGTTGCAGTTTTTGGTTGTCCTTCGCGTGGATCGTCTTTAATTTTGCGACCATGTTTAAATTCATCAGCCCAAAATTCAACGGTGCGTTTTGAAGGTGAGGACTCCTTATACACTTCTAACAATTGTTCATAAATTTCCTTTGCTTTTAAACCCTTCAAAACAAAGAATCTAATGACTGCGATATTCAATTTTTTCCATATAAAAAAAATCAATGACACGTCAACTTCAAATGGCTTGTAAACAAAGAAAGAATTGACAGAATGACTTGCAACTTTATGTGTTCTGAGGACAGTTATACCAACTCGAGAAAAAAAAAAGTTTGGAGCTAGCAGTGACATCTCTTGGTGAGCGCAGGAACTTTTTTAACCAACCTGTATATTGATAACGATTGAATTCAGTGATTAACACGTCGAATGAAGAAAAAAGAATCAAGTCCTTGTAACCTGTATATTGATAACGATTGAATTCAGTGATTAACACGTCGAATGAAGAAAAAAGAATCAAGTCCTTTAAATTAATTAATTGAGATGAACAGGAATTCATTCCCATTCATAAATTGTAGTTTGAGAATTCAATCAGAATTGTAAAGCACGTATTATTACTTATTTATATATGTATATTGTTATTTTGTCTTTTTATAATATTTTATTATTGATTTTTCTATATTGATTAATTTAATTATTAGATTTTAATTTCAATCTTTAAATATTTTTTATATTCTTTCCTTTATGATTATTTTATATGAATTGCATTATTTCAATTAATAACGATCAATCAGTAACGATTTCAAGAATACTTTTTAAAAATTCAGCTATGTTTGTTCTAAAAAGAGAGAAGAGATTAAAGTAATTTCATTTTTGTCATTGCATAGGCTTTAAGGTTCAATTACACGTGCTATACCATATGGCCATAGCCGTAACCAAAGCCATAACCATAACAAGACTTATGTTATCGAATATATATATATATATATATATACATAAATATGTATGCATTGCGCATACTTTGAAGACGTCTGTATATAATTCAAAAAAAGTCCCTGTAATATGTGCTGTATCCAGTAAAATGTCTTTAGTGCATACAGTAGATTAAGATTAATGTAAAGTTTGAGGACGGTACCCAAAAAGAACGAAAAACCGTTCCCGCAATATGCGGGAATATATAAAATAAATATATATATACATATATTTATATTTATAAAGTATCTATAAAATATAATGTGCATTAAAAATAAAACACAATAGAAAAACAATAAATAATAAAAACAACAATCAGCTGTATGTTATGGTTATGGCGAAAAATCAATCCAGTAAATATCTGTGGTTATGCTATGCCGTTATGTCAAGTCGCTAATAATCGATAACATTGTATACCATAAGATTGGTTCGAACAGCTGTTTTATATGGTTATGGTTATATCACGTCTAATTGAACCTTTTTGTTTTGTAACTATAGCTTAAAATTCATTGGATGTTCAACTGTTAAGGAATAAAGTCTAATTGTATATTAAAGCGGACATATCCTGTATTTATTTTAATATTAAATAATAAACTGTACTTTATGTGATACGCAAGTAGACTTTAGGCTCTTCTGGATTTTTAAAGTACAATAAAATATTAACAGGTGTCTACATTGTTGGACATTTCTTCGTCTGTTGTCGTTCCTCCTCTATAAAATTTAATAGAAAATCATTATATTATTAAAATCTTGGAAAGGGATCTCTCAGCCGGGTATCATCTCCCTTCAAAATTAAAAATCTTATGAAGGATTGAACTCTTTAGAAACTATGAGTTGCAACCACAATATCATAAATATTTAGCATTATTAACTACAAGAAGCAGCAACCACAATATTTGAAGTATGACAGGTAGCAGAAATTGTTCAAAAGGGACCACATAAAGGCCAATGACCTCTTTGTTGTAAATCAAGGTTGGTAACCGAAACGAATAACGGTATAGGTATCGGTATTAGCATCGATTTTTTGTTTGTTTTGTTATCGGTATCGGTAACGGTATTTACGTACCGGTATTATGTACGTACCGGTATTATTAAAATAAATGTGTTTTTTTTTCAGTAAAATAAGTATTGTTGTTCAAAACACAATATTGCCAATTCAAATTAAAAATAATTAACCGTACTTCAAGTCAGTAATATAATTATTTTTATTAACAAAAATCGATTAAGTTAAATTGACAATTTCGGTACGATACCGGTTTAAAGGCACCGGTTTTTTAGAAATCAAGACTCGGTATTGATATCGGTTATTTATTTGAAAGAGTTTTCAAAATGTATAATGGTATTAAAAAGGTATCGGTTGCCAACCTTTTTGTAAATCATTGTTGGCAGATTTTTTTTGTTTCGGTTTGTGTTATTTTATTGTTTAAAGTAACACTCCCATTATCACCGTTTTTGTAAATAGAACTTTTAGCTCCCTTATTTCGTTTGATAACATCAACACAATTGCGTTTAAATCTTTAGAAGAATTAACGCCCTTATTGCAATTATAAGCAATCATCCTTACTATATCCCAGCATAATCACGGTAATAATACATCGTTACCGTACAGATTACCATGTAATAATAGGTCATTTCTTTTTGAATTACTACGAGGGCGGATCAAAAAGTCCGTGACTTTTCGAACTTTCCTCGTAATTACATGAAATGCAATGCTGCTTCCATCAAGTACCACCTGTAAATAGACTACTGTCAAATTTTGAGCAAGTTGCGTCATTTACTTTGCGTTTAACAGCTGTTCAAAACATACAACCTCGTGGATTTTTTTGAAAATAATAAATACTATGGGGACTCTGCACCTTTGATTTTAATAATAATAAAAGTGGTTTACTGACTATCGTTGTGGCCGCACAAGTACAAATGACGCTGAACATTCTGGACGACCAATTGAGGTCAATACACCCGAAAGTGTCGAAAACATCCACGATTTGGATTCAAAGGATTGGCAAAATTCCATGAATTGGGCTACGAGTTGGTACCTAATCCGCCATATTCTCCCCCAGTGACTATTTCCTATTTCCAAACCTAAAGAAATGGCTCGGTGGAAAGAGATTTATCTTTATTGATGAAATTAGTAATCAAACGAATGGTTATTTTATGGACCTCGAAAAATCCTATTTTTTGGAAGGAATACAAAAATTTGAGAAATGGTGGATTAAGTGTATTGAGCTAAAGGGAGATTATGTTGAAAAATATTTTTTTTGCAAAAAAAACTGTGTTTCGTTCAAAAAGACACTTATTGATTGACCCTCGTAATTAAAAAAAAAATAATAATAACACTGATAATAGATGGTAGAAGTACATTTATGTATGTACTTGCAAAATAATGACTTACTGGTAATTGCGGCATCCTTATAGTAATAATATTTAATTGACGGCTTTTCAAGGTAACCACTTATTATTTCATTGCTTGTATCGACTTATTGTTTTTTGCTACTTGCATTAATGTTGTGAGTAAACACTTATTACTTCAAAATGAGTAACCAGGCTGGTAATTCATTATTTTCACTTTTTTTATAAGCATGACGATAATGACCACCCATGAATTTTGGGACTTACTCGCTTAACCACTTGGTAACCTCTGTTTTTGCTGGGATACAAAGTACTTAAGATTGGCTTCTATTTTAAATTTAAAATTTTGGATGGTATTATGCTTTGTCTTGGTTTATTTTGGTTGATTTATCAGAAAAAAAGTTAGTAAAAAAATTTGTAAACGGTTTTCAATCCCACATTACTATTTTTGCATTGATTTTTAGTAAACAAATTATTACTTAGCAAATCTTTTTGCTATTTACATTTTACAAATTACATATTTTTGTTGCTAATTTCAGAAATCATTTTGAAAATTTGTAAAAACTGATTTGCTAAAATTAGCAAAAAAATTTACTAATTTGAATATTGAAGGAAATGTTATTTCTAATTAAAACTAACACCTACAAATTTAAATTGCCTTAAAATGTTACATCAATTAAATGTTACATCAATTAGAAAAGGGATCGGAACTGAATATACCGACTCATGTCTAAAAATTGGACATCCACTTAAAATAGCACGAAAAGGTTTTTTTTATATCTAAAAATCAGCCCTTAAAACAATTAAAATTTGACCTTAAAAGTAAAAAATATTGAGTAAAATGTTGTTCAAAACAGAAATTACCAAATAAAAACAAAATGATTAATTCGTTTATGTTTTAACAATTTTTAAGATTTTTAAGCCTTTGATTTTGTTTTTTTTGAAAAAAATAAATGAAATAAAAAAAATTGATGCTCGATAAAAAAATAAATGAATAGTATAGTAGGATTTAAGATTATATCATATTCTTTTAATTAATTATTTTATTGTTAAGAAACATGAAAAATTTTTTATTAGTAAGTTATATAAAATAAAAATTGAGAAATTCCACAGAGCCAGCAGGATAGAATACTTAGTATTTTCGGTTGACGCTACCCAACCTCATGCTCTTCTTTTCCCTTATGGTCATTGCTTGTTGATGATTGTCTATTTTATATTGAGTGTTTGGAAACAAATTAACAAACTTGAAAACAACAGCACAATTCGACTAACATCAACGAAATTTAACAATTTATATTTATCCTCCATATTTTACAGTTTTTGTTATGAACTTTAATTCTTAAAGTATCAAACAACACAGCTTATATCAAGCATTTAATTTCAAATGTTTGTCCTAATCCTTATTAAATCTTTAACTTAATCTATGTTGATTGTTAATGAATAGACAATATTTTGAATATTTTGAAAAATAAATTTTAAATTTTGTACTAATATTCACAATATTAAGTATTTATTTTTGCTGATTTTAGCAAACAGATTTTAAATTCCACTTTACAAAAAGTATACTCAAATTTAGTATCGACTACTAATTTTTCTACTAATTTCTTTGTACTTAACGTCAGCAGACATGTGTTGCTAAGATTTCCAAAAAATACCCCTGGGCTCAAATTAGCATAATTTCCCGTGCCATTACATACTTTTTTTGGTGAGTGTACACAAAATTGATGAAATAAAATCAACTTGAAATTAAAAATGTTCTTGTATAGTTAGGCTCAATATTTTTTATTCGGAGGAAGAAGTCTGAGATAGTCAAATCGGGAGATCTAATGACAAGTGACCCCCCTCCAAATCCAGTTCGTCAACTTCCGGTAAGAAAAATTCAGTCAGCATCGCTATATAAAGGCCGACGTTCACTGTAATAGCGTTACCGTCAGCTCCTTCGAAAAAAATAAGGTGCGGTGACTTTGGGAAGGTGTAATTGTGATTCATGATTAATGGATGGATTTTCCGTTCACGAGAGCCGACGTGGCCGCTGAGATAAAAATTAGCCTCGTCGCTCTTGATCATTTTTAATGGAAAAATATTCAGTCGTCGATATGATTCATTGATATTTATTATTAATTTCAAATGTCAAAACCAAAATGCCATCCGAAGCCATTTACAAAAATGACTGCACTTTTCAGTAGGGTGATATTTATTGCCCCACCTTGAATTAAAACCTCTGCTTTTCAATTCACCAGTTGCTTATTTTTTTTAAACACTTTGCTAAAAAAAAAATTGCAAGAACTTGTGAAATGACCTAGTGTAGGTTGTAGGTCTAGCTGAGTGTATTGTATAACCGGTTTTATAAGTTGCAATATACCCTCAAAATTTCGAGATATGGGGAAAAGAGTATTTTTTTGGACTGCCGCACTTATACTTTTATATCTCAGTAATTTTTTAACCGATTTCGAAACGGTCAACGGCATTAATTAGAAATGAACGTGCCCTTTCCAAATATATACACTCACAATATATTTCCCGTTACCGACTGTAGTTTATTTAAAAAGTAATACGTAGAGTTTGTTTTTAAATGAATAATCAATTGAAAAGCATACAAATATAGTTTTTAACTATTTGAATTAGTCATTCAAAAAACAAACTATAAAAATATACAGACATTCAGTAGGAGTTAATATTTTCAGTTAAATGTAAAATTTTATGTTTTCTGCTCCAAAAAATAGAAATTCATATAATTCCTTTTTGTTTTTTTACCAAAATAGTTTGTATATATACAAAATTATTTCAATAAAAATTACATAAAATTATTCAAATATAGATAACATACACACAAAGAAAATAAAAATATATACATCTGTGTGTGTTGTGTTCTGTTTTGTAATTACAAACAAATGAAAAAAACTTTCAATTTGAAAAACAAACCACAAAAGTAGTTTTTTCCAACTTTTTGTCAGTAAAAAATTGATGCTTATTTTAAACGACTTTCTATTGTTTTTACTACTTTTGTTGGTTATTAAACAATGATTAAAAGTAAATAACAAAATGGGTTGAATATAATGAAAAATCAGTAGCCCTCTTTTTGACTGTATTTTCGATTAATTTAATATGTATTTTAAGTTGTTTTTAACGATATAATATTGCGAGTGTATACTTCCCGTATACTATTGTGATATGTAGATTGTGTATGAATATGTAGAGATTTTTTTAATAATATAAAAATTTTTCATTTTTTTAACTTTTTCATTTCTTACGAAGTTTTTTTTTTTTGAATCTTCTTTTAAAACAACAATAGCCTCAAAGCCAGTGTCCTTCTGAGTAAAACAAGACAAATCATCAGTTTCACGTCTTAGCGACCAGCAGTAATTCGCTAGCATTCTGATCTGACTTTTTCCTTCGAACCGCTTTTCTATTGTTGATAGCTCTTGGTGGAAGCGTTCGCCTTCTCGTCAATAAATTGACCCAGATTTTCTTTAAAGAATTCCAAGTCAGAATGCAAAAAATTTCTCCATACGCCTCTAGAAATTCACTAACACCCTCAACTTTTTATAAATCAAATGATTTTTATTAACACTTAGCTTATAACACAATTAAATATTTTAGTTACCTTTTTTTTAAGAAAAATATGTTTTTGGAGCTGCACCACTAATATTTATTAGTAAACAAGTTTTTTGCAACCCATCTAAAAATCGAAATATATATGAGCATACATGATCATACATGGGCCTGTATATGATCATACATGGGCATACATGGTCATATACGTCCATACATGATCTCATATATGACCATATATCTTCGGATCCGAAATTTGAGGGTATATGGTGATATATGTGCATATATTATCATACATGCTCATATATTATTCATGTATGCTCGTATATGATCATATACGTCCATATACCCCTCAAATTTCGGATCCGAAGATATATGGTCATATATGAGATCATGTATGGTCATATATTGAACAATGTATGGACGTATATGACCATGTATGCCCATTAGACCGTACCACCTTACAGGCAAAAAAAAAAAAAGTTCACCGTACACCCTCAAATATAAAGTATTTTAACAAGAAAATTTCGAAAAAGTTTTTTTTATTTTTTTTGGCCGAACGTAGGGGTCGCCATTTTATATTTTTCGTTATATCTTCGCCATTTACCGTCAGATCTTAAAGTGTTGTATATCAATATTTTTTGTCTCGCGGAGGCCGATGTTTTCCTCGAAGGAGCCATTGACCTCAAGTAACCCGTTCTAGTATTAACCCACCAGATCTCAGTTGCTACCACCTTAATGTACTACCCTAATATTTTAAAATGAAAGCTCGCAAAAAAGCAATAAACTTTTGCTAGGAAAGTATTCCAATAATTCCAGCGGAACTATTATTTTATTTTTTTTTTAATTTTTTTTGTTGCCGAATGTAGGGCATTTTTAATTTTTTTGTCATATCTTCTGTATTTACAGTCGGATCTTAAAGGGTTATATATCAGTGTTTTTGTCGCAATGATACCAATTTGTTACATCAAAAATCATTGACCTTAAGCACACTTTTATACTACTTAAGGGGTAACACCTATGTAAAAAGCCTTTAAGATCCGACGGTAAATGGCGAAGATATAACGAAAAATATAAAATGGCGACCCCTACGTTCGGCCAAAAAAAATAAAAAAAAACATTTTTGAAATTTTCTTGTTAAAATACTTTATATTTGAGGGTGTACGGTGAACTTTTTTTTTGAGGTACGGTCTAATGCCCATGTATGATCATATAAAGGCCCATGTATGATCATGTGTGTTCATATATATTTTGATTTTTAGATGGGAAGTGTAATATTGTACAAAAGTCGACGGTTTAATTGGGTACACCTTTTTTCAAATACCCTGTAATTTGAAGTTCACAAGTATTTTGTTATAAACCGTTATTTCTTCACTCTTATAATATTTGTTATACATACATATATAATAATATACTGTGTTTTAAGTATGTACCAATTATTTTAGAGTTACAAACAGAATAACAAATGAACACTGTCTTAGGTTGAGCTCTTATTTGGTTATACATATGAACTCTGTTGTAATTGAGTAGTGGAGTGGAAAACACGTAAAATAAATATAAAGAAAACAGAACATATTTTGGCGACGAGGAAAAGAACCCGTTAAAAGAAAAAACAACAAAACAATTACGGAAGGGAAAAAGAATTTGGTTTTTTTTTTTTTTTTTTTTTTTTTTAATAAATTTACAACAAATAATGACATTAATTGGTACAATTTGGTTTTGGTGACGATTTTGAAGAATATTTGGAGAGGATGTTGAAGAAGCGAACAAAGTCCCTTTATTTTTGACTCTAGTGGGACCAGAAACGTATAAACGAATCAAAAGCATTGTTCTTCCAGAAAAATCAACAAATAAATCTTTTAAAGAGTTAATCGAAGTGATTTAACCACATTTTCAACCTGAAAAAAATATAATAGCAGAACGTTTTAAATTTTATAATTGTTCGCAAAAACAAAATGAAACGGTTGGCGAATTTATAATAAACTTAAAACTACTTGCTGCTCAATGCAATTTCGGCACCTTTTTGAAGGAAGCTTTGCGAGACCGCATGGTTTGCGGCGTGAGCTGTAGCCAGTTACAGACTAAGTTGCTGTCAACTCCAAATTTATCTTGGGAAGAGGCGTATAAAATAGCACAGTCATTTGAGCTTGTGAATATTGAACAAAAAAATATGCAACCACCATCTTATGATATAAATGCAGTACAAACAAATCAAAATTACGGCCAAGAAAAAAAATTTCAAAAATGTTCTAAGTGTACAACAAAACATGCCGTTGGAAAATGTCCAGCAAAGAATTGGAACTGTTTCAGTTGTGGGAAGAAAGGACATTCAGCAAAAGCCTGTTTTTCTAAGTCAAATCGTAGAAGTCAACAACAATTTTCATCAAACAACCAAAATATTAATGAGTTGGACTACCAATTGGCGTCTATTAACTGGGTAAATCGTGAAAACGAACCATTGTTGAGAAGTGTATTAATCAACGACCAACAAATAGTGATGGAGCTGGATACGGGAGCTGTTGTGTCTGTATTATCTAGTGTAGATTATAATTTATATTTTAAAAACGTAAAATTAAATATTGTAAATTATCCACCACTACAGGTATTGACCGGTTCGAGGGTTGAGTTGTTGGGTGAAATATCGGTGTTGGTGCAAGATAAAGTGTTGAGATTGTTAGTTGTGGCATCAAGTCATCCGTTTACCCCGTTGATGGGAAGAAATTGGCTGGATGTATTATACCCTACATGGCGCAATTTTTTTACGGGTCATGACGGTAAGACGAATGACAGGTGTTATATACAAAACATCTATCAATCTAATATTATAGAGGAGCTAAAATATAATTTTCCTTCATTGTTTGTAAAAAACAAAAATCCCATAAAAAATTTTTCTGCGGACGTTTTTGTGCAGCCCAACTCTCAACCAAAATTTTACAAGCCCTATTCTGTACCTATGAGTTTGAGGACAAAGGTAGAGGCGGAGTTGAAAAATATGTGCGAAGAAGGTTTTATACAACCCGTTCGTAATAGTAAATGGGCAGCACCCATAGTGTGTGTGCTAAAAAAAGATTCAAGTCTTAGAATCTGCGGCAATTTCAAAATGACTATAAACCCGGTAATTGAAAGGGATGTATATCCACTTCCGCTAATAGACGACATTCTTACTGGTATAACAGGAAAAACTCATTTTTGTATCTTGGACCTTAGTAAGGCATATTTACAGTTGTTAGTAAACACTCCCTCAAGGTCATTATTGACTTTTAATACCCATATGGGATTGTTTGAATTTTGTAGATTACCGTTTGGGGTGTCAACAGCACCAATGATTTTTCAGCGGGTCATGGACCAAATAATGCAGGGCCTTGAGGGTGTGGCAGTTTATTTGGATGATATTTTGGTGGCCGGGAAAAATAGGGCAGATTGTCGCGGAAAATTAATTAATGTTTTGAGTAGACTGCAGGAATTTAATGTCCGCATTAATTGGGATAAGTGTAAACTTTTGGAGAATACCCTTGAATACTTAGGACATGTTCTGACTCCAGAAGGAATAAAACCTTCAAAGAAAAATATTGAAGCTATAATGTTAGCCCCCACTCCGGTGAATGTAGATCAGCTTCAAAGTTTTCTGGGTTTATTAAATTATTATTCGAAATTCTTACCAAATAGTTCTACTGTTTTGGCACCACTACATAATGTACTTCGTAAGGAAACAAAGTGGCACTGGGACGGAGAGTGTTCCGTAGCCTTTTCTAAATGTAAAAAATTACTTTACGAAAATGATCTTCTTGTTAATTTTGATCCAACAAAGCCAATTACAATTGCTTGTGATGCATCACCGTACGGCGTTGGCGCTATTCTTAGTATCATTGTAGATGGGCACGAGAGACCATGTTTTATGGCTTCAACCACATTGACTAAATCTGAGAAAAATTATTCTCAAATTCACAGGGAAGCATTGGCGGTAATATATGGTATTAAAAAGTTTCACAAATTCATATATGGCTATAACTTTACAGTGTATACTGATCACCAACCGTTGGAAAAACTTTTGGGGGACCAAAAAGCGTTGGCAAATATTGTGTCTGTGCGGTTCCATAGATGGATTCTTTTTCTTTCAAATTATAATTGCAAAATAAAATACCGCCCAGGGTCCAATCATAAAAATGCTGATGCTCTTTCGCGTTTACCTTTAGAGGGTTCAACGAACGTTAATAATTTTAATATATATTTTTTCAATTTTGATGAGAAAAATATTCCAATTTCAATTAGTGATATTATAAAATTTACGGAAAAGGATGAGCATATAACAAAAGTGATGTATTTTGTAAAAAATAACCGCTGGCCAGAGTCTAAAAAATTAGATTCTTCTTTAATACCATATAGAAATGTCAAACTTTCTCTAGAGGTTAAAAATAAATGTCTAGTTTATGCGGATCGTATAGTAATACCAACAATTTTAAGAGGAAAGTTTTTGTCATTATTACATGACACACATATTGGTATCGTTCGGATGAAGCTTTTGGCTCGAACATGTATTTGGTGGCCTTCCATTGACGGTTGTATAGAAAATTTTGTTTCACATTGTGCGATATGTCAAAAATCACAAAACAAATCAAAAGATTGTCCAAATTTTACATGGCCATCTACGTCATACCCTTTTGAGCGTCTTCACATAGACCTGTTTCAATTTCAGAATACCGATTTTTTAATAGTAGTGGATGATTTCTCAAAATGGATTGATGTTCAAATTTTGTCAAAAACCACAACGATTATGGTAATAGAGAAATTGAAAATAATATTTTCAAATTTTGGATTTTGTAACGTTTTGGTCAGCGACAACGGACCTCAATTTCGTAGTGAGGAATTTAAATTATTTTTAAGATGTAATGGAATAAATCAAATGTTTAGCCCAGCATATCATCCACCAAGTAATGGATTGGCAGAACGAGGGGTACAAACAGTTAAGCGGGGTCTAAAGTCTTATTTTCTGTCTGACCAAGTGAAAAAATTACCCATGCAAAGCATAACGTTAAATTTTTTATTTAAGTATCGTAATACACCAACAACCGTCACCGGTATTTGTCCAAGTGAGCTAGTTTTAGCATATAAACCAAAAACTCCTTTATCGTATTGCAGTGCCACACAGGTTTCAAATATAGTAACCATACCTACAAACTATAAAATTAAAAAAAATACAGAAAAAGTAAATTTTCAAAATAGCCCAAAAGCAAAAAACTTTAAATTGCAAATTGGTGAACAAATACTATATTTGAATCCCGGCATAAATAGTGATGCAAAATGGATAAAAGCATCGATTTGCAAAATTATTTCAAATAGTCTTTATCTGATAGAAGTAAATAGAAGACGTAGAGTTGCACACAGAAATCAGTTGAAAAGAGTTTCTAGGGACTCAAGTTTACCATGTATAGGAGATAACCAAAATCAACTTTACAGTGAAGATGAAGAATATTTTGATGCTGAAGGAATTTCAGCAAAAGAAGAAACCCCACTTAAAGATCGGTTGAGGAAAAAACCTATTGTTAATTATAAAACATAATTAAAAAATTAAAATTATTTAATAACTTATGTATATTTTAAATACAATGTATACTTAGCTAAGAATATAAGTAGGTACATATGTACTTATTTATACTCAATATTCACATATACAATTAGGTTATAATAATAAATATGATAATGTTTTTTTTTTTTTTTGGATTAACTTTTGTAAAACCACATACTATTTTCAAAAAGAGGAAGAAATGTAATATTGTACAAAAGTCGACGGTTTAATTGGGTACACCTTTTTTCAAATACCCTGTAATTTGAAGTTCACAAGTATTTTGTTATAAACCGTTATTTCTTCACTCTTATAATATTTGTTATACATACATATATAATAATATACTGTGTTTTAAGTATGTACCAATTATTTTAGAGTTACAAACAGAATAACAAATGAACACTGTCTTAGGTTAAGCTCTTATTTGGTTATACATATGAACTCTGTTGTAATTGAGTAGTGGAGTGGAAAACACGTAAAATAAATATAAAGAAAACACAACAGGAAGTATAAAAAAGTAACGGTTTTATTTACAATGATAGAGTACTAAACTATACAGAGTGGATTTCTTTATTTCTCCTTCGCACTTATGTCTTGTTTGTATCATACTAGCTCTTTGTTAGTACACTCGTATAATAAATCCTAAATCTAGAATAAAAGCTTGTTTTACTCAGAAGGACACTGGCTTTAAGATTATTGTTGTTTTAAAAGAAGATTTGAAAAAAACTCTCGTAGAAAATGAAAAAGTTTAAAAAAAATGAAAAATTTTTATATTATTGAAAAAATCTCTACATATTTATTTTAATAGTATACGGGAAGTATATATATTTGGGGAAGTATATATATTTGGCACGTATATACGGAAAGTATATACATATATACGGGAAGTATATATATTTGGCACGTTCATTTCTAATTAATGCCGTTGACTGTTTCGAAATCGGTTGAAGAATTACTGAGTTAGAATAGTTTAAGTGCGCTAGTCCATTTCCCAAGTTCTTTTTCAGTGTAGCACCGTGTAATCAATAACAGAAACACTTTTTTAAATTTTCTAATGAACAATTTTACTTAGGAAAAACGTTTAATGTTCGATGTACCGCTCTACGGATTTTGTTTCACTTTTCGTACAATGGATCGTATTTCAGTCCCATTTAGTTTGTTTAGGCTACCAGATTTGGGACGATTCTAAAAATTTGAATACTTTTTATAATTACCAATTAGTATATATTTTCCAGTATTGTGGCTTCTATCAATCATTTAAACCAATTTCATGCAATGTTTTTCCTTTTTTATAATATTTTTACACATTTTCAAAAAAAGACGACATCAATAGTCATTTAATCAATTAATAATTATTAAATTTAATTAATATTATCTAGATAGTGATAATAAATCGAATGACTTACAATAACGGTAATTTTTTGCCTTTAAAATTATTTATTATAATTGATGCACAAGTTAAATAGTTTCTTTTGACGCTAAGAATATAAAGATTTTAGTATGTTGCATAAGAGAGTTTTACTCTCTTATATAATTAAAAAAAAATGTGAAATAAAATATAAATTTTTGCAAAAGATTGAAATGAAACTGTAAGCATATTTTAAACAATCGTGTACAGTTTATTTTGACGCTCACAGTATGTTTCTGAATTCACGCTGCACAGTGGAGTGTACAAAAATAGAGATGTCATGAGACAAAAAGGAAACAAAAAAAAAACCCCTTTAGAATCTAATACTCCACAATTGTAAATGTCACTTCATTTTACAATAATTAGAGAATAATTTTGAAAACAAAAATACTTTCCAAATGGTCAGCACTAATGAATTTTCGTGCTTACCACGAAACTTGACGTTCTAGAAAATTTCTCAGATCGGATTCGTTTTCAGTGTCGAAATATTTGTCAAATAAACCCTGTGTTATCAATACCAATTTCCTGATGATATTAAACAATTATATAAAAATTCTGACAAACTGAATATACCGACCTGCACAATGGGAATGGAAATCAATAAGAATTGAAAAAAAAAAAACAATAAAATACTTTCTTTTTAATTTATTTTCTCAGTTTAAAAACTTGATATAAATACATGCATGCATAATATTGTTTTGTATACTAGTACATAAAAAGTTGTTGTTTGTGAATATTATTGTTGTTGTAGAATTATATTTGAATAAATTACGACTTTTTTGTTAAAAAAATTAAGATTTTACTTAACTTTTGTAATTGCAAAATTTACAATAAACCATAAAATATTGAAATATTTTTTGGTTATTGTAAATCGCTATATGTAAGTGAAATACATATCTTCTGACGATTCAAATTGATTCAGTAGTAGTACATTGGTTTTTTGGTATTTTAATTTTTTTATATCATTTTTGAAAATTTCTAAAGTTTTGTTTTTTTTTTTTGTTATTACGACAAGCTTTTAAAGAATTTGCTTCAAACTACAGTATATTGATAATTTTGTTTAAATCTTTTCATACTAATATTTGTATTTGTATTTTATAATTTTTGTTTTTGTTTTTGTTTGTATTGAGAATATTTTTTTTATTTATTTCTTATGTGAAAAGTGAAATATATATGAACATACATGATCATATGTTTGCCTGTATATGATCATATATGGGTATACATGATTATATATGTCCAAGCATAGTTTTGTATATGATCATACATGATCTCATATATTTCCAAATATCTTTTTATTCAAAATTTAAGGGTATATAAGACCATATACGGCCATATACCCTAAAATTTTGGGTAAATGAACTTATATGATCATATACCACCATATACCCTATACCCGAAGATATTTGGAAATATATGGGATCACATCTCTCCATGAGATCTTGAACTATCCATAGACGTATATGCTCCTGTATATCCATGTATTATCATATACAGGCCAATGTATGATCATATATGTTAATTTTTTTTAAATTCGACTTTCACATGGGTTTTAAAAATTATATTGAAATTTCTTTTTTTAGAGTTGTGTTTTTTATTTCAAATATTAAAATTGAATAAAAAATTTTTTCTTTTTTTTTAAATAAATATAGAAATTGTATAAAGGAATATTTTTTTTTTATGCTTAGAGAAAAAAATTATTTGAAAAGGAATAAATTAAATTTGTTCAAAAATTAAAAATTAAATTCATTTTATTTAAAATTGTTGTTCGGGGAAATATACTTAAAGTTAATCTTTGGAAATTTCTTGAAATACATATATTTTTAAAGTAATATTTATTATATTTTTGTTTAGATTAACTTCTAAATTATTTATGTTTGAAAAGTTTAAGTATTTTTTCGATAAATATGACAAGTTTTTATAATATTTTTTAAATATTTGTGTATTTGTTTTTATTTACTGTAATTACGACAAATATAAGTTATGCAAATTTCTAATACTTCTTTTTTTGGGGGGGATTTTGAATAGTGATTTTTATTTTGTAATTTTTTATAAATGTCTAAAATATTTTAAAGTGTATTTTGTTGTAATATTATCTTTAATAAGCTGTTAAATTGTGTTTGGAAAAAATACTTGTTTTTTTTTTGTTAGTTTAAGCAAAAATTGTTACATTTTTCAATTGCAAACTCTTTAAAATTGTTGAAAAAATGTATTTAAAAAATTCAAACAACGCCACAAAAAAAATGCAGAAAAAGTACGTAAAAGTTCTCGAAAATTGATGATTCCAATTCGAATGGTTTCTTTTTAAGTTCCGTCTGATGGTAGGTATTCGTTATTGGAAAACAAAAACTCATACCCGGCTGTCTATTACGCGCTCACTCTCTCTCTCTCTCAGTGTTGTAGTGACAATCCTCCTACAATTTACAATCCAACTCGCTGTACGATATCTACCCTCTTTTGCAGTTGCACTAATTTCCATATCTTTTCCTCTCTCATCATTTTTTCGCTCTTTTCGTTTTTAATTTCTGACTGGCGTTGCATGTCCTTTTTTCCCTTAAATGCGATTCTGATTTAATTGGGAACGGGGTGTAAATGGCGATACCATTACACCACTGGGCCAAATGGCCTCGTTGAACAGCTCATTGAAGCGATAATCTGGTATGGAAATCTTAAATTTACAATATGACAATGCAGCCAAATTGGCATCATTCTTTACTAGCTTTGTACACTTGACAAGATTCTTGTTAATTTTCAACTCCTCTGACAAATGATCAATGATGTCGTCTTCCGATGTGGAGGTGGCAAATTTGCCTACTTGCACCCATCGGCCATAGTCACATACGACCTGTAATCGATCCGAATTGCAATTATTGCCGACAACAATTAGGCTATTTGTCTGCTTCTTCACTTCGTTGGCATTGTTGGCATTACCATACTGGAAGTATTGCTGGTACATGCGTCCCTGGATTTGGTTGATGCCATTCACAACCTTATTCAATTTATCCTCCATGGCATGCAACTTAACGGCCATTGCTTTCGGCGATTGCTGCCGACACTCATCACAACTAAATGTTATCATGGGATTTTTTTGTATAGCCTCGAAAAGGGCGTCATCGATGTTGGCACAGCTGCGATGATACCTTTTCTGGCAATTACAGCTGATACCCTCCTTGGTGTTGATTCCCTTTTTGCACTTGCCACAATTGTCGGCCATTTTAGAACGTTTGTTTGCAGTTCCGGTCGTTTTATTGGCCGAACCTTTGGTGGTAACTCCTGGTGGTGCTGGCTCTACCGGTGAATCCACTGGTGGTGCTATTTGAGCGTCCGTAGAGTTTTCTGCCTTTGGGGATTCCACGTTTAAAGCTTGGGTTACTCACAAAGGAGTTTAAACAGTCGTAAAGAAATTCCAAAAAAATAAACAAAATGTTAATTAACACCCAAATTGGTTTTTTGTTAAGTACGAAAAGTAAGAAAAACGCGTCAAGTTTTCCCCTTTCCGTTTTAATTAAAACACCTCTTCTGTGTGGAACTGTTTAAATACAAACACGTATAATTGCACAAGTATATGTGTGTATTGCCAATAGATACATACACAATGTACGAAGTATTTTTTTTTTCTTTTATTATTTTGCTTCAAAACATCTAAATTTTAGGGTGTTATAAAATGAGAAGTGAGGGAGAATTTATTTGAAATTATTTAAAGAAAAATTTGCCGCTTCCGCCAAACTATATTTATTTGGTCCGTACGCTCCGAATGCCGCTGTTCAACTGTGCTAAACTTAATTCCCATATAACCGGCTATTAGCTAGTGGTAGGTAGGATACACAATAAAAGCAAACTACCCCCGGTGTGAAATGTGGATTCCATGTATCTCTCTTTTCTTTTCCTTTTTTTTTATTTGGGCTATCCAATTATGGGGTTGCTTTTGTTATTTTTTTTTAACGCATTGGTTAGATGTATATTCAGTTAGTAACCATTTCATTTTAACTACAGTATATACTCACTATTCCTTACCACATTTATATATACAATAAATTAAACATTTTGTTTTATCACAGATGAGTACACAGAAATTTGATAAGTAATAGTAGGCACGTTAAAATTACGCTCCAAATCTGCTTTAAACGGGATTTGGATCGTAATTTTAGACAGAGAAAATTGGCAAGTGGTGATGCATTTACATAAAATTACAATAAATTATAACTTATTTTTTAAATTAAACGGGGAAATTTTTATTTAACTTTATGTGTGTCGGCTGTTTTCGATTCGGCTGTTTCGATTCCGACTCTTCTAGCTATAGTTAATCCTCCAGTTTCCACTTTCTTACCAAATATTATATCTTTCAAATTAAAGACGATATATTTCACAGGCTGTTAGGGGGGAAAAATATAAAATTTAGTGGTAATCTTATCTAGGGTAGATTCAATATAAATACCAAGTTTGGACAAATCTGGAAGAGGTGGTGGAAATTGCATGAGTGATTTTATATGCAAAAAAAAAACTTGTACACTTATATTAACAACATTATTTATGTAACTCGTTAAGCTAGCACAGCCAAACAAAAAGTAAATAAAATCTTATTTTATTGAATTATTTTTGCTTTTTTTCAAACTCCTAAAGTTCCCCTTAAAAATATTACAGTTATTTAGGAAGAAAAAAAACCTGGACACTGCAGAATTTCAAAAATTAAAATCAAACAAAGACTACCAATTAAATTAATTGCTTATAACGTTAGTCTCAATCACGTTTTACTGTTTTATACCCTCCACCATAAAGGGTGTAACGTGTCGAAAAATAGGTCTAAGACCCCATGAAGTATATATATTCGTGATCCTTATGCAATTTTAAGTCGATTTAGCAATGTCCGTCTGTCTGTCTGTCCGTCTATCTGTTGAAATGGCGATCACGACGCAAAGACGCAAGCGGGGGTGCCTATTTTTACCCAGCTATCGGGCCAGTGGTTAAAAAGATATAAGTGAAAATGTGAAGGTACCTCTAAATTTTCTCTTGTTTTTCATCAGTCGCTTATAATTCACCTCAAAATATTTTTTCACCACTAAAATTTTTTTCACCATAAAATATTTTTTTCCCCTCAAACAATTTTTTTGACTTCAAAATTTTTTTCCCACCAAAAAATTTGCTTTCGCATCCAAAAAAGCCTTTAACCTCAAAATTTTTTTTCACCTTTATAATTTTACTTCAAAAGTTTTTTACATTATTTGTATCAAAAACAGTAGAGATATTGGTGGAGGGTATTCGGAAATTCGCCACATCCGAAATTAAGCCTTTTTAACTTGTTTTTTTATCTATCTCTATACCGTCCACCATACATGGTAAGGGTGTACATCAGTTTGTCATTCCGTTTGTAACTTGTCGAAATATAAGTCTAAGACCCCATGATCACTATGTGATTTTAAGTCGATTTAGCGATGTCCGTCTGCCTGTTTGTCTGTCTGTGGAAATGGTGGTCACGGCGCGAAGACGCAAGTTCGAATGATCATTTTTTCCTAAAATTATGGACACCCTCCCGAGAAGTTTGGTATTGAAAATGAGCAAGGGTGGTCTAGTGGTTAAAAAGATATGAGTGGTTAAAAAGATATGAGTGAAAATTTGAAGGTACCTCTAAATTTTCCACACAAATTGGTGTATTTTAGTACAATTTCAAAGTAGCGACTGGCAAGTAAAATTTTTTCTTTTGTTTTTTCACCAGTCGCTTAGAATTAATTATATTCACCTCTAAAATTTTTCACCTCAAACAATTTTTTCACCACTAAAATTTTGTTCACCACATAATATTTTTTCACCTCAAAATTTGTTTTTTTCACCACGAAATTTGTTTTTTTACCACGAAATTTCTTTTTACATCCAAAAAAAAGTTATTTGTTTTACCTCCATAATTTCACTTGTAAAGTTTTTTACATTTTGTGTATCTAATATTTTTTAGGATATGATGGAGGGTATACGAAGAATCGGTACAGCCGAATTTAAGACTTCTTCTACTTGTTTTGTAGTTATGTTCTGTGAAAATTTCCGTGAATGTAAATCTAGCATGTTTTTATACAATTTTTAAAAAATTGTATTTCTAACTGGAATTGTTTACTTCAACCAAGTATTAATTTGTCTATTTAGGCTTGAATGCATATGTTTATAACCCAGCAAAACCACACATTACCAAATAATGGGTAAAGTAATGTATAGCCATAAGGGCCGATGGATTACTTTACACCTTACTTCATTGATGAATTTTACAGGCAATGATCCTCAAAGTAATGTATATACCCATTACCTTAGAGGTGATAATGTAAGGGGTTACTTAAATGGTTACGATAATGGAAAAAGTAATGTGTCTAAAATAAATTTTTAAAAAAGAGGAATTTTTATTAAAAAAAAATGATAACAAATATTAAAAATAATGTGGTCACGATGGGAATCGAACCAGGGAAATCTGATTGCCAGCCAAGAACTCTAACCACTGAGCTATCGACGCATATAGTATTTGATTTCTTTAAACTTAAGTGAATTGTTACGCTTCGTTTTTTCACTAGTGTTGTCAAAACAAACATACATTACCCTTTGCTTACAAAAAAACACAAAGTAATGTATCTAAAAATAGATTTTCAAATATATTTCAATTATTACTTTACATTTATAAATCATATATTACGTAATCAATAATGAGTAACTTATTACTTTATGCTTGCAAATAATGAAAAAGGTAACTAGCTATCATAACAAGGTAGCGCATGATAATATCACACCCATTACCAAAGTTTTGCTGGGAATGATTAAATAAAATAGTTTTTAGTAAAACAGATTCATAATTGTAAACCATTTGTTTGGGAATTTTAAAGGTTGTTAGATACTTTCGATACTGTAGATTATATTTGTGGGATGAATTTGAAAATTTGTATCTTAAATTGTGTTTTTAAAATCTGATAAACTTATTAGAAAAAAAAAATATAAAAATCAAATAATTTTATCAGAATTTATTTTAAAAGTCACTACTTCTTGTAAATATACATAAATTCCAAATTGGGTCTGCTACCCAAAAATGAAAAATGTTTAAAAAGTCATATGTGGGGTACTATCGGTAATTTAAAGATTGCGATATTTTATTTATTTCGGTTACGGTGTTTTACTTTTTCAGCGCATATTCTTAACATATTCCTGGGCAAGACAAATTATGAAATTTTATGTTTATCAAATCAGTTCCCATTAAACTCAATCTACAATATTTTCGATATTTTGAAAACGATTCTAGCAAAATTAAGCTGTATATTCAAAAATATATGTATGTATATTGAATAAAACTTACCAGTCTATACTGTAATATGTATTTTAATTCCCTTTTTTATTTTCTCTTTACTTTCGTCTTTATTTTTTTTTAGTTAAAAAACTTTTGTTGAATTCTCTTTAATCGATTACTTTCGGCAACCAAAATGTCGAATAAACTTTAGATGAAGGGTTGCAAATGTATTTTATTTTGGTACATATGTATTAGGACATCCCCTATAATACAGATTGCCCTAAATCGAATAAGTAAAATTTGATTTTGCGAATGAAAATAAGTTAGCAAAGACTGGAGAATGCTTTGACTGATTTAATATTTTATTGAATATATTCCTATCATTGAACTAAAATTTATTAAAAAGAAATTAATATTTTTTTGTAATATCAGAAACTTCGTAGGCGGTTCTGCTAAGTTTAGAGATTCTCACAAAATAATATATTGGATTCGAGTTATATTAACATGTTATGTAATTTATTTTTAGGTGAAAGTGAAAATTTCAATTTTATTTTTCACAATTGGTGATTTAATGAAAAAAAATTAAAGTCTAATCAAATAAAAATTTAGAAGACAAAGTGACATCAATTTTAATTTTACGGGGATTTAAATTCACACTTGTTCCCGAGCATGCACGATTGTCTCAATGAATATAAACATTGAATATCGACAATTCATATTCTTAGGGTCGTCATGTATGTACATTTATCAGTGGCGGCAATAAATATGCATACATATGGATGTATACAGATATATGAGGAATGCCAGATATATGAGGAAATCCAGATAAAAAAATATATGGTATCAAAGTCAAACTTACAGTATTTTTTATCTTATATGATACGAATAAAACTGGATCAACTTTTTTAATTTTTTCAAGGGGCAAATTTTTTTTAATTCAAATGGAATTTGGAAATCGCTGGAAATTTGACTTCTTTTGGGAGGGATTCTAGTCTAGAATCACGAATTTTGGGCTTTTTCCCAGCTCTGTAAAAAAACAAAGAATATTTTTACTATTCATTTTTTTATCATTAAAATTTGACAAAAAAAAAATTAAAAAGGTAAAAAAGTGGTGTCCTAGTGTGCCAGGTTTCACCCTTGTGGCCATCTAAAACAAAAAATATCATCGGATTCTTAATTAGTAAAGATGTCACTATGGTATGACCCTCGGACAAGTCGAACACAATTTTTTTTTCCAAAATGGCGACCGTTGAGTAACACTACTCCTATCAAGTACTACCTTTTAATAGACTGCTGTCAAATTTTGAGCAAGTTCTCTCATTTACTTTGCGTTTAACAGCAAACCTCGTAGATTTTTTTTAAAAATGGAAAAAGTGAATTTCGAATGCTCATCAAACATTATTTTTGGGAAAAAAGAACCGTCAATCAAACCAAGGAAAAGCTTGATAAATACTATGGGGACTCTGTACTATCGATTTCAATGGTAAAAAAGTGGTTTACTGACTTTCGTTTGCTACAAGCATGGAAGATGCCAAACGTTCTTACCGCTCAGTTGAGGTCTCTACACCCAAAACAATTGAAAAAGTTCACGATATGGTGTTGGCCGATCGGAGATTAAAAGTTCGATATATTGTGGAAGACATAGGCATCTTACAGGGCTCAGTGGTTTCAATTTTAAACGATGAGAGAAAGCTTTCCGCAAGATGGCTGCCGCGTTTGCACACAATCGGCCACCAACGGATTGTGTGACAGCTTAGTTTCCATGGCAAAAATCCATGAAGTAGACTACGAATCGCCTCATTCTTCGGATTTAGCTCCCAGTGAGTATTTCCTATTTTCAAACCTAAAGAAATGGACCTCAAAAAACCCTGATGTTTAATGCAAAGTAAATGACGGAACTTCCTCAAAATTTGACAGTAGTCTATTAAAAGGTGGTACTTGATGGGGGCAGTGTTGCATTTCATATAACTACGAGGGTAGTCCGAAAAGTCACGGACTCATTGATCCGCCCTCGTATATCATGCATATTAGCTATATCATGTATATCATGCATATAGCTTCGGGAAAAACGCGTTTAAAGTTTTTCGACTGGTCGGACCATTTTAAATAATTAAAATTTTGAAAAATCCTTTTAGGGACACATTCCTGAATATATAAATTTAAAAATATGATTTTATCAAATTTCTAGACTAGAATAACCCGTTGTTAATATATTTTTATATGTGCAATTTAAAAAATTTAAAAATGCAGTAATGTTTCTAAATTTTATTGTAATAGAAAACTAAATTTAAAAGAAAAGTTTGGAAGTTTGAAAGTGTCGCTCGGTTTCGTTTTGGTATTCCATCTTACATCTTTCGTTGTTTTAAGTGTCATCACTAAAAAAATTACAAAAAAATCGATTTTAGTGCCATCACTAGCAAACTGACATTGCAGAAAATAAAAAAAAATAAATTATTCAACAAAGGAAAAGAAGAATTTCATTCTTATGTCCACCAAAAATTCTTCTTCATCATCATCTTCCAGAATGGCCTTTAATATTTCAATGTGCTGCATTAAAATTCGGGTTTGTTCTTGCAAAGCAACAACTACTCCGATGATTAATGCTTTCTCTAAATCCATTTTTTATTTTTAACAAAATGATGCGTCTTTTTCTTTAATTTTTTTGACAATGTAAACACAAGTTTCAGTGTAAAAAGCCTATTAAGCTCAAAGAATTGTGAAGTTATAAATAAAAGAAAATCTTAAATAATATAAAAAAATTCGTTAAATTTTTTTATATTCCAAATATTCAATAAAAATTCAAATAAAGGGTAACTTTTTTAACCGTTTGGGTCTTGAAAATTGGAAAGAAATATAAAAATTTACAAAAGTGTAAGAAGTATTTATTTGGGGCGATAAATGAACTCCTGCCATTTACTTTTTTGAAGATTATTTCATGCAAATGTTTCCCGCGGTTAAGCCGTAGCTCATCCATCCTTGAGCTCCAATTTGGCATAATTTTACCAGCATTTCGGCCGGTATCTTCCAGGGCTGGATTTGTGGCTGGCTTGTTCATGTACACCAATTCGCATGATCTTGCTCGCCAAACTCGCCTTTCAAATAGAATTTTGGTGTCGCGCGCCGTTTGGTATGTGGCACCGTCACATTTTGGAAAAAAAAGGTCTATAATAACCCCACGGTACCTTGCTCCATTGACTGTAGCGTTGCCATTTTCATCGTTCTTGTAGAAGTACGGTCCACTGGTGTCGCCGTTCCACAAACCGCACCATACAGTGCATTTTTAATTTTTTTTTCAGAAAATTCAAGCTCGCAAAAAATCATTAAATTTTTGCTAAGGATTTAAGGTTTTTTCCGAACGTTGTGGTCGCCTTTTTGTGTTTTTCGTCTTATCTTCAGTATTTACAGGTCTACTTACTTTTTTTAAATTTAAACAGTTTTCATTATTTATTTTTAAATGTTGTTTAAACAACTGACACTTCAGTAAAAAATTAATTAATCAGTTAAAAATAAATGTTAAAATTTTACATACCAATTTCGGAAAAATAAATGATTATTTCTTTATTGAAAATTGTTTCGGTTTTTTGTATTTTTGTTTGATTTTAATCTGCAAAATGTAGGCGCACACAGTTCATAAACACATGTAGTGTGAATGGCCTTTTGTGTGTGTGTGTGTATTTATGGAGTTCTTGTAATTCAAATTGAAATAATTTTGCATATAAACAAACAATATAATTAAAAAACAAAATTTGGAATTTTTTGAATATTTTTATTGAAAGAGACAGCAAACGGAAACAAATAAACCACAAATGTACCTTTTTGTGAGTAAATTTTTGTTAAATTTCAAACAAATGATCAAAATAAATGAAATTGATAGAAATCGGTAAATTACAGTAAATCATTTTGAACAATTGTATAAAAAAAGTTAAAAGAAATGTATGTTCCTTTATTTTTAACTAAACTGAAACAATTTTTTTTATTTAACCACAAACCAGAGATCTGCAATGAGTAGCGAAAAAAAGAGTAGAGTTGAATGATGATTCATGATTTGTTGTACTTATACGCATTTATATTAATGGAAATTTTGACGAACCTCTTTTTCATTCTAAAGTTGAAGTACTCATCATACACATAACTTATAACATTTATGACGTTGTTGATTTCGACTTTCCTTCACTCAATGTGTATGCACAGTGCAAAATAAGTATGACTCGAATACGAACATTAAAATACTCATTTTGAAGTTGTGTGTTTGGTCTGTACTTCTCATATTTCATATTTGTGATTTTTTATAGCAACCCAATCCCACGTTTAAGGGTTAAAAGACGGGTCCCCAAAATATATAATTGTTGTATGGGAGCATGTCTTAAATTTATGAAAATCAAATTTATTTTTATGCAGCGTGAAAGTACTCGAAAACAAAAAATTTGGTACCAATATCACCTTTATTTAGACGCAGGGTTGCCACAATTTTCAAATTTTGAAAATATAGATGAAAAAAGCTATTTGGGGAAAGTCGAATTAAAACCATACGATTTAAAATATCAAAAAACCTATACAAAAATAAGGTTTTTTTTTGATATTCGAAACAGATTTTTTCGACTAACAAAAAATTTTGTACATTTTTGTACACGATGGGCCTTCAAAGTACCTTTAATTTGATATATATATATGAGAAAAAACGTAAAATGGGGTTATTTTAGACCCCACTTCTTAACCTCTATATGTGAGATTGGGCAGCTATTAAACAATACGTGTTTTTTTATTTGTTTCTCCTCTATAACATTTCTGAAAGATCTGAGAGTTCGGGTTGGGTTCGAGCTTGGTATAAATTAATTGTAAACTGTCTATTCATTAAAATTATAAATATGCACTTGTTTTCACATTGATGAGTTGAATTAGCTAAATGATTCAAATTAATAGTGAGTATGATAAGTATTTTCCTAAAATTATATAAAAAAATGAGTAGATTGATGAACCATACAAATTTGGGATGGTATTAGTATGATGTCGACTTTGGAATCATATTTATTGCAACTTGTACTTATAAATCAACGTTATTGTGAGCATGAGTACATATGAGTAGTTTATTTTTAATGACTCTACTCACTTATATTTAAAATTTCATTCATTCATTGCTGATCTCTGCCACAAACAGTAAACTACATAATATTCTAAGTTCAGATATTTAGTAGTATTAGTATTGTATTTCTTAAAAGTTGTTCAAAGCAGTTATTTTTGATATTGCTAGAAACAAAAATAAACAACAGTACTTTTGCAGTAAGCTGTTAACTTATGTTAGTTATTTAAATATATAAATATTTCGTATTGATATATTCCTGCTTTGAAAAATAAAATCAGAAAATTGTGCCAAACAATATATGCAAATCATAATAACGGGAATACCACTAGAAATTTTGAGCTTAAATTTTAAGTAGGATGAAGTAATTTTGTATTAAAAAAAATATTGTCTGTTGTTTCAAAAGTTTGGCATTTTTTTCACGTCATTGTTAGTTATTTTTTACAAAATTTTGTAGTTGTTCAATTTTAGTTATTTTAAAAGGAAGTACATTTCTCATCTTTTTAACTGTACATAATGTTAAAATTTAATTGTCATTTGCAGTAGATTCTGTAATGGATGAATTACTAAGGAGTGATATTCTCAAAGTGTTTTGTCGTCATTTCTACTTTTATTTTTTGACAAATATCAGATAAAAGTACTTTCTGGCAACTACAAATATACAAATCGCTATCGGAAACACAACCTTCAAAATGTCCATTAACGCGCGAGCTTTGTGTGTAATTGCGTCATCCTGTTGGAACCACATGTCCTCTAGTCATAATTCATAAATTTGTGTCAATAAAAACTCGTTAATCATGGTTCTTCATTATCGCTCACCACTCACATATTCGAAGAGCATCATACATATATTTTTGGGATTATAATTGTACTGTAATATAGTTATCATAATATGATAATAAAATAACCATAATTTAATCATAATAAAGTCCGTACTATGATTAAACTCAACTATGAAATAGTTCTTTAAATTTAAGAATATTTCATTAAGAAATGTTTTTTCTAAAGAAAAAGATTTGATATTAAGGAATTTTTAAAGAATAATTCTATTATTCTTTGCCCTTTTTTAAGAAAAATACCTCATAAAAATTTAAATTCTAAGGACTTTTTAATCAAAAAACTTAGATTCTATGGACTCTTTCTAATAGAAAAATTCTTAGATTCTAAGGACATTTTTAAGATTTTTTAGATAGTCCTTAGAGTCTTATTAGTTTTCTTTCATAAACAGTCCTTAGAATCTAAGAAAATTTTTGTTAGAAAAAGTTCTTTGAATCTAAATATTTTTCGTAATGAAAAGTCCTTAGAATCTAAGAATTTTTTGGAGTCCAGGTTTTTCTTTAGAAATATATGAAGTTTTACTTAAGAAACAGTTTGCAAAATTTGAGAATATAAAAATGTTTGTATTACAAAAATTTTTAAAAAGTCAGTATTTTGTATAAGCAAACTTTTCGTAATAAAACAACTCTTGGGTTCTACAGACTTTTCCTTATAAAAAAAATAATTTTACTAATATTCTTAGTATCTTTTCCACAACAAAGTCGGTATTTCACAAGAAATGAATTAAACATATTTAAAAAAAAAAAATATGAAATCTGACAATGAATTTGTTCGACAATGAATTGGTTAGAGGCCAATTCCAGCTCAAAACGCACAGCATTCGGATTTGTTATCTCCGATTTTAATGAAATTTGCCACAAATATGGTAAATGGGTAGTGTTTATGATTTGATAAACACTACCCATTTACAATATTTGTGGCGAATGTCATTAAACTCGGAGATAACAAATACGAAAATGACAGTTTTCTGTGCGGTTTGACATGGAATGGCTATAGAGAAAATTTTAATGTTATATGTATAAGACATTCTTTTAAATGAATAATTTTTTCATGGGTGACAGTTAGTATTATGACTGTAAATGTCAAACTCATGTTTTATTTGATTTATAATAATCCATTGATTGTTGTCAGCATTTTATAGTTACAAAATTATCATATTTATCACAGTATGGTTACAGCCAATCATGTTATAAAATTGAAAGTGGCAATCATGAAATAATACAATATTTACTATAATAATGATGGTAGCGATCATATTGATAGTTAGAACATATTTTTAAACCAATAACTTGATTGCGACAACCATACCCGAATGCAGCAAGCATAATATAGTAGCAGTGATCATGCTGCAATCATGTTTTTTCTCTGCTTGCTTGTTACCGATGCCATCGGCCCGATGACAACTCCGTCGTAAATGGCGCATCATGCAGTGACTTCGAGTGGACGTAATGGCGCTCTTCGTAAATGATAAGTGAATTCTCAGTTCAGTGCCCCAAAAGTGCAAATTTTGAAAAGATGAAAATGGGCCTCGCCGCTTATGATAATTTTGGACAAAACATCGTCCATTGCGTGTATTCTATATCTGCTTATTTCACAAATAATAAAACAAAACTGCCAAATGCCGTCATTTGTTAAAGTTATAGCATCCTCCGATACGGTGATACATTTTGGGTCATCTTGTGTAAATCTTTTTAGTCCACCTACTAATATCCTCATATATATTATACATTATTTTTGCTGATAATAGCTTATATATCTTAATATAGAAAAAATAAATGTAAAATCAGTTGTTTTTACTGTTTTATAATTAAATTGTGTGTTGATTATACTGAATTTGTAAAATGTTTAATAACTGCATTGTACACCTTTTTACATGTTGATTACAGAATTTGTTTGAATTGTATTTTTTTGTGTTAAATACAGAATGTTTTAAATTATGATTCTCCAAACCGATTGTCTGTTAAGACAAATGAAATATTCGGTTACCACAGTTTTATACTGCATTTCCATATACGTGTTTTGAGCGAAATTACATGTTTTGCTCAAAGTACGTGTTTTTGTACATATTTTCCCATATATTTTTATGCGAGCAAGACATGTGCAAAACATCTCAAACAACGTGTTCAATTTCAAAACATATCGAAAATAGTCTGATCGACACTGAATTGTGTCTCAACAACTCTGTGTTATCCATTCATGGAGAATGACAAATTCGAAAAAAATGACATTTGCATTTGACAAGTTCGAAAAAAATTTTTAAGCGTCATTCAAGGTGGTAGTAATAAATATAAAAAAGTTTAAATATATATAAAAAAGAAAATGTAATAAATCGAACCAAAAAGTTCATTTTTTTTTAATTTTATTTGTTGTGAATATGAAACATCAAATTAATTTCGAATATTCAAAGACTCAAAACACATTTGAAATGTTTTCCTCAAAACATGATATTTTGGGCATAATGGATTGGTAAAAAATTCAATTGTCAGCACAAATCTGTCTTCTCAATATAGCAATAACATTTATTTTACGTACTTTTCAATAGATTTCCTGCGGGAAAAAGGGAGTCACCTAGGAATTGGGACCTGTCCCGTGATAGGTGAAAACCATGATTGGCATTTAATACCTTTTCATAATAACGGTAGTTGGCTACCCCAGACTGAGATATGAAAATTTTAAAATGGCGATTCCATTAAAGGCAAGTGTCTTTTTGTATAACCGGGTTTATTCCGCTATTTTAACGGTTCAATTTTGAAATATCTTAAACTACCGTTATAATAACGCTAAACAACCAAAACACCGATTTATAAAGGTATTTTGCAGATATAACAAAATTTAAGAGCTCGTATTATGAAATAAACCACGTAATACATATTAATCACTATTGCAATCGCAGTTTTAAAATGTTCCTAGCGATATTAATCAGAGCGTGATAGACAACTACCGTTATCATGAAAAGTTATTGCTTGCCAACCATGGTGAAAACTGGACCGGTTCGGAAAATACATATCGGGAGATAGTTGAAAAGGGGACCGGTTCCTAAAGTAGCTGCCACGTGACCGGTTTAAAAGTCATGACATGTTATTTTAGACCAGTCCTGTGACATGTCACAGGAGGCAATTGAGCCCCTCCTAGGATAAGTCCAAGTTAAAGTGACCGGTCCCTATTACAATAAACCGGTCCTTTTGCCGCGGGGTTTATTTTCACGATAAAACTCTCAGAGAATTTCAGTAAAACCTAAGAGAACCATAATCATCAGTAATATTAAGGGCCAGTATTGTTGTCAGCAATTGGTGGGATTTTTGACTTAAATTTTACTTAAGTAAGAAATTTTTAAATTTTTACTAAGCGCTAACTGTAGAAGTGGCCTTGGTTTTTTTATGATTTATGAACTCGATACTGTAATTAAAAATTGTTTAATAATTACTTAACTTACCGGTTTGCTACACCGTTTTTAATTAATCTTTTAAAATCCTTTAATTTTGTTTTATTACAACTTTATTTTTACTAAAACTATACTAAACATTCGAGAACTTTTGTAAAGCAAACACTTTTTTCTGTTTTTTTTTTTTTTGGTTGGGGGGTAACCAGAGAAATCACACAAACTGTTGACAACTACCTTTGCAGCAGTTGGACACTCGCTATTTATATAAACATCGTACACATTCTGGCTCCTTTTGCCAGCATCCTTTTACACTATATAAAAATATTTTTTTGCGCATGTCTTGAAAAAGGAATAAATTTGCTAGACCAACAAATTTATTAAGTAGGATATCCTTATTAACGAAATTAAAGCACATTTACATACAGCTGATTTATAAAAACAAAAACAAAAATCTAATTTTATAGTCTAGTTAAATCACCCACATACATAAATATGTTTATTTGTTTTTGCGAACGTGACATCTTAGATTTTTGCGGGGTGTTTTTTTTGTAAGATCAGGGATGCTTAATATGTTTGATATCTGTGGTAGTTATTAATAATTTTGTTTTAAGGTAATTTCCTTTTTCTTATGAAGACTGCATATTTGCATTTGCAGAAAATCTATTGATAATCACTGATGTTATGACCCATTATGTGAAAACGATTCTAAAGAATGTGATGAATAAACTCGGTGGCGTATGAGCAATATTAAATTTAATATATTTTATTGCTCATACGCAGTACAACATTTCAATAAAAATTTAATGCATCGGGGTTGCGACCCATCATTTGTAATAGACTTTGGGACGCAGATAACGAATGTGGTCTTAAAATTGCAAACTTGGCCATAGGTTAGGTCGAAGGGCCATTCGCTGTCGCGATCACCCAAAAATGGATGACAAACTAGAGAGTCGGCATGTTGTGCGCTTTCTAAAACTGCATGGGTAAACATTCCAGTCTACCTGAAGAATTCAGTATCCCTCTGGTATGCCTCCAGATTTCCCAAATAAACCCCTCGCAAGCACTCCACAAACGGTATAAGGCCCACATGCCAGTGCCTTACCCTACACCTTGCGAACGACGGGCAAAAACAAAGGAAGTTCCTCATCTTCCTCCCCACAGGCCCTACACACCACATCCACTCCATACCAATTTCGAAAGATGTGATCATAGTGCAGAGTGGACTAAGGACTTTTGTGATCGCACCAACATTATTCCCATTCCAGATCTCTTTGTGCATATTGGTTGCCCTTGTACAAGCTTCGTTTTCGTCATCCGAAATGGACTCTGAGTTGGAAGGTTTAACATAGACCAGATTCGATCCATACCTAGCCTGCTCTTCGTATCTCTAATTCCCCTCCACTCCATAGTTTCCGGGCACCCATAACAACCTCGGATGACCCCTGCCAGAATAAGCGTTTATCAACCTCTTGCCGTCTTCAATTTCACCAACTCCAATGACAGATCCCTAAATGCAGCCTTACTTTCAGTGAAGATAGCTGCATCCCCAGAATAATCAGTCACAGTTAAAAATCAAATGCACTCCGCAAAAGCCACAACCTCCGCCTGAAATACGGTGTTGTAGTCCGAAAGCATATATCTATTCCCAGATCTCCACAAAGAAAACATAAAACCGTTCTTCCGTCTATTTGGAGCCATCAGTGCAGGAATGAATTCCATTGGTATCATCATTGTTCCGCCACCCTATCACATTCTATATACAAAATGTGATACCCTGGCAGATTTTCAAGGACTATCTGTTGCCGGGTACGCCGGCCTTCAAGAGACCACTACCCGAGCACCATCAGTCTGTAAGCCTCAAGTGCAGTCCATTTTTAACTTGAATATCTATCGGTCTGATGGAGAGTATCAGACTAAAGTTTTAAAATTATTTGCAAAACAGTTTTTGTAGGAAAATAAATTTTTTATAAACTTTTTGCCAAAAAAAAATACAAAATTGGAAATAATAAAGTTATATTTTGTAACATTCAAATGGAATGATCTTTGGCCTGAGGGCCCAACAGGACCAGGCCCCAAAACCGGAAATAGAAAAACTTTTTTTCTTTTATTCCAGAGGAAGTCATATTTGTTTTCTTTTTGAGCAAACAAACCCGTGTTGGAACATTCCACGATAAAGTGAAAATTACGAAATGAAAGCAATTCCGAAAAAACCTTTTGCATGCCTATGAGTTTGTATTAAAAATTAAATTTTCTGAAAATTCTGATGTAAAGGCTTTAATTTTTTTTTTTGATTAAATGAATTAAGTAGGATGTAAACTTATATCATGTGCTAAAATTTTGCAAATCCGATTAGTGAATTTTATAACATTTGCAAATTACCAACAAAAGTAAGTTTTTAACTTTAATTGAAAGAATAACATCCATCCTTCATCTAATCGAAATTAATTTTATAAGCTCAGAGTCTATACCTTAAACCCGTATTAAAAATTATCCGGAGGTAACCTTAAGTGAGTGGAATATTGTAATTTATCAATTGGTCTCTAAGCTTTCAAATTACATAATTTTGAATATAAAAAAAAATAATAAAAAAATTAAAGAAAAAATTGTGTTTTCTGTAGAAGTTAAATTTGGGAATACGAGGGCGGATCAATAAGTCCGTGACTTTTCGAACTTCACTCGTAGTCATAAAAATGCAACACTGCTCCCATCAAGTACCACCTGTTAATAGACTACTGTCAAATTTTGAGCAAGTTCTGTCATTTACTTTGCGTTTAACAGCTGTTCAAAACATACAACCTCGTGGCCTTTTTTTAAATTGAATAAATTGAATTTCGTGTGCTCATTAAACATAATTTTTTGTGAAAAAAACCGTGAATCAAACCAAAGAAAAGCTTGATAAATACTATGGGGACTCTGCACCATCGATTTCAATGGTAAAAAAGTGGTTTACTGACTTTCTTTGTGGTCGCACAAGTACAAATGATTCTGAACGTTCTGGACGACCAATTGAGGTCAATACACCCGAAAATGTCGAAAAAATCCACGATATGGTGTTAGCCGATCGCAGAGTGAAAGTGCGTGAGATTGTTGATGCTATAGGCATTTCATATGGCAGTATGGTTTCGATTTAAAATGATCAGTTGGACTTAAGAAAGCTGTCTGCAAGATGGGTGCTGCGTTTGATCTCAATCGACCATAAACGTAATCGTGTGAAAACTTCAAAGGATTGTTTTTGCGGCGTTTGTGGACGAAACATGGATCTATTACAACACTCCGGAGACCGAGCAGCAGTCAAAACAATGGGGTTTTCCGGGTGAACCGGCTCCGAAGAAGGCCAAGGTAAGTTTGTCGGCAAATAGGGTGATGGCAACAGTTTTTTGGGATGCACGCGGGATAATCCGATAATCCCCATCAATTACCTTCAAAAAGGAAATACAATAAACGGCGAATATTATGCCAAATTATTGGACCGATTTAACGAGGATTTAAAAAAACGACCCCATATGGCCAAGAAAAAAATTCTTTTTCATCAAGATAATGCACGGGTGCACAGTTTGCAGTCTCTATGGCAAAATTCCATGAATTGGGCTACGAATTGCCCCCTGATTTGCCTTATTTAGCCCCCGGTGACTATTTTCTATTTCCAAACCTAAAGAAACGGCTCGGTGGAAAGTGATTTAGCTCCAATGATGAAATTATTGATCAAACAAATGCCTTTTTTATGGAACTCGAAAAATTCTATTTTTTTGGAAGGGATGCAAAAATTGGAGAAACGTTGGACTAAGTGCATTGAGCTAAAAGGAGGTTATGTTGAAAAATATTTTATTTTTTTTTTTGCAAAAAAAACTGTGTTTCATTCAAAAAGTCACGGACGTATTGACCCACCTTCGTTTGTTATGGATCGCATGTCTGATAAATTTTTTCTGTTGTACGTATTTTAAGCAAAAAAATATTGGCAAAAAAGCAAAAAACCAGAAAAAATAAAAAGTTGGAGAAAAACACTGAAAAAAAATAAAAACAAAACTAGAAAAAATACTTTGAGCAGGAAAGAAATGTGAAAAAAGCTACTTTAAAGCTAAAAATGGAAAATCCAAAAAAAGCAGAAAAAAGAAAATATAAATGTCCTTATTTATATGCAGCAATTTGAACTTGCATTCGTGTCCACACTATGAAAGTATCTTTTTGCAATTTTAGTATCTTTTACATATACAAAAACTACGAATTAGAAAACACAAGGGAATTGCGAGTACAAGCAAGTCTGTACCCCTTTCAGTTCTTCTTTCCTCCCTCTACTATAAACTCAGAATTGCTGCAATTAAATTTGTTGTGTGTACCACAGGACTAACTAAAACAAGCAAAGCAGCACACCGAGCGTATTTTTGTTTACTGCTAATTAAATACGCAGCAAAAAAAAAAGGAAGCAAAAGAAGAGAAAAATAAGCAGTGATTTTGATTCCGGAGTTGTGGGGAAATTTGGATCGAAACCAATGATTTTTACATAGCGGTGTCATTGGGTAGATGGGTGGAAGCAGTTCTTATGATTTAGTGAAAAATTAGATCTTTTAAAGTTCCCAAATAAATTTTGAATTTAAAATTACATCTGTAATCGGTCCTTAGCCTCATTTTTACAATCTCCTGTTAGCTTCTACCTGGGAATTTAACTGACACATTTGTTGTTGTTACTTATAACGGAACATTCAGTAATCGGGCCTTATTTATTAAATTACTTTTACTTTTTGTTGTAAATTGTAACTTAAAAATTGACACAAATCACTTAAACCTCACAACTTGTTTCATAGTTAACCTGTACCATAGTTTTAAATGTCAAATTTACATGGAGATATCTGTGATAAACGTTTAACTTTAATTGTTTTTAAAATAATTTACCCGTTATAGATTTGAAAAAGTTAATTTCATTTAAAACACACATTTTTTTAAGTTTTAAAAAATAACTGCTTTAGAAGAGGAAAATCAGAACTAAATGATACTTTGGAATCCATGAAAACCTGATTCCTTAAGATTCACTTCCATTTATTTTTGCTGGGTAAAGACAACGACTATTCCTACTTACCTGACTTTTCTTTATTTTTTGTAAACAAATACAATTTGAACTTTCGGGGCCGCCTTTATACAAAAACTGCTCATGGAATTTGCTATTATATTGTTAACCGTGCTCTACCTTTACTAACAGACACATAATTCATTTGTAAGCTTTTGTTGTTTTTTTTATCAAATTAAAAATACAAAAATTTCAAATATTTTTATAACAAATATTTTTTTTTTACATTTAAAAGAGAAAAGCCAAGAATTTCCAAGACTTGGCAGCATTTTTATAAAATCTTAATTTTCAAGCAGTTATATCTATATATAGCAAGTCTATATCTACTTAAATTTGTATAAAATATTTATATAAAATTCGAAAAAAACAAATCTATTATTTTCTAGATTCTATTACATCTTTTTTCTTCATAGAGTTAAAAGTTTTTACAAACATTTTTGCAAATTTTCTAAAACAAAAAAACATTTTAGAACCCCTTATTTGAATGGAAACATTTTACTGTTACTAGTCTATAATTTAACACCTGTGTACCGTACACAAAATTACAATAAATTTATATTTAGCACATTATAAAGAACATACGTATGTATGTGTGTGTTAGCACAAAGACGCCACCACTTGATATTTGTTTTATTAAATTATACACAGAAGAAACAAATTGCTAATTTCCCCTGAAACTTAAATTTAATATCGGTTGTATAATATTTACAACTAACATAAATTCGGCAGCAACCAAGCGACCAAATTTTTTGGTTAAAGATACCAAAATGAATCTGCACAAATTTGTTGAACTTTTTTTTCTCTGTGTGTATTACACAGAGAAAACAGATTCATTGTGACTACTGAATTTATTGCCAACCAATTGGTTTTTGGAGCCACCGATATATTTGTAGCGACGGTTGAAACCATATGTTGAAATTGGATCAGGAATACATTTAGTTGCGACAACCAAATAATTCGGTTGCTGTCACCAAAATTTTCATTTGGCAATAAATTCGGTGGTCACAATGAATCTGTTTTATCTGTGTATTAAACTTCTTTAAAACAAAAATTTAAAGTTAAGTTGGTTAATGCATATCAGTACTTTTACCTATAACATACTTAAACGGTCTTTATATTCTTTAACGTCATATTATTTTTATTTTCAAGAAAATAATTATAATAATTATTTATAGATGAATGTATGCAAAAGTTGTTTTTATATTTTCATATAGTACTCGTGTCTTTTTTAGAAAACTTAAAAGAATCAATTCATATTAAATAAGCAAATGTCATTCAAATTCCATAAATTTGTAATTATTTAAAAAAAACAATTTTTATACCCTCCACCATATATGGTGTAGGGTATAAAATGGTATATATCAGTTTGTCATTCCGTTTGTAACATGTCGAAATATAGGTTTAAGACCCTATAAAGTATATATATTCGTGATCCTTATGCAATTTTAAGTCAATTTAGCGATGTCAGTCTGTCTGTCTGTCTGTTGAAATGGCGATCACGACGCGAAGACACAAGCGGGGGTGCCTATTTTTACCCAGATTATTGAACATCCTTCCGAGCAGTTTGGTATTTAAAATGAGCAAAATCGGTTAAGCGGTTCAAAAGTTATGAGTGAAAATGTGAAGGTACCTCTAAATTTTCCATACAAATTTGTACAATTTTTCTGTATCTATTTTTTTTTTTCTGTTAAGTAAGTAAAAATGTTATTAAGTCTGTTTATTGTTTGATTACATTTATTGTCTTACATAATATGAGAATAATAACATTCTTAGAGCTATATGTGTGATACTCTGATAACTAAGTTAACGTAAAAATCAACAATGTTAAAGTCGCTAACAGAGCAGACCTCTGTAAATAACATTGCTTAAACTAAATAAATAACATTACTAAAACTAAATAACAAAAGTTTGTTACATAAATTGACAAAACATATTCATATAACAGTTCATGCAAAATTTAGTATATACGTATATCATCTTCAACCCCTATGGTGGAGGGTATTCAAATATTCGGCACAGCCGAATTTAGCCCTTTTTTACTTGTTTTTTAACAAAATTAGCTAAGAACTAACTACATATTTAACACATCGGCTGAAAAGTCTGTAGGATAATAAAAAAAAAAAATAAATTTTTTTTTGGCAAAATTCAAATTTATTCATCAACATAGTCGCCTTCAAGAGCGATTCAATCACTTCAACGACTTCCTAACATTTCGATACCTTTTTACAATATATATTTTTTATCCTTGGCCTCAAAATAGGCCTCTGTTTCGGCAATCATTTCTTCATTCGAACCAAATCTTTTTCCAGCGGGCATCTTTTTAAGGTTTGGGAGCCAAATATGGCGAATACGGTGGATGTGCAAGCAATTGAAAGTGTAATTCGTGCAATTTGGCCATCGTAGCCAAAGACTTTTGACACTTTTTTTATAAATTTGTTCGAATTGATTTACTATCATTTACCGATTTTTTTTCGGGTTTATTTGTTTTTTCCATTTGCTTTTGTGCCCGTAACAGTTATTACAAATTTAAATTTTGTCAGCTGTCTGTTTCAAAAAAAAGAAATATTCAAAAAATTCTAATTTCTTTTTTTTTTAATTGAATTATTTTAAATTTTGTATATAAATTATTTCGACTCCAATTACAAGAACTTCATAAACACACATACATACACAAACACATTCACAAAAAAGTGGCAATAGCCATACAAACATAGAACATTTTATAGATTTAAGGAAACAAACAAAAAATACAAAAATGGAAAAAATTTCAACTAAATGATAAAATCATTTATTTTTTAAGGAATTAGTAGGTAAAATTTTAACAATTATTTTAATTTATTAATCATTTGTTTCTTACGGATGTGTCAGTTGCTTAAACAACATTTAAAAATAAATAACATAAGCCATTTGATTTAAATGAAAAGTAAATAGACTAATTTTTAAATGAAATATCATTTCTTGTGAATGTCATTTTCTATTATTCTAACTTACAAACTACTTTATGTGGAGACAAATGTTCATGCAAAATAAAGCCGACATGTTCTTTTGATATCAGCTATCTCCAGTAACTTTACTTAAAGGTCAGCCTAAACCATTTTGTAAACTTTTTTGATGCTTTCCGGTATCACCACCTCTTTTGGGGCGCCCAGAGTGTTCAGTGCCATCGGTGTTTGGGCGACCACGTTTAAAGTCAGCAAACCACTTTTCTAATAATTGTTTCGATGCAGCAGAGTCCGAATAACACTTATCAAGCCAACCCATCAAACAAAATGTTCCGTTTACGTACCGTTTTCGGTCCGTCATAAACGGAATCCAACTACATTTACGTACCGTTTTCTGGATCCGTATACGGACCAGAAAACGGATTTTAAGGAACATCGAAACTGATTCGAATTCGTTTTACTACCGTCAATGACGGACCGTTTACCGACCGGATATATTGGATGAAAAACGGGGTTGTCCGTTGAAAGTCCGTCAATGACAGACCGTTTACGCACCGGATATATCGGATGAAAAACGGAGTTGTCCTTAAAAATCCATCAATGACGGACCGTTTACCGATCCGTATTCGGTCCGTATTCGTACCGTTATTTTAACAAAAAACGGATTTATGTAAATGCCTAAATTTTTTAATTTTGAATAATAAATTATAGTTTTTTTTCTTTAAATTTTTTTATATAGATAAAACTTTTACAAATTTAATTAAATAAAATATTCATCTCCAACACAACTAGCATCTCTATTCATCACTGCGGTTGTGGCCCATTGAATATTATGAAAAAATAAAACAAAATTTTTATTTCGGTTTATTTGGTGGCGCTTACAAAATGATGTAGCATACAACAATACTTTTATTTGGAAAATTGCATAAATTTGCGCACGTCACCGTTAAACTTGTTTAAGATTTCGTAAATATTTACCTCATATCACTTAAATTTATTTTCGGTATGAGATGTAAAAGAGCTTACTCAAAATAGCCATCTGTTTTTCTGAACTTTTAGCGCGCGACCCGTATAATGATCACAGACATGTTTTAATTATTCGTTTTTGACACCAAAATGAATTCAAAAGCAGCGGAAGAAAAACTAATAAAATTCTAGGAAGTCCGTATTTGACGATACAGAAACGGATGCACCAAAACGGAGTCAAAACATATTGTTTTCAAAAACTCAATTATAAGGTCCGTTAATGTTCCGTTTGCGTACAAACTTTGACGGATACGTATTTACTGTCCGTAAACGTGCAGTAGAACCGGATTCATGAATACGTACTTGTCAGAGAGTCCGTAAAAATGTTTCTTGGGCAAGCTTTGGCTGAATGGTATTTTTTCCCATTAAAATCCAATGATAAATAAACACACGAAATTATTTGAAACCATTGTTTTCAAAATGGCAAAAGTAGCGTCACGAAAACAGCTGTTACATGTTCACTAATGAACGAATTGTCATTAAATTTTTGCAGGTATAATCTGAAGGTTGCTAGTTCCAAAAAATTATATACAATTTTCATTAGTGGAGCCACCTATGTGTGATTCTACGGATTTTTTAGCCGATGTGTTAATAACAAAATAAAACTCAGTAAAATTTTTTGTGTCATGGAAAACGTTCCATATGCTGTATTTTCGCCGTAACGTATACCCGTTAACTAGCAAGGAGCTTAAAGTAGGCAAAAATTGTTTTAGTATACATGTTTACTTTCAAAGTAGATAATTACACTATGGAACAAAATGGGGGTTATGATCTTGGGCGTCGATGATTGCTAGATCAGACGCATGTACTAGGTAAGTATAGTAAAACCCCCAAAGGATTTAGGGCTGTGTGGATACAGTCAAGTTATATGCCCATTTAAAGTTTTAATTTTTTTGGCCACCACTGTACAAAAAAGTCGAAAACCAGTACAAGCGTTCCTCTGAGCTTAATTCTGAGTTCAGATCTCTGCAATGGAATTTCATGGGGATTTTTTTTGTAGAACATTTAAACCCAATGTTGGCCCGGTCATTTAAGATCTATTTCTGAATATATACTAAAAAAGGCGAAAAATTCATTCAACGATGGTAAATCGTGAAAATTGTGAATTTTATTTTATCACTTTACTGTGCAACTTTATTTAATGTTATTTATTACTTGTAAATGTACAAAATATATAATTTAAATTTCAACAAAAATATAAATTTTGTGCTCGAGCAAATTAGGCCATTGCTTAAGTAAATTATTTTTTTTTTTTATTAATTTGTATTTTTCGGGACGTTTCTGTCGCGTTTCGTTCAAATTTTAAAATCAAAGAAAGTGTACAGAAGTGAAAATTAAAAAAATATGGCAGCACGCACTACCGGTATAAACAGACTTTGTTATGTATGTGGTGATTTCGTATCAAGGACGTTTTACTGACGATTTTTTGAAAGCTTACGAGGCATATTTCAACCAACAAGTCATCATTAATAAAAATTGGGTACCAAATATTGTTTGCAAACATTGTTACAATCGTCTCATGGAGGAATAATAACGGTTGCATGAGTTTCGCGGTTCCAATGATTTCGACTAACGCTGGAGAACATAATCCATTTAACTGTTACGCATGTATCAACAAAGGGTCTATAACGAAGAAAAAAAAGGTAAATCATATGAATACAGGGACGTTTTTAGTGCCCTACCTCCATTGCCACATTCGGGAGATAGTCCCGTACCGAAATTCCGAAGAGTGGATATTCAGTCCACCGTTGCTACAACATACTCTGAAATAAGTGATATATCTTATGATCCAGATTTATCTGAATTAAATCCTATTCTCATTAACCAAAACCAGCTGGATTTCATTATTGCAAAATTGGATCTATCAAAACATAAATCTGAAGAGCTTGCGTCGTTTTTGAACTCTAAGAACCTATTGGAATCTGGTGTAAAAGTTACAGGATATCGAAACCGTGATGCAACACTACAAACAATATTTGTTGTTAATGAAGAAAAGACTTCAGCATATTGTACTGATGTTGAAAGATTAATGGATGTTATGGAAATCAACTATAGATCAGATGGCTAGAGAATTTTCATTGACAGTTCAAAATTTTGTTTTAAAGCAGTGTTGTTCAAAGCCATCCGTTCCAATTGCTTATAGCACTGAAAAATATATGTATATATTTACTAAAATACACCAATTTGTATGGAAAATTTAGAGGTATCTTCACATTTTCACTCATAACTTTTTAACCGCTAAACCGATTTTGCTCATTTTCAATAGCAAACTGCTCGAGAGGATGTCCAACAATCTTGGTAAAAATGAACCCCCGGTGTGCGTCTTCGCGTTGGGATCGCCATTTCAGACAGACAGACAGACAGACAGACAAACATATCTAAATCGACTTAAAATTGCATAAGGATCACGAATATATTTTTTTTATGGGGCCTTAGACCCATATTTCTACATGTTACAAACGGAATGACAAACTTATATACAAATATCCTCACCATATATGGTGGAGGGCATAAAAAAAGAAAAGTCAAGTCGAACTTCCCTCGTAGTTATATGAAATGCAACACTGCTCCCATCAAGTACCACCTGTTAATAGACTACTGTGAAATTTTGAACATACAACCTCGTGGATTTTTTTAAAAATGGAAAAATGTGAATTTCGAGTTCTCATTAAACACTATTTTTTGCGAAGAAAAACCGTCAATCAAACCAAGGAAAAGCTTGACAAATACTATGGGGACTCTGCATCATCGATTCCAATGGTAAAAAAGTGGTTTACTAACTTTCGTTGTGGTCGCACAAGTACAATTACGCTGAACGTTCTGGACGGCCAATTGAGGTCAATACATCCGAAAATGTCGAAAACATCCACGATATGGTGTTGGCCGATCGAGATTGTTAATGCCATAGGCATTTCATATGACAGTGTGGTTTCGATTTTAAATGATCAGTTGGATTTAAGAAAGCTTATTGCAACATGAGTGCAGCGTTTGCTCTCAATTGACCACACGTGTGTAGTCCCAATGGCAAAATTCTATTAATTGGGCTACGAATTTGTACCTCATCGGCCATATTCTCCTGATTTAGCCCCCAGTGACTATTTCCTATTTCCAAATCTAAAGAAATGGCTCGGTGGAAAGAGATTTAGCTCCAACGATGAAATCATTGATCAAACAAATGCATATTTTATGGACCTCGCCAAATCCTATTTTGTGGAAGGGATACAAAAATTGGAGACACGTTGGACTATGGATTATGTTGAAAAATATTTTTTTTTTGAAAAAAAAACTGTGTTTCATTCAAAAAGTCACGGACTTATGATCCGAAATCGTTGGCAAATAATTAATCAAATACTTTGCTTTTTTTCTCATAATTTATACAAAACATAGTAAGATTTTACCAAGTTTTTTTCTTCTTCGCTTAATGTTTACATGTTTATTGGTTGATTCTTTGCCAAAGATTTTTTAGTGCATTTGTATTTTGAATGTGGGAAACAAAATACAACTCTGATACAAAAAGAAAATGTGACGGTGAAAAAAAGGCATAAGGAATTTGTCGACGTAACTTTTTTATTTCCGCAAATTTTTCATAAAAATTTTTACAGCGTATAGAAAAAAGTAAGAACTATCAAAAACAAATCGAATCTGTTAATAAAGAAAATCTAAAGAGAGCAGTGGCGTACGCAGGATTTTGGTTAAGGGGGCTCAACATAATTTTTTTCTGGAAGTTTAAAAATATCTGAACACAATGTTTCTAATGCAAAGTCTCTCTCTATGAGAATTAAAACTTCAACTTTTGATTTTATTTAAAATATTCAATTTTATTAGCAGCAAGGCTGTAGTTTATTGTATAGCAGCACGGCAGATTATGAATAGTACAGTTTCGACTTTTAAAACAAGAATTTATACAAAAGCATTTGTAACAAGTTAAAAGGCAGTATGTATTCAAAATGTAAAATACCGCTATGAAATTAGAGTGATTTAAATAAGCAAAGTAAATAATAAAACTCAAAATGATAATAACGGAGAATTTTTAACTCATAAATGGGATTAATAGATTAATAAATAAAAAAATAATAATCTCCAACACTCTCCTCAACAAAAATGTTGGTTTAAAATATGGTAAAAATATCGAAGTAGGTTTTGGGAGTTTTAAGTTTTTGATAAAAATAAATCAAGATTGTTAGAAAAGATGTAGGGCTTAAAATTAAAAAAAATATATATATATAGAGATGTTCAACAAGGGCGATTAGATGTTTTCGTGACGTCTGCTGTGTAGCACGTAGCGCCATCCTGCTGGAACCACATGTCGTCTACGTCCATATCGTTCAATCTTGGTCAAAATAAAACAGTTATCATCGCCATTGACGTGATAGCCTCACCAACGTCGTTTTCAAAAAAGTACGGACCAATGACGCCGGCGGTGCAAAATCCGCACCAAACAGTAACTTTTCGTGGATGCATTGGCACCTGGTGAACGTCGTGTGGATTGGCGTTGTCCCATATTCGGCAATTTTGCTTGTTAACATGGACATGCATCCAAAAATGTGCCTCGTCGCTAAAGACGATTTTTCATTTAATTTTTCATTTTTGTTTCCATTTGGACGTGCTGCTGGATCAGTAACTTAATAATTAACAACAGATTAGACAGGCGCCACCAAAACAACATGGCGGTCACAGGCCGCCAACATCTACCCGAGCCAATTGCAAAACCCTTCATATCTTAGTTTTTTTGGGACTCGAACACAAAGCATGAAGGTTAGTTAAATAATGTTTTTAAAACTTACAAATTTCAAAAATTCTAAGGCGTTTCTCTTCTTTTTAGCAAAGTTTCAGACAGAGAACCATAAAAAAACTATTTCCGTTGAAAAAATATTTAAGACAATTTTATCAGTAAAAATTATTAGGATTTCGTGAGTGTTCTCCTATTCAGATAAAGATTCTGCCATATTTTTCGTAGAGGGATTTTAATTTTTCCACTTTTCTTTAGAAAAGTTTTCAAATTTAATACTTAATTAAAAACTTTTGTGGACATAATTTTCGTCTTGTAAATTTTGAAACATCTTTACTATGAAATATTTTTCCTGCAGTGGACAAATTAGAACTCACAGTTATTTCAATCGTACAGAAATTAGAAGGTTCCATATTAACTTTGTTGAAAACTCTGTAATTAGAATCTGTGTTTGCTGGGCGTTTCAAATTACATAAATTTCTAATTTGTGAGTGTTAGCCAATTAAAAATCTTTAAAATAGATTTTGAAAATATGTTAAAATATCAACATTCATTCTATAATTTTTACTTCAGTAAATTGCTAAAAATATTGTATTTCAGTAAAATAAATTTGTCTAATGTATATGTCAGACAGGAAACGGTTGATTGAACCAAAATGGCTACTAGAAAATGAGTAAAAGGAAATGTCAAAATTGCAGAGATACACAGAATGGGATAGATATACAAAAAATATGTACCATACAATTTATATGGAGTTTAATTAGGCAATCTCATTTTGCAAATCAGTGCAATGTCAAAATAACCATTCGGTTCGATAATCCCTGTTTGGCATATGTCATTGGTAACCTGTCTGAGTAATCTGTGGTATATGTTATAAAAAAAATCTGACAGATTTGAATGTGTGGTTTTATTATTTTAAAATCCTGACAAATCGTTTTAATAAAAACAGGATATATTAATAGTTAAAAGTAAACCGGTTAAGGACATAAGTTATTAATGTGTTCGTAAATTAGCACATCTATTAAAAAGAGTTTCAGTAATAGCATTTATTTCATCCTTGACTAATTGGATATTAGATAGTGAGTGTAGACGTGATGTTGAAAAATAAGGTGGTAAGTTATGGAACATTTTCAGAACTTGTTAACGCTTTAGATGACAATCAGACGTGTCGTGCCATGAAGGAGCAGCATAGAATAGAATTGCGTGAAATATTACCTTTAAAATTCAAATTTTATTTTGAATGTTGAGATCAGATTTTCTGTTTATAAATGGGTACGTGGTTCGGCTTGTAATATTTATTTTATTAACGGTGTAGTTGATGTGATTATTAAATAACATTTTTCTGTCAAGTGTAACACCAAGATATTTTACACTCGACTCCCAAGGGACAACTATACCATCAACTTGAATGTTATGCTGAGGTAAGAAACAGTATTTTCTTTTCCTTGAGAATAAAATAGATTGGGTTTTGGAGGGGTTTACCAAAATCTTCCATTTCTTAAAGTAATCAATTACAACGTCAACTGAACTTTGCAAATAACTTAATATTGCGTTAGACAAAATATTGGAGCTTAAGAAAGCTGTGTCATCAGCGAATATTGAAGACTCACACCCAGACAATGTTGGAAAATCTGAAGTATAAATGTTATAAAGAATTGGCGAAAGACAAGAGCCCTGAGGACAACCAGCTTAAATTTTATATTCTTCCGAAAATTGTTTGCCGATATAAAATTTAAATGACCGATTTGACAGGTTGCTTTTAAGTATTTTTATAATTTGACTTTCTAACCCAATGGTGATTAACTTATAAATAAGAGCTTCATGCCAAACCGAATCAAAATATCATGGCAGTGGATTTACCAATATCAAAATTGTTTTTCACTATTGTCTTGATTCTGACTAAATGTTGAGTGGTATTATGTTGAGCACGGAAGCCAAATTGCTGGGAAGGAAAAATATTGTTGTCTTCAATAAAATTAAGTATTCCCTAATATTTTGCTCATTGAGGCAAGTAGTAATTGGAAGCATCGATCTGGTGAATATGGGTGGGAAGTCCTACCTCCCATTTTATCCTTTCCAAGTAGGTCTTTAAACATGTGGCCGAGAATTGTAATGCTGCAAAATCACTTTGTTGTGGCTTTCTTCGCATTTCGGCCGTTTTTGCTTCATATGTTACGCGGCTTAAACACATAAGATGAGTGCGATAGCGTTCCTCCGTTATCATTTTATTCGGTGTGAACAGCTTGTAGTCACGCCGCGTTGGTCCCACCAAGTAGAGATCATATGATTCATATCATGAGTATTTGGCGAAGAATGTTGATGGCTGTCCGGGCAAAACCTATAACTTTTTGCGTTTGGGGTTGTCGTAATGGACCCACTTTTCATCGCCAGTCACAATGCGATGCAAAAAACTCTTCCTTTGTTAACGTTCGAGGAGTTCTACGCAGGTAAACAATGACTGCAATTTGGTACATTCCTATAGACTGGTCCATTTGATCTACCCCTCCCATGACTTAATCATAACTTTGAGTACGTTCTGTTCTGTTTCTTCATATAACACCATCTTTAAACTTTCCCTATAGGCTCTAAAGAATCGATATTTTTTCCAATCGTTCTATCTAACCATAAGAATTTCGTTTATAGTAGCTGTGGTCATATCAGCCCTGGGCTTTTTAAGCATATCCTTCGATGAAATCAATGGACACCGTTTAGTTCTATTTTCGTGCAAGGTTTCAGTAGCTCTGTATCCAAGGTTCTTCAGGTCTACAAGCAGGTCGTAATTCGTAAAAAAGTTATCAAAGTACACTACATGTTACTCTGGTTTTGTTGGCGCTTTTGATAGCAAATTCTCCACAACGCCAGAGCTAAGAGGATTAGTGGTAGCCTCGGAAGTTTTTCAACAATATATGTCAAATGTATAACAATAACCATCGAAGCTTGTCAACGCCCAATTACGATATCCGTACCGAACAGGTTTACCCATACTTAACCATTGATTCGTCAATCGATAAATTTTCATGTAACATTTCGAATTGACAAAACTTTCTTTGTAAAACATTACAAAGTGTGTGCATTTTGAACATCTTGTCGGTAGATGTCATAGCCAATGCGTTATCTGCAAAATGCAGGCTTCTTTAAATTTCAAAGAATCAATTTCTTGACGTGCACTCAGAAACTAATGGCACACCTAGGTCGTCATCTAAGCTCCAATATGACCTTTCACTAGGTAATTTATGATATCCGGTAAGTATAAGTATGCTCAAGAATTTGCGGAGTTCCTCTTTGGTAAAAACGCTATCGTGCCTATTGTTTTCTCCTGCATATATTGTACTTTGCGTTGCGATAAGCTCTAGCACTTCATCGCCAAAAAGATGCTCAAAGACTTTCACTGGACTCTTCAATATATTTTTGATCTGGAGTAGATGGAAAACCTGAATTAAAAGGGGGCACATTTTCTCCAAGTTGGTGACGCAACACTACTTTCAATTCTCGTTTGCTTTGCCACATTCCGTGAAGTAAATGACGCGAATATTTTGAGGTGCTCGTCGTCATCGCAACTCCATTGATCTTCAACGGTAGTGGTATGTTTATGAGTACTAAGTTGTTTCCATGCAGGTCGTCGTCTCCACCTTTCTCTTCATCGGTGATAACACCCGGATTGGGTGGCAATATAACTACACTACAGTGTAAAACCAAAAATGTCTTCACTTTGCTAATTAAATTTACCTCAAGCGCCCAATGTGCTAAACTTAGTACAGCAGCTTTTTATATACTACAGCACGAACAACTCTATATGAACTAAACCCTCCAGCAAATATTTGCATCCAGCAAATATAATGCTTTTTACCGCTTTTCAAAGTCAACTCATGTACAGGGTGTCTGCCGGGAAGGAATACTACTTTGTTTTGCCGCCATTTTGGTAAACATAAGTCTTGACAGTTCATATTTGGCAGTCGTGGCAAATTTATTATGGAAAAATATTCGATAAACCAACGTGTTTTAACCGTTAAAACATTTTATCAAAATCAATCATCGATTACTGTGAAAAAATCATAATGAGCAACGAGGCACATTTTCATTTGAATGGATATGTGAATAAACAGAATAGTAGGTTCTGGGCAATGGAAAACCCTCAAATTATTTATCAGTCACATTTGCATCCATTAAAAGTGACAGTCTGGTGTGCAATTTGGTGTGGAGGAATCATTGGACCTTACTTCTTTGAAAATGAAAACGGCGTAACGGTAACTGTGAATGAAAAGCGATATCGTGATATGATTGAAAACTTTTTAACTGCATGCTTTGGGCTTGATTTACATGTGGTATCAACAAGACGGTGCCACATCGCATACAGCCAGGATTACAATGGAATTACTGCGAGACCTCTATCCACAACAAGTTATTTCAAGAAATTGTGACGTTGATTGGCCTCCACGTCGCCTGATTTGACTGCTCCGGACTTCTTTTTGTGGGGATATCTGAAAAGCAAGGTTTATGCAAACAAACCAGAAACGCTTGAGCAACTCAAACAAAATATTCGTGATGAAATAAATGAAATACCGCGTGAAATGTGTGAGAATGTAATGAAAAATGTGCTCAAAAGGGCTTGCATTTTTGAGGCTAACAGAGGCGGACATTTGTCTAATATTGTATTCCATACATAATTGCCGACATTAAATAAAACATTTATCAATATAATATCCATTCTCTTTCATTTAATCAAAAATTATAAACCAACAAAGTAGTATGCTTTCGCGGCGGACACCCTGTACAATAAACTAAATAAGCGCTCTCCAACACGAAATAAATCGCTAGCACAAAATGGGGATTACCCTCATTCTAAATTTATAACTATGATTTATTATGTATACATGGCTTTTGTATGTACTCTTATGCATGGTTTTCACTATGTAAAAATGACAAATGTCAATTTGTCCAAATTATTGGCAATTGTATGAAAACGGGTTGTCATATGGTGTCATCTGAGTTTGCAGTCAGTTATGCAGACGAACTGCCGTCTAAAATGACAGACAAGTGAAAACGTCAAATTTCAGTTTGTCAACAGATATGGCAGCATTTTTTATCTAAAATAAAATTGACAACAAGTTGTCAATTTTTTTTGTTTGACGATCGCAAAGCTATTATTTTTTTTTTGCTGGAAAAATTAATTGCAATGGAAATTTTTTAAATAAAGAAATAAATGGTAATGTAATAACACAAAACGCCGCACTAGCTATAGCCATTTGTTTCTTTTTTACCATTTTTAAATTTTTTCCACTTTTTATTGAATACAAATTAATATTTTCCAATCAGCTGTTCGCTCGTCTCATCATATTTGACCTTTGTAATGAAAACGGCGTTTCAGTCAACTGACACCAAAATTTGACATACATAAGTCTTTGACAAGCTCTGCTTTATCGACTTATTGTCAGTTTTTAAGATGTAATGAAAACGCATATGACACAAAATGACGAGAATTCACTTGAGTCAGTTTTTGTTGTCAGTTCATATGACATAATGAAAACCAGGCATTATTGATAGGTAAAAAGTGTTGCTAGAGTGAAAAACTGCATTAGATAATTTTTATTTTAACTTGATGTTGTGTACTTTTTATAGTATAGCGGGCGTTTCACTATGTCATTTTTAATGTCAATTTGTCCAAATTATTGGCAATTGTATGAAAACGGGTTGTCATATGGTGTCATCTAAGTTTGCAGTCAGTTATGCACACGAACTGCCGTCTAAAATGACAGACAAGTGAAAATTGTATTTGTTTACAAAAAATAAAGAAAAATTACGTAAGTAGGAATAGTCATTTTAGTTACAAGTAGTTACAGAGGTTTAAAAACAAATAGTTAAGAAAATCAAAAATTTGAAAAAAAAATTACAAAATATGATTGTCATTTATTGTTCACTTTAGATGTTAAAAATCTACCATATTACATACAAATTTTAAACTGTTGTTACAAATTTGGTTAAGGACAGTAATTTTCAGTCTTAGAATTTTAGCTTTGAAATTTAATGTAAATTGTCGCTTGTCTTATGAAATATGGGCACAGGACTGGCAGCAAATGGTTTCAAATTCTGGTTCGCTTTCAGCATAAAATAGTGATTTTTTGATTTGAAAAAAAAGTTCACTACACATTTTTATTACATATAAAATTTTGTAATTTCGGGGAGAAATCCCCGACCCATAAATATAGACCCAAGAGGTCTATATATAATCCCTCCAAACTCCATTAAACATTTACTTAATATTCGTTATATCGTTTTTTATTTATTTATATTTAATAATAATTTTATTTATTTGAAATTAAATAATGCAACCATAAATAAATTGTTAATAATCATCTAGTTTTTTTTATACACCATTTTTTGTTTTTAATATTTTGTTTTTTTTTTTGTTATTATTAAGTATATATGTATGTAATAATTCCCATTTTGTTAATTAATTTTTTTTAGTTTTTTTGTTTTGAAATTATTGTTTATTATTAAAAATTAAATTTGAATTATGTTTTTTTATGGGTTTTAATTTATGTTTGCAATAATTTTTCATTTAAATACATTTGTTTTCTAAAAGTGTATTTTTTTTGTTCATTCGCATATAATTATATGTTGTCGGTTTTTGTTTTATTGTTATTATAAGTATTTTGGTTTAATTATTTATTATTTGCATTGTAATATTTTTATTTACCATTATTTGTTAAGTATTTTTTTTCTTCATTCTCCAAATATTTCTTGTTTATGTTGTGGTTTTTGTTCTTATTGCTTTGAGGTTATGTGTTAATTTTTTATTATTTTTATTAATAATTTGAATTATGTGTTGTTGTATTTCCAAAAAAAAAAAAAAACAAAAAATATAAGTTATTTTAAATTTTATTTAGTTTTGTTGTAAGCAATTTAAACACTGTTGCTGTTATTCTTCTTTGTCATCTACTCTTTTTTGTTTTCTGGTTGTTCTTCTTTAAAAATTTGCTTATACCCCACCATGATGTAGTTCTTGTGGCTTATCATCCCCAACCAATGATGATGTACCGGAAGCTGCCGCTGGTGGTGGCTGCTGTTGTGGTGGTGGTGGTGGCATGTAATATGGTGGTGGATATTGTGGCTGTGGTTCAGCACCTATAAAGCCAAGTTTATCTGTATCAAGAGGAGAAGCAAAACATTATAAATTGTTAATGAGTTGAATTATTTAATAACAAAATTATACATTTATCAATAGACAGATATTTATATTAAATTACATATGTTTATTTTTATGAAAAAGCTTTACATACATTATCTACAACGATTTCTTTAACAAGAAAATACATTATAAAAGCTTTAATTTACTTTTGTTAACTTAGATAGCCGTGTTAACCTAGATAGCCATGTTAACTTATTATTTGCTGTGTTTTTTGGGGTTAACGTGTTTTAGAAAATCCCATATAAATTTGATATTTGTGCACGTTGTGGATGTTATCAATTTATAGTGAATGTTCCAAAGCTATTGTTCGTAGCTTATGAGATTTACAGAAAATCCTATTTTTTGTTTAAAATATATTCACAACAACTAATTATCGGTTGTAAAGAAAACCCTCTAATACCGAAGTTATTAACCGTGTTAACCTAGATAGCCATGTTAACTTATTATTTGCTGTTTTTTGGGGTAACGTCTTTTCGAAAATCCCATATAAATTTGATATATGTGCACGTTGTAAATGTTATCAATTTATACTGAATGTTCCAAAGCTATTGTTCGTAGCTTGAGAGATTTACAGAAAATCCTATTTTTTGTTTAAATTATTTCCACAACAACTAATTATCGATTGTAAAAAAAACCCTCCAATACCGAAGTTTTTGAATACCCTGCCCTGTATCTATAATAACTGAGCACTGGGAAAACAGATTCCTACTAAAAACCGAATTTCTTGCAGAAATCGATTTTTTTTTTATTGATATTTTTTATCATTCAAGATCATGAAATTTTTACTAAATGAATAGAAAAACTATAATTTTTGTAATCATGAAAAACATTTTCTGTTTAGCTTAACCCTTTATCAATATTCTTCGCGTCTTTAGTGTTAGTTGTAAATATCTCTTATTGAAGTCACAGCTTTAAAGGAAAAAGCTATGTAAGAACTAATCCATGTTGATTTGTCGAGTTAAGATGTAATTTACATACGAACTACAGCTGTGTTTAGTATTCTCCAGTATTAGTTTATCTGAAGTTAGCTGCCAGCTGAAAAACATGTGTTAGTTTTCTGTTTTTCTTTTTCTATTCCATTTCATGGTGATGCCAACTTGGGAGTTTTGGCATTACGTGTGGGGCTTTTTGATGACTCAAAACGCCAAAAATTTACTCATGGTGCCAAAACATAGAAAAGCACGTAGGTTATGCTTTTGTTATACTTCGGTAGTGCCTTTGGTGACTTTGCTGTAAACACCGACGAAAAAGCATTAAACAATAAACCAAGTTGTGAAACTGTTTTATGATTGATTTGAGTTCATTTAAAGAATTTAAAAATAATTTTTTAATGAAGATAGGCCTTTCCTTATGTGTAAACTGTTAACTTCGAAGCCCAAAACAGATAAACACACTGACAGTGGCAGTTCTCTACAATATTGGCGACAAACAGGTTTTTTTTTATTATCTTTTATATGACGCTGTCGAGAAATTAGAAAATTGTGTTAATGAACAAGAACTGTCTTCAAACGAAATTCAATACTAAATTCTTAAAAATATTGAAAATATTTCGCGGAATTAAAAAAAAAAATTGGCAACTGTCACTTTTCTTTGGCACTTTAACAATCTAATTTAGGCTTTAATTTTAGTTATTAAACAAAAAAAAAATGGGTAGAATTCACATATTTCTGAATCTTTGAAAATTTTATTTCGATTTTTTTTTTAAATACTTAATGAAAAATTTTTTATGCATTTTTACGCCTTTTTAAGCAAAATGTTATTAAAATGAAATACCAAAATTCAAGAAAAATACGAAATAAATTGTTAAAAAAAAGTTTAAAATGAGATAGATAGATATAAGTAAAAAATGCGTAATGCAAAATACATGGACATTTTTATTGCTATCTCTTTCTTCACATTACCAACATGTAAAATTACGGGTCAAAATATATATTTTTAGTACTGGCATTGATATTTGTGTATTATAATCTCTGATTTGATTGTTAGAACGAATCCGCTGTCTCTATGGGGGTATAAAATCTATTTGGCTAAATATCACATTTCGAGATATGAAAACAACAATTTTTTTTTATTTAAATTTAAAAAGTACACTTCAAAAACTAAGTCAGTTAAAAATCTGTATTTGACTTGTATCGGCCTAAGGACAAACCCTATTTGGTTTAATTATAACCGATCCATATTTAGACTTAGTTCCTAAAAAAAATTGCGGGAGTCAAATCAAATTTGAGAGGTAATTTCGATTTCTCTGAAATTTGGATGTGTAATAGGGTAGACAAAATTAACGGACCTGTATGTTTTCTATCTGACTAATCTTAAATTTTGGGTCTGAAAATAAGGCTACAAAATGAAGGAGTCAAATTAAATATATTTAAAAAGCTATTGTAATTAGAAAAATAGCTTAACATATTAAATATTGAATTAGACTAAAAAAATTTGGTCTATTAACCTTTTCTCCTCTATCACGTAATCCAAATTAAATGCGAAATCTGAATTCTCACTTAGCAGACATCCTTTGTTAGTTCAAATTAAAAAAAAAAATCGATACATTTTTTAATTATCAGATATAATTTAAAAAGTTTTTCCTTGGGAAATATTCAGGAAATAAATTTTGCGTTAATACATTTCTTGCAAAAATTTATGTGCATAAAATAAAAAATTAACAAATAAAAAGAAATAATTTAAAATATTTCTTTATCACGAATTACAAAAGCATGCATACCAATATTTTAATCAAAATTAAAAATAATTTACAAGCACAAAACAGAAGAAAGTAGGAGAGTATGAAGGATTCATATGATTGATTTATTATTTGTCCAATAAAAGTGTGAAACATTTTAAGTTAATATATAAAATTCTGCAGCTTATTAGTGCATTTAGACAAAAAAGTTAATCTAGTATTAAACTATTTTTTAATCTGGTCGATTAACAGCACTGGGTGCCGGTTCTGAATGGTGAGAATAAGTGAGAAGTGATAAAAACTGTTGCGAATAGGTTTTCTTGTGGGTGTTTCTCTTAGTCATCTACACGAGACATAAAATCGATGTAAAATCTTAAAAACTAAAATAAATTGTTTGCAAGTATTTTTCTTGTTTTAACATTGATGTTATGTCTCGTGAAGATGTAAAATTAACGGCGGCATTTTTATTGTGGGTGTTTCGCCGGATAGATATTTTTTATGTTTTGCTGTTTTTCCGGGATATCTTACTGTCATTAATAAGTCTGGGCGCCTCCTTTCTATACTGTCCAAAAGCACCAAAATAGACTTTGAAGTTCCTACAGAAAAGTTGTATTCTATATTCAGTCAGATACAGGTGGAATAAATAACACAGTAAGGAGATCGGATGGGCTGAACTACTTCTTATACTGTGTATAAAACCAAGATACTTGAATGCTTCTTTCGACACTGGTTATTCTAATGTACAACACACAATAGTATCCGATTCCTCGATATTGAAAGTTTGAGCCATATATACTGATGACATTGTTCTCCCCACTGCTCTATGGATCAACATACAACATTGGGTCTTACACGCATTAAAATCAACCCTATTGGCCTTACCCCATTCGAAGATTGCCGAAAGGTCACGGTTGAGTATTTCATTCATAATCTGCCTTTTGCCTCCCAACCTCCAAAAGGCTTGGTCTACAACTGAAGGAAAATGACTGAGAAATGTTGCTGTCATCAGCGAAGTAGTAAGATCATTAATAAAGAAGAGAAAGAGAGAGTAAGAAAGTACTTGACCTTGTGGTTCCCCTAAATAAAGTTTAAATTCCTTGCGATGCCTGAGAAAGCTTGAAATAGTTCGAGAGAATTTATTACCGATGCCAATAAACATTGATAACAGGTGCGTTGTGATAAACAAGCTCAAACGCCTTGGCAACCACTTTACTTTCACCAAGCTGATTTGTAGGCCGACTCCAACGCCACACAAGCAATGCTAACTGGTCTCTGCGAAAGCCATACTGTCGGTTGTTATTAACCATATTTTACATCTCCATCATCTTCAAAACCGCTAAACATATTGCGAAAAGGCTGTAGTTTCTGGGTTTAGTGTTTGGCTGAACATTTCCAACCTTCCAGCATGAAGCAGGTATTAAGATCTAAAGCGGTTAGCTAATGGACAATAAAGCTTCGTAGAGTAATGTTTCAGCACCAGTGCTGGTATACCATCCTATCCCGGTGACTTATTCACGTTGAAATCCACAAGAATGTCTTAGACATACTACGAGGGCGGATCAATAACTCCGTGTTTTTTTGAACTTCTCTCATAGTTATATGAAATGCAACAATGCTCCCATCAAGTACCACCTGTTAATATACTACTGTCAAATTTTGAGCAAGTTCTGTCATTTAATTTACGTTTAACAGGTGTTCAAAACATACAACCTCGTGGTTTTTTTTGAAAATGGAAAAAATTTAATTTCGAGTCAATCAAACCAAGGAAAAGCTTGATAAATACAATGGGGACTCTGTACCATCGATTTCAATTCCCGCACCATTCGCCTTATTCTCCGGATTTAGCCTCCAGTGACTATTTCCTATTTCCTAACCTAAAGAAATGGCTCGGTGGAAAGAGATTTAGATCCAACGATAAAATTATTGATCAAACAAATGCCTATTTTATGGACCTCGAAAAATCCTATTTTTTGGAAGGGACACAAAAGTTGGAAAAATGTTGGACTAAGTGTATTGAGCTAAAAGGAGATTATGTTGAAAAATATTTTTTTTTTTTTGCAAAAAAAACTGTGTTTTATTTAAAAAGTCACGGACATATTGACCCACCTTCGTACATTAGATACTCTTTCGAGTTCTGGCAGTTATTGCTTTTCGGCTAAAATGATTTTTTTTTTTGCAAACATTTCAGCTAATTGATTTGCCCCATATCAACCGGGTTAGTGAATATCATGCTTTAAAAGAGTTGGGATAGCTGAAACATCTTACTCTTTTAAAGAACAACTAAAAGCTCTTACTGTCCCGAGGAACAGAAATTGTTCGTGCTGAAGAGAGAACAGACTTGACTCTATTTATTGAAAAGTTGTTAAATTTAATTAATTAAGTAAATAAATTTTTCTGTCTAAATGCACTACAATGCTCGATTACTGAATGACCCGTTAAAATTGAAACTAATAGTTAAGTTAAAACTTGGGAAACAACTACAAATGTGTCAGTTAAGGTTTCAGTAAGTAGCTGCTTGGGCTAACAAGTTAAAATATTTTTTTTTTCAAATATCTTGAAAACTTTGAAGAAAAAAGTTTTAAAAAATAAAAGCAAATATTAATAATCATTTCTAATTAACTTTTAAGCATAAATAAAAAAATTGTAAAACATTTATCAACTTTAGTTTTGCTTGATTACATCAACTATCTCTTATTTTATCTTTTAAATATTTTAAAAAATTATTAAATTTTCAAGTAAAAGTTATAGAAGAACAGCATGTAATCAAACATAACTTATATTTATAGATTCGGTCTGTATATTAAGGGGAATAAGGTCGGTAAAATTAACTGCAATTACAGTTAAAAAAGTGTACCCTGCAATATTATTTATAATTACTTTGTGTAGTTAAAATAACTGCAGTATCAGATAATTCTGAATGCAATTGCAGAGTAAACTTTTTTAAATGCAATTGCAGTTAATTTTACTGACATAATTCTCTTAGGGTAACTAAATAAATATGACCGACCCACGTACGTATCATAACGCAAAAGCCAATTGTTTTTTTTTGATAAAACATAAAATTTAATTTTTTAAATTACAACATAAAAAAACTAATATTTCTTTAAGCGTGCTTACAATTTTATGTTTAATAATTTTAATAAAAATAAATTATTTGTGTTTCTTTTTTTTAATTTGGATTTGTCGATTTTATATGACTGGTTGTAATTCATTAACTGTAGGTGCTTTTTGTAATGTGTGTTCGGGTAATTCATGATGTTCATGTTTTAGTGTTGATGGAGTAGTATCCAATACTTGATCATGACCCTGATCAACAATGACATTAGTTTGTGGGTGAGTGATAGCATTAGTTGCTGGAGGAGTACCACTGGTATCATTGCCACTCGAGAACCAGGAGTCTGAATAAAATAAAATAGGTTTTTTTTTGCTTTGGGAAATGCAACATGTGTGTTTTATTGTGATGATCTTATGTAGTGATGAGGGTTAAGTGTTTAAACAAAAAATGTATAATTATGATGATAAACCAAAGAAAAATAATTTATTTTAAATAAAATATAAAGATAGTATTTAAAAAAGTGCTCCTAATAATAAAAACTTATCATAATATAGACATGTCTTAAATGACATTTCTATAAAAATCGGCAGTAAAAATTTGTCAATATATTACAATCAAAATGTTACAGTTTTAATACAGTGATCTACAAAAATTGTACATGAAGTTTAATTTAATTGTTTTTTTTTTTTTTTTTAATTAATAAGGCACTCAGAGAAAACTGCTAGAATAGTTTAAACCATTCAGAGCTACTACTCTATATTACCCCCAGTCTAGACTAAAGATAAAAATGTAGACATATATAGCAGCAAATGTTAGCACTCGATTTCGTTCATATTTATTGGCGTTGTTATTTTTGTTTGGCATTTATAAAAAAGACGCAACAAAAGAAAATAATTAAAAATAAAAGAATAAGCAAAAAATATCAAATTTAAAAGAATTAAAAAAAAAACAAATTAAAGGGTGGTTAAATTTTAAGGGCCGATGTTGCATGTGAACCACACCTAAACGTCAAGTTTTTTCTCAATTCTCAATTTCAGACTAACTCAATTTGAACAATGGAAAGATACACAATCGAGCAACGTGTTAAAGTTATTCAGGCTTATTATGAAAATGGTTGTTCAAATCAAAATGCATTTCGTGCACTTCGTGATTTTTTTGGTCAGCATAATCGACCAAATGTGTCCACAATCGGGAGAATTGTGGGCAAATTTCAGCAAACACCAGTGCATGCTCGTACAGCTCGTACTGCAGAAAATATTGCTGCTGTTCGCGATAGTGTGGCTGAAGAGCCGTCCACCTCAACTCGTCGTCGTGCCCAACAATTGCACCTCTCACGCTCGTCGTTGATAAACATTATGCATCAAGACTTGCATTTACACGCTTACAAGGTGTTATTGACTCAAGAACAAAGGCCTCTTAGCTATTCCAAACGTCGTCAATGGTCAGAATGGTTTCAAGAAATGGCAACAGTGCATGATAAATTTTTGAAGAAAATCATCTTCAGTGATGAGGCACATTTTCGCCTCAGTGGATTCGTCAATAAGCAGAATTGCCGCATTTGGGCGAATGATAATCCAAGACTGATTGTCGAAAAACCAATACACCCACAAAGAGTGACTGTTTGGTGCGGTTCATGGGAGGGCGGCATCATCGGGCCGTATTTTTTCCAAAATGAGGCCGGTCAGGCAGTTACTGTGAATGGTGTTCGATATCGTGAGATGATAACGAATATTTTATGGCCCGAATTGGAAGATATGGATGTGCACGATATGTGGTTTCAACAGGACGGTGCCACTTGCCACACAGCTAACGAAACAAAGGCTCTTTTGCGCGACAAATTCAATGGCCGTGTTATTTCACGTGGTGGCGATGTCAATTGGCCGCCAAGATCATGGGATTTGACACCGGTGGACTTCTTTCTTTGGGGTTATTCGAAAGAAAAGGTGTAACATACGTCGATAAGCCAGCAACAATTCAAGAGCTAAAGGATGCGATAATTCGGCACATTAATGGCATAGAACCTTAATTATGCCTCAGCGTCATCGAAAATTTGTACCATCGGATGGAGGCGGCCATTTGGCCGATATTTTGTTCCATACATAATTGAACCAAACCATATTATCATAATAAAAAGAAATGACAATAATTTCCTAAATAATTTGTGTTTTATTCAAAATCAACATCGGCCCTTAAAATTTAACCACCCTTTATAAGAAAAAAATAAATAGAAAAATATAACAATTTTTTTTTTTAATTTTTTATAGGGTATTTACAAGTAATCATAGAATAACCTTCATACTTGAATTTTTTTTTAATAAGTTAAAAAGCCGAAGCAAAAGAAAATAATTAAAAATAAAACAAAAGAAAAAAGGATAAAACTTAAAAGAATTAAATAAAATTTAACAAATTATGAGATAAAAATTAAAAGAAAAATATAACAATTTTTTTAAACTTTTCAAGGGTATTATCAAGTAATCATAGAATAACATTCATACTTGAAAATGAGTTAACATAAATAAGTCTTCATGTACCCTTAACATAAGCAATTTTGTGCCGTTATTCTGCTGATGTATTATGTTATATTACTTATTGCTAAGATAAATATCTTTAATCCAGACGGAGGTTAAGCAATTTTTCTTACTTATACATTTTATTTTAGAAAATTTTTATTCAAAATTTTCGGAAACACATTTCTTCAACAGTTGAATTCTTTAAATGAATGTACAATATTTTTGTTGAATCACTGTATTCATTCATTTCCTTTTAGCAATACTGTTTTTAGTTTTAGTTGTAGAAAGTTTTACCTTAAGTTTCTCTTCTTTAAAATATGTTTTTTTATAATTTTTCTTATGTTTTTAATAATTTTCTTATTTATGAGAATATGTTGTATTTTAATTATTCTTCATCTTTCTCTGTAAAAATTATTTAAATATCATAATTTCGATTAGATCATATTCTTTGATCTTAAATTTTGAATATGGTTATGTTGCGAGTATGAAATTATGTTTTGCTGAAAATCGCCAAGAATGATAGCAATGAACCAACTGATAAAACTATTATCTGTATGTTCAGAAAATAGATTATAAACTACATTACTATCTACTACTTGAATAAATATTCAAATCTCTATTTTTAATGAATGATTTTTCTTTTCTTTAATTAGACTACTGCAAGTTTGAAAATATATATTTGAGATTTAATGCTTTTCCTTTTATTTGTGATGAAATTTTTATTATATATTTGTTACAACAATATTTTTATTTATTGCTCTCTTTAGCTTAAATATAAAACTATAAAATTTAAAGATGATTTTTTAAACCTCACACTGAAATTATTTCAGTCTTTGGCATAAATATTCATTTTAGTAAAACAATGCCTGTTATATTTATATCATAAAGGAATTACTAAAGAGTAGTGTTTTCAATTATTCGACCCTGCCGTTTAACCGGTTTAAATTGATTAATCTGTTATTCGGGACAGTGCTGCTTTTTTTCTTTAAATATCAAGTTAAGTCTATTGCGTTGTTCAGGAAAATTCAAAGCAATCTCAGACTTTTTAAAGAATCAAGCCTAAGAATCTCGGGGTTATTGGAAGAATCTGATGAGTCTTTTAAAAGAAAGTGTAGTCACTCATGTTCAGTGGAAGTAAACCCTTAAGCCTAGAACAGATAAACGCAGTGTAAATGTTGATAAGGCCGAGTTTTTATTTTCGAGAGCTGCCTTCAAACACTATTCATTAGGAAATTTTTGCAAATATTGTGTTTTTTTTATTTGCAAAATTTACAAAGTTTAACAGAACAGTTACTGTCAGTATCTGGTCAGTGATTGTAGTTTAAGAATATGCGATATGAAATAATAAATGTCTGTAGATTTTTGACAAAAGCACTTAAGTCGACTTAAGAATATTTTTCCAAATTTTGTAGTCTATAAAATTTTTGAATACGCATATTCTCGTCTAGATCTTATCTAAAATATTGTAACGATTTCATTTTTGGGTTCAACTTAAGTTATTGTACTCTTTCAAAAGTTTTTAATAAATCAACTTTTTTTAAACTTTTAAAAGTTTTTGTATGTAAATAAATAATAATTTTATAACATAACAGGTCAATTGAAAAGTCTCCGGCCTACCATAGTAAAACACAAAATTCGTTTTTTTATTCAACATAGTTCTCTTCAAGGGTGATACACTGATTATAGCGACCCTCCAACTTTTCGATACCATTTTTCTTGTACGATTTGTCCTTTGACGCTATGTAATAGACGGTCCAATAACGCTATGTAATAGTTGCTGTTGATGGTCCTTCCTTTTTCAATGGAGTCAATAAAAATTATTACATGAGCATCCCAAAATACAGACGCCATAACCTTGCCAGCCGACTGTTGCGTCTTTCTACGCTTTGGAGTTGGTTCATCACGTGCAGTCCACTCGGATGACTTTCGATTTGACTTCGGAGTGAAATGATGGAGCCTTGTTTTATCCATTGTCACATATCGAAGCAAAGACTCGGGTTTAATACACTTGAACATCTTCAAACACTGCACCGAATCATCAACTCGTCGTTGTTTTTGGTCAAAAGTGAGCTCGCGCGGCACCCACTTTGCACAGAGCCTTCTCATACCCAAATATTCGTGAATGATATGATGTACACGTTCAGTTGATATCTTTAGAGTACCTGCTATTTCATTCAATTTCAATTTACGGTCATTTTGTGGATTTTTTTGAAGTTTTCGTCTTCTTTTGGGCGTCCACTGCGTTCAACGACTTCGGTGCTCATTTCACCACGTCTTAACTTAGCATACCAATCCTTGATGGTTGATTTTCCTGGGGCAGTGTCCGGAAACTCATCATCAAGCCAAGTTTTTGCTTCAACTGTATTTTTTCCCTTCAAAAAGCAATATTTTATCAACACGCGAAATTTCTTTTTATCCATTTTTTGTCACAATAACAAAAGTTTCTCCACTCAAAATGCTATAATTCACAAACTAATGATCCGACAGCTGTCAAATTTATGCACGTATTTTTTTAAGGTTAGGGTTAACTCATATCGATTTAAGTCTCTATGTGTCAGGCCGGAGACTTCTCAATTGACCTGTTAAGTAACGTTATTATAGTTGTTCTTGTTAGAAAAATACTCGGCCACGTGGAGGCTCTAGCTTTTAAAATATATTCTAACGATGAAAAAGCTTCAGAATATTAGAATTTTTGAGAGCGAATTATTTTTCAGAACCTGTATCAATAATTGAAGGAAAATATTTTTGTTTCTAAGAACGACACATTGAACAACTTGTTGCCCTTTAAAATCTGTCGGTTTCAACACCGATAATTTTTGTTAAAAATTATTCCAAATGTAACCAGATATTCCTAGAACCACTTATGGAGCTAGTTCTAATTAGTTATATCTTACATTTAAGTTTTGGTGTACAGATTCCCGTTCCCTGGAATTTGTTCTAACAAAACATGTAGAATTGATTTGGTTGGGAACCGATTTTCTTGACTGAATTCTTACAGAGTTAATATACATTAATTATAATTTTTGAAGGAATTAGAACAAATATTATAAATTGTCTATAGTATTTCTACAAGCCTACGCAGCATTTGCTTCGAGTTGATTTTAAAAGAATTTGATTATAGTAAATGTGTTTTTTTTAAGCTTTTCTTGCTATATTCTTAGTTAAAGAAATTAGGAAGATTTAAGAAATGATAACCATATAAAAAATTTAACCGGTTAATCGACATATTTTAACTGATTATTCGGGTCGAATAATTATTTCAGTTTTAAATTATTTGCTTCGACATTAACCGAAATAGAGGCGATAAATCGAGGAATCGGTTAATCGATTAACAGAATTGGAAACACTACTAAGGAGTGATAGTCGTAAAGTGTTTTGTCGCCATTTCTACTTTTTTTTACAAATATCAAAACAATAATATATACAAATTTTCAAAAGAAAATAGGATAACGTTTTTTCTGAATTTATGTTTTGCATAACACTAGAATAGCTTTAAAATTTATATTGAAATCAAAAAATGTTGATTTAAATGCCAAAGTTATTGCAAACAATTGAAAAAGGCTACCCCTGCATTCGGCAGAAAAAAATCGAAATTGCCTTGCAAAAATACTTTATATTCGAAGATGTACGGCCCGATTTTTGTTTGCCTGTAAAGTGGTACGGTACTTAAAACAATTTAAGTACAAGTATTTTCAATGTATTTGATAAGGTGCTAAGGACTTATAAATTATTTGGCACTTTTTAGGTGCTAAACATGCACAACTTTTGCACCTATCAAGTTCCAATATACTTAAATCGACAGAGAATTGAATTCCGAGTCGATTGATTTGAGTCTGCCATGTTTCGTTTAAATTTTATATGCATTTTGAGGTGTTCTAAATTAATGCTAATAAACTCATTGTGCCAATCAACTTAGAATCACATTACAAATGTAATTAATTGACAAGTACCAATGTACTTAATAAGTACCATTGATGCTTGACAAGTATCACTGGTAGCTAGAAAGTACCAAAGTACTGAAGTAATTTGTAATCAGTACCAAGGGCATTCCAAGTATTTGGTACTGATTACAAAGTACGAGGGCAGTTCGAAATATTCTTAGCCTGACACAGAGATGGCGGTATATATGCAGAAAATTAAGTGTATTTCCAAACTTACAGCTGCCATATGAACACATGGTAAATTTCATTTCGATCTGACAACTTAATTGCTTAGCTGTTCAAAAAAGACGTTTCAGTGATTTTTTTATAATGGAAAAATTTTAAATTAGTGTTGTCCTTAAATGTTTACAAAGAAAAGTTTATGGCGACGAGGAATTCATAAGGATTTGGTGAATGTGTTAGGTGAAAGTTCTCCTTCATAAGCAATAGTAAAAAAATGGGTTGTTGAATTTAATCCTGGTCGTGCAAGCATTGACAATGAACCACAAAGTTAAAGTCAAAAAAACTGTAATAACAGCAGAAATCATAGCTAAAGTACATAATATTAAGTCTGAGATTGCTTTGAATATAAGACGATCGGGGAGTGAAAGTGCGCAAAATAAGTAATGCCCTAGGCATCTCAAATAATCGAGGCCACTTTATTTTGCATCAACAATTACAGATAAAAAAGCTTTCCACAAGATGGGTGCTGCATATGTTAACAGTTGATCTATGAAAATTTCTCAAGCTTCTTTGGATTGACTTAAGAGAAAAAGACAATGGATTTAAAACGTCGTTTCATAACTGTTGATGCAAAACTAATCCATCACTATGCAACAGAGACAAAATCAAAACAATGGGTTGATGCACGTGCACCAAAGAAGGCAAAAACAAATTATTCGGCTGGTAAGATTATTACAAAAGTATTCTGGGATTACGAAGGTATTTTATTGATCGACTATCTTTCAAAGGGTAAAACAATAAATTCAGAATGTTATTACAACCTATTAGATCAAATGAGTGTGAAAATTCGAGAAAAACAATCTGGTTTACAATTTTTGATCAAGACTCAGCACCAGTGTTTTAACAATGACAAAAATCAACGAACTGAAATACGAATTTGGTTGACCACCCATCTTATCCTACCGATGTAGCTCCCAGCGATTTCTAACTGTTCCTAAATCTAAAAAAAAAATATTTGCTGACAAGCCTTTTACCTTGAATGAAGATGCAATTGCAGCTGTAAACGATTACATTGCAGAGCTTTAGGAAAATTATTTTGATCAAGGAATAGAATTGATCATTTGTCTTAGTGTATCGCAGTTTCAGAAGATCATATTGAAAAATAAATATAATTTTTAAAATTTAACTTGTTTGTTATTTTTATGCTACGGTTAATTTCGAACTGCCCTCGTACATGTGAAATTTGATACCGGTATTAAAAAAAATTAAGTATAGGGTGTCTCAGTAACATTGTTACAACTCTGAAATTTGGCAGCTGACACATATATTTATTCCTATTACTAAAAATGGAGCGAAAGAACAACGCATTATATACAAAACTTAGGTATTGCAGCAACGATTTTCAGAAAATATTATCTCAAGATATTCTGATGTCAACTGGTCACCAAGATCATGCGTTTTAACGCCTTGGAATTTCTTTATTTGTAATTTTGTGAAAACTCGGGTTTATGCGAATGAACCAGAAGCAATTCCTGAGCTTAAATCCGAGATCCAACGCATCATCGGTCAGATACAGCCACATCTCTGTGAAAAAGTTATTGAAAAGTTTTATAAAAAGAGTAATGACCTGTCATCAGAGCCATGGGGTCCATTTGACGGATATTTTATTTCATACTTAATCGGAACATGTCTTCTTTACAATCCAATAAAAAAATCACAACTATCTCAAAAAATACGTGTTTTTAGTTTAAAATGAAAAAGTGCATTCTTACTGAGGCCCCATTTTTAAGTGAAATGTACTTGCACTTGATATACAGTACACACATACAAAAAAACAGTAGGAACAATACATAAGTGCCATGTAAAAATACAACTACATAAGTATCAAGATCGTTTTACAATTTTCTGGTAAATTAAAAATATATATTTTAGTCTTGTAAAAATTGTGAATGTCTAGTAAAAAATTCCTAAGAAAATTGTAAAACTAACTTGGATTTTATGTAGTTGTATTATAAGTAATCTTGCCCTTGGTTTTTTTCTGCCAATCTTACCAAGTTTATTCAAAAATAAACTTAGTGGGGAAATGTTTCCAGATCCAGAAAAGACTCTTTAAAAAAGAAAAAAAATTTACGGCAAATCATGCTTTATTGGCGGAAAAAAATGTTGTTTACACTATTTCGTTACCCTCCAAAATTCGAAACATATTATTAAAGACACAAACCACGTCCGTATATTTTGGCCATCTGTTGTGAATACTGCATTTGTAAGTTATACACCCAATAGTTATTTAAAATTAAAAAAAAATTAGCAATTACTCATTTTTTTGTAATCGAAGGAAAACAAAATTGTCTTTTTATTTAAATACTAAAAAACAAACTTTAGTAAAATTTTGTATCAGTTGTTACAAAATTTTTGCAGTAATTTTTTTTAAATTTATTTTTAAGGCATTTTTAGTTATTTTTAATGCATTTGTTACTTTTTTTTATTAATGCAAAATGGATTTGGTATCAAGAAACTAAAATGTAATCAAAAATTTCCTTTAAGATAGTTTATAAATTGTCCTCAATTTAAGTAAAATTGTATTAAAACTAAGAAAAATTTTCTTAAAAAGAAGAAAACTTCCTAAGTTTGAAATAGTTTATATACTCAGAAATAGTTCATATTTTTCTTAATTAATATTTCTTGATTTAAGGAAAAAAACAAGTCAATTAAATAAAAATTTATTAATTTTAAGAAAAAACATTTTAGTTTTAAGAAAATTGCATACTTAAATGTAATAAAATTAAGTTTAGTTCAAAAAAAAAAAAAAATATTAAGGACATAATTTACTCCCATTCAAAAAATGTGTCTAACTTAAATCGAGAAAGTACTTGAACTTAATGTGTGTTCATTTTTTGTTCGCGAGTAGTAAAATTAACCAAATTTTAGAAAGCCATTTCTAAACTCAGTTTTTACGTATACCACTTTCTAATTTTGAAAAATTGTTTTAGTATGTAATAATAAAAATTAACTTGATTTAAGGAACTGATGAAAATTTTCATGCAACTTAGTTCAGATAAATTTTAGAAATTTTAATAAAATATTCTTTTTTCAAATAAAAGTTTTCTAATTTTTAAAAAATAATAAAATTTGGTGTAGGATTTTTTTTTTGTTGGAAAACGTTTAAATTATTTTTAATATTCTATTCCAAAAAACAATCAATTAAAAGCAAACCAGTTAGTTTTCCTTATTTTCAAGAAAAAATATTATTAAATAAAAGAAATTAAAGTAACCATTTAAAAAAAAACTATTGTGCATGATTGTAATTTTTGGTTTGTGCGTGGCGTGAGTCAAAAATCTCTCACGTGCCCATCTCTAATCTTAACAGTCTTAAATATTGAACTTAAAGTAGCTTAAAATATATTTTAAAATTTTGTTAGCAAAGGGTAAACAATTTCGAATTTTCGCTTTTATGTAATAAATTTGTTTGTTGACTACAATACAAAATATCGCAGGCATATTTAATACATTACGGCATAATGACTTTTCTATAATTGACATAGCGCTTATTAAACTTTATATTTATCGAACTATTTTTTTTTTCACTTAATAACAAAAAAGTTTAAATTTTTATATGTCAATTAAAGTTTAAGCTAAAAATCCTATAAAATAAACTTATAACATTTTGCAATTTTCCAATAATAACAAGAAATGTAACTGCGATATTTTGTATTTTGGTATTTCCTTAAATTAGTTAATTTAAGAAGACAAAGGACCCCCAGTGTTCAATGAGTGTAAAGTACCTTAAAATATATGATAAAATGTAGAATATAATAGAAGCATGATAAGGATAATTTTCACCTAAAAGAAGTGCTATTTAACTTGATGTTAGAAAATATTTTTTTATTTTTAGGGAGTTAAGCCCTAGTTTTTAGTAAAAAAAATTATCTAATGAACTTAAATAAAATAAAATTTTTCTTAAAACCAAGGAAACATTTACTAACTAACAGTTCAATTTTAGATGATGAACTAATTAGGAGGAAATTTTACTGTTTTCTTATAAAAATTCAACTCTCAGTAGTAAAATTTTTCTATAATTTAGAAATTTTTAGCAAATTTTAAGTAAAATTTTTTTCTTAATTTCAAGGAAAATTTTATAAAATATTGGTAAAAAGTGTCTTTGGCGCCGTTTTCATTTCAATTTTTCCTCTAAATAAGTTAATTTTTCTAAATTCTAGTTCATTTTTTTTGAGTGTAGATTTGTGGACCAGTGTTATTTAAAATTTAGCATTAATTGGGTAAAACTTTCGTGGTTTAGCTCAAGAATAATGTGAGGGAATGCTTAGTGTTCTTTTGATCAAAGTGAATAAATTTTAAGCTAATTAAATACTTCATAACTTTAGTACGTATGCAGTTATGTGACATGTTGAAATGAATATTTTGAAAAGTTTTGAAAAATTTTAATTTGATTTAACAACAAACTACATGTAACACTATGGGAGGGGGGGGTTCAACTAAGAGGATAGTTATTATTTTATTTATTAATACTAAAATGGTATTGGAGTTACAGATTACACTATGACCAATTTATCATACAGCGCCAATTTTAATTCAAAACAAACATTAAATTAAAACTAACAAACAGGGAACGGAAACACAATAAAATAAAAAAATTTGACAAACAATAATTGATTGACAGTTTTAATAAATCTAATAAATAAGTTTACAAAATTTATATGAAAAGTTTGCTGAAAACTTAGTGTTTTTCATATAAATTATTTTTAACAAATCATTAGTTTTATAAAAAAACAAACAAACAGACAGTTTTAAGAATTTTTCTTTTGTAAACTATACACAAGTGAAACAAACATAAAATAAAGTGAAAATACATTCAATACTGAACCTTGTTGAGGAAAATTAAGTGCTCAATTTTTAAGAAGTATGAATATTTATTTCATTTAGCGAAGACCATATTAGTGATGGGAGTTAATGAAGTTTATTTGATTTTAGATTTTTCTAATTTATTAATTTCCAATTTGTTTAAATGTATTTTTTTTTTCAGGGAGTAAAAAGCTTAAGCAGTTGTTACTATTAATGATTTTTGAAATCTCTTTTTTTTTTGATGGGTTGATTGATTAACAATTTTTAAAAAATTAATAATATTTTTAATTTGAATATTAATGATAGCAATCTACATAAAATTACCTAGAAATAAAATTTATAAAAACAAGAAAACAATTAATAAATAAAATTAAAAATTAAATAATAATTTTCACACTGATTTTATAATTTTCTGTTATTATTAAAAAAAAAAAAAAAACGTTCGCTTTTTTTTTTTTTTTTGTTTTAATAACATTTTTATTTATTATTTATTTAAACTTAAACAATAACTAAAGTATATAACAAAATATTATGAAAAATGGAGTAGATTGATTTTTGTGGCATGTTAAAGTAATGACTATGTATTGTATGTGAGTTGAATATTAATGTTTTTGTTAATGAAATTGTAGATTTTCTTTAGTACAATTTAACAAAAAAGAAATGTTAAATTAACTTATTTGTACTCTTTAGTTTTCTTTTATAATTAATTGCTTAATTACAAACGTTACTTACTTGCAATAATTCCCACAATAACCAGACCAATAAGACCCATAATAATCATCATCTGAAAATTTAATTTAATTTTATTACATTTAGTATTAGAAATTTTGTAAATTTATTAAAGAAATACCTTTAAATTTTGCAACCAGAATTTTCGTTTCAATTTACCAGCTTGCTGTTCAAATTGTGAGGCACCCTGTTGCAAGGCATCTGCACGATCATCCAATTCGGAAAGTTTTTGATCTCTTTCAAGTACTTTCTCAACATTTGTTCGCATAATATCAACAACCTGAAATTAAACAAAAAAAAAATCGTTTGGTTACAAAAATCGTTCGATATCTTTTTTTTTAAATATTAGAAGTATTCGCAATCTGTCTTGTAAGGTAGTACTCGTACTCATTTAGCGTCCTCTCCCATTATTATTACGGCCTTTGTTACATTATGGAACAAAAAAAAAAGCAACGGCTTTCGTTGTGCTGGGACAAATTGTTCTTTTCTAATGAGGTTGACAGCTAGATTTTTTTTCTCAAGGTTGCTGTATTTTCGGGTATTTTTCTTTCTCATCCGATAAAAATCGGTTAAATAGTATCATAAACAGCATTTAAACAAAAAAAAAAAATACTGCACACAGAAAAATGGTGTCCACCAAATTTTCAAGTGCGTTTACTTTACTACAACTAATAACTAACCGGTAACTAAAAAAAACAATTCCGTTAAATCTACTGAAAATGACAGTTAAAATAAATAAAAATTTAGTTATTCTTAACTGTTAAAAAAAAAAAAAAAAACAAATAACAAATAAGCACCCACAGAAAAAGTCATCATATTTACACTCACCAAAAAAAGTCTGTAATGTCAACTGAAAATTTTGCTGTTATTACGGGAAATTCTGCTAATTTGAGCCCAGCCGTATTTTTTGCTAATCTTAGCAACACATGTCTGCTGACGTGTAGTACAATGAAATTAGTAGACAAATTAGTAGCCGCTACTAAATTTTAGTAGACTTTTTGTAAAGTGGAATTTAAAATCTGTTTGCTAAAATCAGCAAAAAAAATTACTAAATATTATTAATATTAGTAAAAAGCTTTGAATTTATTTTTTTTATCGAGCATCAAAAATTTTGATTATATTTTTTAAATAACGAATTAATCATTTTGTTTTAATTTGGTAATTTTTGTTTTGGAAAATATTTTGGTCAGTTTTTTTTTACTTTTAAGGTTTAATTTTAATTGTTTTTAGGGCGGATTTTTAGAACTAAAAAACCTTTTCTGTGCTATTTTAAGTGGATGTCCTCTTTTTAAACATGAGTCGGTATCTTCACTTCCGATTCCTTTTTAAATATATGTAACATTTTAAGGAAATTTAAGTTTGTAGGTGTAAGTTTTAATTAGAAATAACATTTCCTTCAATATCCACGTTTTTAAAATTAGTAAAATTTTTTGCTAATTTTAGCAAATCGGTTTTCAAAAATTTGTAAAATGATTTCTGAAATTAGCAACAAAAATTTGTAAATATTCTGTAAAAATTCTGTAATTTGTAAAATGTAAATAGCAAAAAGATTTGCTAAATAATAATTTTTTACTAAAAATCAGTACAAAAATAGTAGAGTGGGATTGAAAACCGTTTACAAATTTTTCTACTAACTTTTTTTTCTGAGTGTATAATAAACACTCACCAAAAAAAGTCTGTAATGGCAACTAAAAATTTTGCTGTTATTGCGGGAAATTTTGCTAATTTGAGCCCAGAGGTATTTTTTGCCAATCTTAGCAACACATGTCTGACGTGTAGTACAATGAAATTTGTAGAAAAAATTAGCTGCCACTACTAAATTTTAGTAAACTTTTTGTAAAGTGGAATTTAAAATCTATTTGCTAAAATCAGCAAAAAAAATTACTAAATATTATTAATATTAGTACAAAATTTCAAATTTTTTTTTAAAAAATTAAAGGTTAAAAAATTGCAAATAAATAAACGAAATTATCATTTTGTTATAATTTGGTATATTTTTTTTACTTTTAAGGGCTGATTTTAAGAACTAAAAAAACTTTTTAGTGCTATTTTAAGTGTACGTACTATTTATAGACATAAGTCGGTGTCTTCACTTCCGATCCCTTTTTTAATCTTTGTAACATTTTAAGGCAATTTAAGTTTGTAGTTGTAAGTTTTAATTAGAAATAACATTTCCTTCAATATTCACTTTTTTTTAAATTAGTAAATTTTTTTGCTATTTATAGCAAATCGGTTTTCAAAAATTTGTAAAATGATTTCTAAAATTGTGTTAATATTCTGTAAAAAATCTGTAATTTTTAAAATGTAAATAGTAAAAAGATTTCATATTTTCCGTTTACAAATTTTTCTACTAACTTTTTTTTCTGAGTGTTATAAAAGGAAAATTTAAAAAACACAAAAATATTAAGTAAATTTCATCTAAACTCAATAAGAAAAAAATCATATGTATGTTAGCATAAATGACTTTTTCCTTTGATTTGTGAGTTAAATTGAGATATCTACAATTAGCACTTTCAAGGGCACGAATATTGTTGATGAGGGTCGTAGCTGACCAGAAAATGCATTCCAATCGGCTTGTATCTAAATAAGTTTTTCTGTGTATTCTCCATAATAACTAAATAAAAAATAAGAAAAATTTTTCATTTGAAACAACAATTAACATACCTATTAATTTCATTATATTCAGTTTGTTTTTCAAATTAAAAGTTTTTTTATTTGTATGTAATTACAAAACACGAGACACACAGAGGAATATATTTTTATTTTCTATGTTTGTACACTCACAATATATTTTCCGTTAGTATTAGGTAGAGTTTGTTTTTAAATGAAGAATCAGTTAAAATTCAATAAAATATATTTTAAACTATTTGAATCAGTCATTCAAAAAATAAACTATTAAAATTTACAGACATTTAGTAGCAGTTGATATTTTCTGTTAAATGTAAAATTTTATGTTTTCTGTTTCTAAGAATAGAAATTCATATAATTCCTTTTTGTTTTTTTTTGTTAACCAAAATTATTTATTCATGTACAAAATTATTTCAATAAAAATTACAAGAAATTATTCAAATATATATACACATAAGAAAATAAAAATTTATATGTTACATCTGTGTGTGTTGTGTTTTGTAAAATAACATACAAATAAAAAAAAATTCAGTTTGAAAAACAAACCACAAAAATCGTTTATTCCTACGTTTTGTCAGTTAAAAATTGATGGTTATTTTAAACGGCTTTTGATTGCTTTTACTACTTTTGTCGATTATTAAACAACGATTGAAAATACGTAAACTACAAAATGGGATGAATATAATAAGAAATCAGTAGTCTTTTTTTTTATTGTATTTTCGATTAATTTAATATGTATTTTAGATTATATTTTATGAAATAATATTGAGTGTAGAAAATAAAATAAAAATGTATACATCTCTGTGTGTTGTGTTTTTTAATTACATACGAATAAAATAATTTTAAATTTGAAAAAACAAACTACAAAAATCGATTTTTTTTAAGGTTTTGTCAATTGTGGTTATTTACTAACGACTTTAGATTATTTTTACTACTTTTGTCGACTATTAAACAATGATTAAAAACAAACAACAAAATGGGCTAAATATAATAAAAAAAAACAGAAGTCCTCTTTTTTGTAGTTTCTTTGTATTTACGATTAATTTAATATCTATTTTAGATTGTTTTAAATGAAATAATATTGTGAGTGTATATATATTTCAACAATATCTTGTAATTTGTATCACAGTAATTTTGTATATAAACAAACTATTTTGATAAAAAAACGAAAAGAAATTTTTTGAAATTCTATTTTTAGAAACAGAAAATATAAAATTTTACATTTAACTGAAAATATCGACTTCTACTAAAAGTCCTTATTTTTTATAGTTTGTTTTTTTTTTTTATTGAATAACTGATTCAAATAAAGGGTGTCCCAAGAAGAACGCAATTTTTAAATCTGGCAACATTCGAAGTGTCATTGTTTGACATTTGAACAATTGTTATTGTTTGCTAGTAGAAGGTACGAGGTTAGTAAAAATGGAGCGCTACACGAATGAACAACGCATTCTCATTGTGAAATTGTTTTACCAAAATGGTGAAAGTTTTGCGGCTACAGTTCGCAAATTGCGATCAATTTGGGGTCACAATAATGCTCCAAAAGAGTCAACTGTAAAGAGATTAATGGATAAATTTGCCGAAACTGGGTCTGTTAGTGATGTAAAGACAACAACGCGCCATCGACCAGGTCGATCGACGGAAAATGTCGCAGCTGCACCTGATGATGTCGCTCAAACTCCATACACCTCAATTCGACACCGAGCTCAGCAAATTGGTGTCTCCAAATCCACTTTGCAGCGAATTTTGACGAAAGATTTGCATCTTCATGCATACAAAGTTCAATTGACTCAGGAACTGAAGCCAGCTGACCATGGACAGCGAAGGGAGTTCGTTAATTGGGTATTGGAGAGACAACATGAAAATGCTGATTTTGCCGATAAAATCATCTTCAGTGACGAGGCCCATTTTCATCTTGATGGCTTCGTCAATAGGCAGAATTGTCGCATTTGGGGTGAGGAAAATCCTCGAGTGATTCACGAGAAGCAGATGCATTCTCAACGTGTCACTGTGTGGTGTGGTTTTTGGGCTGGATCATTGGACCTTTTTTTTATGAAAATGAGGCAGCTCAAGCGCAAACAGTCAATGGTGTTCGGTATCGTGAAATGATAACCAGTTTTTTCTTGCCTAGAATTGAAGAAATGAATGTGGAGGGCATGTGGTTCCAACAAGACGGCGCCACATGTCATACAGCCAGAGAAACAATTCAATTGCTGCATCAGTCATTTCCCGTCGTGTTATTTCGCGTTTTGGAGATCAGAATTGGCCGCCTAGATCGTGCGATTTAACACCATTAGATTTTTTTCTTTGGGATTTTTTGAAGTCGATGGTTTACGCGAATAAGCCGACGACGACTCAAGCCTTAAAAGAGGAAATTGGACGCTGCATTAATGAAATACCGCAGCATTCATGCAAAACGGTCATTGAAAATTTCATTAAAAGATCGCGTGCATGCCAGCAAAGCCGCGGCGGCCATCTGCACGATATATTGTTCCATACATAACCTCATTCTGTCTACTTTACGATATAATAAAGTTTCACGATTTTTTTTTAAATATCTGTGTTTTATTTAAAATTTAAAAATTGCGTTCTTCTTGGGACACCCTTTAGTTAAAAAAATATATTTCCATCAATTTCAATTGATTTAAAAACAAACTCACGTATTACTTTTTTCAGTAAACTACAGTCGGTAACGGAATATATATTGTGAGTGTAGAACTTTTTGTTAGTTATTTTTTAAAATAACTGTGATAATAGTCTTTGTGTATTTTTCTATAGCAAAAAAACAACTGGAATTACAATTACAAACAACGACTACTGATAATTATACAAACAACTGTCATGTAGTTACTGTCAAACTTTTTTGAGTGTAAGAAGACTTATTCCCTAATGTGGATGTAACTGAAGTCGTATGAGTAATACGTTGAAATTTTAATAAATGTTGCTCATTCGCAATTATACGTAAAGTCCAAACTGGGCACTAGATTTCCTTTTCAATATCCTTGACGCTTTTTTTCCCATTATTTATTTATTGAATCTTCACCTAATTTTGTAAACTAACAGTAAGTATGCAAATCTTAAAACTAAATCTTAATATTAAGTCCAGCCAGTGCCAGACGAATGTTTATTTGTTCATAAATTTATATTTACAGATATGTATGGCATCTGAAAATTTTTCCTTTATATGTTTGATAGGTCTGCAGTGTCCCTCCATCTTAGTCGCCTATGCCCATCATTATTCAAAAGATTCCGTGCTAGAACATTAGGATTTAGCAAATCCAGTTTCTTCAAGTAGCTGTTGCTATATCTAGTGATTTCGTTACTAACTAAGGGTACATTGAGATCTTTATGAATGTTGTCATTCCTAACATACCAGGGGGCGTTTGTAAAAATTCTCAAGAGCTTGTTTTGCCTTCTCTGAATTTTCATAATATAAGATGATGAGGCAGTACCCTAGAGCTGAATTCCATAGCACCATATGGGTTTTATTATCGAGTAGTATAGTAATAGTTTACAATCCAAGGCAAGTTTGAGTTTCTACCGATTAGTTGAATAGCCTTTAACTTTATTTGGGTAAGTTTCGCTTCTATATGACTTTTCCATGTGAGACGACGGTCAATATGAATACCAAGATACTTTACACATGTATCTTGGGGTATGTTCCGACCATAAATCCGAATCGGCGGGCAAGTTTCTCTTCTCAAAGTAAAAGTCATATGAATACATTTCTGCTCGTTAACCTTAATTCTCCATCTATCTAGCCAGTCCTACAAAACTGTTATGTGATTCTGAAGCAATCTAGATGCTTTTAACGGATCATTATGAACGCTAAGTATTGCTGTGTCATCAGCGAATGTTGATGTGTGAGTGTTTTCATTCAATGGCATGTCCGAAGTGTATAAAATATACAACAGTGGGCCCAATATACTACCTTGTGGGACTCCCGCTTGAATATCCTGGGGGGAGCTGATAAAACTTTTTTCCGAGAGGGTAAATTTTCTGTTTGTAATATAGCTTTCTAACAGCAAACATTAATTGAAATACTCATATTATAACCATATTTTTCACGACAATGAATTTGACATGAACATTGTGTACACATTGTTTTAACTTAAATTGAATACACTTTTATGCTTAACAATTTCTGATTGAATCTTTCTTATAAAATAAAAACAAATTATTATCCACTTTCTAAATATAAATTATGATTTGCGGCCTCTTTAACAAATTACAACCAATTCGATTGTCACAATGATTTTTTTTTCTTAAAATGTTTATTCAACTCACCTCATCAACTTGTGCCTGGGTTTGTTGTAAACGCTTTTGTGCTGCTATTTGTTGAGGATTACGTGGTCCTCCAACAATCTCTCCATCACCCCCCTCACCAGCGGGCGCACCCTCACCTGCTGGTGGTGCATCGGCTGCTGCAGCTGGATCCGCCCTAAATGAATAAACAATTTAATATTAAAATCTTATTTAAAACTTATTAATTTTACCATCAAAACTACATAAGTGCAGGAAACAAAATTAAGTTAATAAAAGAATATAAAATAAATTTATGAAAATCGTATGTATCTATATTTTGTATGTAAAGTATATAACATAATAGGTATATATTTAGCAGTTGTTTTTGTAATTTTTACTCTTAAATATTTTAGTTATTTTAGCCATTCTACAGATGTGATAAAAAAAAACGAAGCTTGTATTGACATTAAATTAATTTTTTGTTGCCACAAAACTTACTCCTCTTTCTTTTTATCTTTCTTGCCCATTATATGTTTAAGTAATTATTATAAAATAAAATAATTTATTCAAAGTATTCAACTGTTTAAAAGAAATAAATTGAAATTAATATTAGTTTTAAAGTTTAAATAATAAATTAGGAGTTTTTTTTTTAAATTGTGTTAGGTTCAGTGTTGGTATTTGCTCGTTCTGGCGCTTGCTCATTTGAAGCAATGACTTGTATTTGTAGGGCTCGCAATTCGAAATTTCTTATTATCTGATTCGAATAAGTACGGCAAAATTTTTGGGTTCACTCTTTCTGAAAATTAGGAAACTCGCATTGTTTTAAAAAACTAATTTGTGCTGACAAACGAAATGGTTGCCAATAAAATTGTTTAGTTGGGGCATTCAAATTTTCCGGCGGTGAATATCGAATTGTTATTGATGCACTCTAAATTCTGTTGTCACAATCAATTAATCTTTTTCCAGAGAACAAAAAGGAATGAAACTGGAAACAAAATTTGTATTTTCGGAGTGTGTTATCATATACATTAGTAAAGCAAATACATAATATAAAAATAAATCCCTCCCGGACATTTTTGATTTTGATATTATAGGAGTCTGTTCGCTTTTAAAATTTAGCAAAAGTTTGTTTTTACAATGTTCGCGATAATACAAATAAATACACTTTGTTAATAGAATGGAACATTGGTACAAATTGGAACAATATGGAATGGTGCAGGGAACGAGTGATATTGGAACACATGGAACGAAATGGAATGGAACAGGGAACGAAATTTTTAATTTTGTAGAGAATTAATTTGTGTTATTGTTACATTAAATTAATCCTTCGGGATCCCTTTCAGATCTACCTCATTTGTGTTAAAAAAATTGTCCGTTAATTATTTATTTATTTATTTTTTTTGCTCTATCTCGATTTAAGTTTTCGAGATATTGGTCATTTTGTAAAATTGTCATTTATAAAATAATCAGTATTTTGAAAACGGACAAAATATTTGACCCAATGGAGTATTAATACTAAGGTATCACAAATAGGTCGGGGGTGATCCCGAGAGATCCATACAATAAAACTCTCTAGACACAGTGTGACGTATTTATTTTACTAATTTACGTGAAAATACAAATTAACACACTCCGATGATAAAAGTTCGTTTTCCGTTCCATTCAGTGTTTCAACTCTATTTTTTCTATTCCATTTTGTTCGGGAGGTGGCGATTTTTGCTTTCACCCATATATTCCCATTTCGTATTGTTTGCATTTTAAAATAGCTATTCAGAATTATGGCTCGGATCCCAAAATTTTGGCTGGCTCCTATTTTTTACATCTAGAGAGCTCTAATATTTTGAGCTCTCTTATGAGCTCGCTCATATTGTGATCTTTCAATTTTATGTAAGGTAAAAGTTTTTTTTTTTAAATAATGAGCTAAGTTTTTGGCTCTCGGGAGCTTTGCCAACCCTGGTTATATTTCTATAAATTGTTTATAGGAAAGGGTTTTGAATCCAAAAATTTGTTATAAGTTAAATGTCCCAAACCTTAAATTTGTCCAGTGTGCACAATCTGGGCACTTTAATTTCAAAAAGTCTACAATCTTCGTAATCGATAATAAAAGTTTTAATTTTATATAAAATAGTTGTACGAATCAAAGTGGTTTTTTTCACGATTTATATAAAAAATCTCTTTAGATTTGGAAATTTCGGTTGAAAAGTTTATACGTTCTGAACAGACTCTCTATAAGAAATGCAAGCCGTCGGTTAGTAGACAGTCAAGAAATAAATTATTTTTTTTAACTTTTTTCTTAAATCTTATACACTCACAATATTATTTCATTAAAAACAATCTAAAATATATATTAAATTATTCGAAAATACAATCAAAAGGAGGACTACTGATTTTTCATTATATTCAACATATTTTGTTGTTTATTTTCAATCATTCTTTAATAATCGACAAAAGTAGTAAAAGCAATCGAAAGTCGTTTAAAAAACTCATAAATTTTTAACTGACAAAACGTAGAAAAAACGATTTTTGTGGTTTGTTTTTCAAATGAACACTTTTTTTATTTGTAATTTTACAAAACACAACACACACAGATGTATATATTTTTATTTTCTTTGTGTGTATGTTATCTATATTTGAATAATTTCTTGTAATTTTTATTGAAATAATTTTGTATTTAAACAAACTATTTTGGTAAAAAAAAACAAAAATCAATTATATGAATTTCTATTTTTAGAAACGAAAAACATAAAATTTTACATTTAACAGGAATTATAAACTTCTACTGAATGTCTGTAGTTTTTATAAATCATTTTTTGCATGACTGATTCAAATAGTTAAAAAATAAATTTCTATGAATTTCAATTGATTCTTCATTTAAAAACAAACTCTATGTATTACTTTTTAAATAAACTACAGTTGGTAACGGAAAATATATTGTGAGTGTATAAATTGGTTAGTATAAGAGCCGCCGATCTATATAATTCTACCGGCGATAGGCCGACTAATCCGCCGCCGCCGCTATTTTGTGTCGGCTTTTATCTCTGCCCTCTATGCATTCGCTTATTAGGTCTGATTTAGCGGAGTATCCAGCAAAATTAAGTTTGTAATTATAAATTTAATTATATTTACATCACAATTGCGGTTTCAATAATTCTAATTTAAAATTGATAACTAATATAAAAACTCTCAAAATATTTTATATGATTTCCAGTCAGCAAAATTTTTTTTAAAAAAGATGACATGAAATATTTTAAAACTCGGAATATGTTTTCCATAAACACAAAATATTGGTAGCATATCAACATTATGAAGTTTTTTGCAATAAATTCTATAGGCATTAAGCGGAAGAAATCTTGGCAAAAAAGTTATAAGCTCTTGCATAATATATGCAAAAAACAAATTTATTAGTTGATATTTTACGAATAACTTGACATTAATTAAGATCGAGTTTTTAGGATGTAGATTATCTTTAAACTCAGTTTATCTCAGTTTATAACTTGAATACAGATTTTGAAATTTGTTTTAATTTATTTTATTTCAATGAAGAACAAAATTTTATGTAAGTTCTCCCGACAAATTTTTGTTAATAAACATGGAAATGGCAGACAAAATTCGTTTTCGGTTTAACTAAACCAAGTTTAACTCACATCCCAAAAACTCGACCTAAAAGAATTGTATTTCGCAACACTTGTTAATTTTGCTGACTGGTTAGTTTGAAAACTGGTAAAAATAATTCGGCCTTACCAAAACATTATTGACTTTTAATTTTTTAATTTGTAGAAGTTTTTTTGTATTCAAAGAAAATGTTTCCCCAAAAATCATATAAAATTTTTGCCTAATTTCTTGGTAAGACTGAATGTTTTTCTAAAAAACATGCATTTTATTGTATAAAAAAATATTAAATAAATATTTTTATGTAGTATAGTATGTAGATAAATTGTTATGTATGGATGTATGTGTAATGTAAACTGTTTTTTTGTTTAAAACCAATTTCAAAAAACTTATTTTTGTTGGTAAATTTTTAATATATAAAATTTTCGAATAGTTGGCAAACACTTATGTCACTTCAATTGTTTATTTTTTTATTTTCCATGTTTTGGCACGAATTAAAAAAATCAGCTGATGTTAGATGAAAAAAGCAATTTTATTTTTTGAAAAGAAGATTTCCCAGTAATTTTCGCGATTATGAAAATTATTAAGAGAACATTATTTTTTATTCCATAATGACGTTGTGTGAAACTCACCCTGGTTCACCGGCATCTTTCACTTCTTCTTTCTTTTCTTCTTTTACTTCATTTTCCATTTTTAAGACAGATTTCCAAGCACCGTATAGATTCTTTCGATCGAAAAACGTATATTATTGATATTGAAGAATATTTTTATAATGTGTTGCTTTAATAAATATATTTATGAATAAGAAATTGAAGTTTGAATTCCCTTACTAAATATCATGAAATTTTCATGGAATGGATTCAAATTTAAATATACAATTCAGTTATGAATTTATGTGGAAGGAAATTAATTTATTTTTGAACTTAATCATTTTTTCAAATCTTTTATTACATCAGAGTTATCATTGAATGAAAATTATAATATTTAATAAATTTGATAATGAATTTTAAGTTTTTTATAACATAAGAAATTCGGCCCGACATTATGTATACATTATGTATTTAATGTATACACACAAAAAAAATTGTTGACAATTAATTAGAAGCATTTTAACTCAAAGTTTTTCGCATAAATTTTTCAAAACTGAAGTAGAAAGAACTAAATAAATACTTGGTTAAACTTTAGAATTACTTGGCAACAATTTATACGGATATTTAAATTTGATTCGATGGCATTTAAATTTGATTCGATCGAAATTTAAATGTTGAAATAAAAAGATAAAGTCGCTTCATTTTAATCAGGTATATCGATTTACATTTTGTTTAACTCTTTTAAATTAAAAGTAATCACCCATGTTCCAGAAAACATGTTGTGTCAAATTTAAATTTCCCAAATTCACATATTTCATTTTATGCAAAATAAATTTATTAAAAAAAATTTTACAACCTTAATTGTTCAAAAAAAGAAAAAAAAAAAATATGTACAAAATTAAAAAAAAAAAAAAATAATAGAAGTATTTAGATTTGAAATTTAAAAAACTATCGATCGATTTAAATAACACACCAGAATATGACCAAATATTTTATTCACGAGATGCTACTATGAGACTGTAAAGGGTGATTCTTTTGCTATTTGGATTTTCAGTGTAAAAAAAAAGATTCGTGAGATGTGGCAGTGCCAAAAATGCTCAGTAAAGTTTGCCATTTCACCAGGAATAGCCGAACAATCGAACGAATCATTAAATTTTATTATCAAAATTCGTGTTGTGTAAGAAACTTGTTTCTATCGAAAAATTGTCTTCAGCGACGAAGTTCATTTTTGGCTCAATGGGTACTTTAACAAACAGAATTGCCGATTTTGGTGGGAAAAGCAGCCAGAGGCAGTTAAAGAGCTGTCAATGCACCATAAAAGATGCAGTGTTTGATGCGGTTTGTTGGCCGGCGACATCATTGGACCGGCGACGTCGCAACGTCACATTCAATGGAGCAAGGTACTGTGCTATGATTACCGACTTTTTTTGCCCAAAATGGAAGAATTGGATTTGGTTGACATGTGGTTTCAACAATGCCACATGACATGCGATACCATGAACCAATTAGGCCGAGTTTTTAGGGTGAAGGTTATCTTTAAACTCAGTCTATCGCAGTTTGTAACGGGAATACTGCTTTTAAAATTTGGTTTATTTTGTTTTATTTCAATGAAGACCAAAATGTTAATAAACTTGGAAATGGCTGACAAAATTCGTTTTCGGTTTAACTAAGCGAAGTTTAACTCACGTCCCAAAAACTCGGCCTTAATCTCACGTTTTTCAGCAGTCCATTGGCAGCCAAGATCGTGTAATTTGACTCCACTAGAATATTTTTTTGTTTCAACACCCAAATAGTTGAAAATCACTTCACTAAAAGATGCCAATTTGTACACATTTTCACTCACAAATTTTTAACCGCCGAACCGATTTTGCTTATTTTTAATATGAATCTTTTCGGAAGGTAAAAATTAGCAAAATCCGTAAAATTTTAGATAAAAAAAAGTTTTAATGCAATTTCCAAAAATGTGTTGCCTCTTTTTATTAAAAATTGCCTTAAAACTTTTTTTTGTATCTAAAATTTTACGTATTTTATTAAGTTTTTTTTTGTTTTGATTTTTATACAGACTTTTATCGTTGTGTGTGTTAGATTGCGCAGGTAACTTGTGTAGTCTATTTGCCGTATTAGCCTAATATTTTGATATATTCCAAATGGAATGAAAAACTGATATATACCCTCATCACATACGTTACAGGGTATCAAAATTATATTTAATAGTGGGAATAAAGTGACTAGACACCAAATCGTATTTTTCTCTCGAGGGGAACAATATTTTGCCCTAACGGCAATTGGCCTCAAGTATCCCGTTCTGGCACTTACCCACTAGATCTCATTTCCAATAACATACAATCCTAATATCAGAAAATTAAAGCTCGCAAAAAATCATCAAACTTTTCCTAAGAAAATATTTCGATAATTCCAGCAGAACTATTTAATTTATTTTTTATTTTTTCATTTTGTTGCCGAACGTAGGGGCCCTTAGAGCAAAACATTGGTCTCTTCGAGACAAAAATATCGATATGTCATACTTTAAGATCTGACACTGAAATTTTTGTCAATTCATGATTTCAAACTCGGTGTTATGTGCCAAATCTATGATTTTCAGCAATAATCGCGTAAGCCTATTTTGCTCGATTTTATTATTGATTAATATCGGCGTTTACATTGGTCCAGAAAAATTTTAAAAACTGTGGACCATTTCCGATATTTCTTACCAAAAAACAACGTAGCTTCAGTATTCAACAGACAAATTATTTTCGTCGAAAGCAGCAGAACATAAATTGTACACATGTTATGTCTGAACACATTTGTATGTTATTTTTTCCCTCGATTAATCGCCTCTTTTTCTGTTAATGTTGGAACAAACATTTTAAAACTTAAAAAAATATTCGAACTGAATAATCGGTTAAAAAATTAAATTTTTAATATTTTTAAACTTTCAATGCCAACATAAAGAAGAGCTCGAGTATTTTCTCAGAAATCAGCAAATTGACGTAATGCTTATTTCTGAGACCCATTTAACCCTGAGAAGTTCATTTTCAATTCGCGGGTACACAATGTATGATACTAAGGACTCAAGAGGCAGGTCATGTGGAGGATCAGCTATTCTCATTAAATCTAGATTAAAACATTTTCTTATGTGTGATCTTTGCGAAAATTATCTTCAGGCCACTACTATATGTTTTGAAGAATTCGATAAGGACTTAATGATTTCGGCAATTTATTCTCCCCCCAGATTCTCCATAACGGAGGATCAGTACACAGGCTATATCGAATCATTAGGACCGCGTTTTCTGGCAGCTGGATACTATAATGCCAAGCATACATTCTGGGGGTCACGGCTTGTTACCCCTAAGGGCCGTGTTTTGTTTAATACAATTTCTAAGCTGGATATGGATGTGATCTCTAGTGGAGAACCCACATACTGGCCAACAGATCGTCGGAAAATACCCGATCTGATAGACTTTGGAAAAACAATGTATATTGCAAGAGAATTGGTCCATGTAGAACCATTATTGGATCTCTCATCTGATCACACACCTACAGTTGTTACTATTTTAAACCCCCGAGGAATTGTACCCCCCTCTGGTGACTTAGCAATGACAGGCAAAACAACAGATTAGTTGAAGTATAAAAAATTTATCAGTACACATTGCTCGGAAAACATACCGCTAAGAACACCGGAAGATATCGACCTCTCGATTCAAAATTTTGAACTAAATCTCAAACTTGCTGCTCAACTTGCTACCAAACCCCCCCGACACAACAGACAAAATATTATTTTGTCTGCCGATGTCGAACGACTCTTAAATGAAAAAAGAAGAGCTCGAAGAGAGTGGCAACAGCACAGATCTCCTCAACTTAAGGAACGGTTGAAAGAATGCACTAAAAAATTAAGAAAACTACTTGAACATAAGAGAACTGCTTCATTAAACAGATATCTTGAAAATTTAGATCCAACATCAAGAACTGATTACTCATTATGGCGTGCAACGAAAAATTTAAAAAGACCTGTCTTATGTAAGCCTCCTTTGAGAAAATCAGACGGAGGTTGGGCTAGAAATGATACTGAAAAAGGAGATCTGTTTGTAGAACATTTAAGAAAAGTATTCACGCCAAATATAACAAGTTCTGTAACAGAGTTGCCACCGATTTTACCCCAGCACCGAGCAGCTACCCGATTAACGTTTGAGATGAGAGAGGTGGAAAAGGCTATTTTTGAACTAAACCCCAAAAAAGCTCCTGGTATCGATGGAATCGGTAACAAGATGCTCTTGGAGTTACTCCGTATAGCATTAAAGATAATTCTCTTTATTTTTAATGCTATTATACGCCTTGAATACTATCCCCCAGAATGGAAAGTTTCACTCGTTAAAATGATACCCAAGCCAGGCAAAGATCACACAAAAGTGGAATCGTATAGGCCTATAAGCCTATTATCCAATTTGTCAAAGCTGTTCGAGAAAATCCTTATGGAAAAGATAACTGTTTATGTGGAACAAAACAACTGTATTCCAGCACACCAATTTGGCTTCAGGAGAAAACACAGCACCATTGAGCAAGCCCACAGGCTAGTTACTGTTGTCAGAAAAACGTTCGAGGAGAAAAAATACTGCTCTGCCCTTTTTATCGATATTTCACAGGCTTTCGATAAGGTTTGGCATGAAGGTCTACTGTTTAAAATAAAACTTTTGTTACAAACAAAAACTCACAAGCTACTCGAAAGCTATATAACAAATCGAAAATTCACTCTTGCTGAAAAAAGTTTTGTCAGCTCTCCTCAAGATGTACAAGCCGGAGTTCCACAAGGTAGCATTTAGGGTCCTCTGTTATATATCATTTATACTTCAGACATGCCATTAGATATTAATACCCACACATCGACTTTCGCTGACGATACTGCAATCTTAAGCGTCCACGATGACTCAAAAATAGCGTCTAGAATGTTACAGACTCACATTTCACAATTGGAAGCTTGGTTGGATAAGTGGAAAATTAAGGTGAATGAACAGAAATGTATCCACATTACTTTCACACTGAGAAAAGAGACGTGTCCACCCATTAAAATTAATAATCTGAATATACCCCAACACACATGTGTGAAATATCTCGGTATTCACCTTGACCGTCGACTCACGTGGAAAAATCATATAGATGCGAAAATAACTCAGATGAGGCTAAAAACTGCTCAACTCGCTTGGCTTACTGGCGAAAACTCTAAACTAGGCCTGGACTGCAAATTACTCATTTACAATTCGATCATGAAACCCATATGGTGCTACGGAATTCAGCTCTGGGGTACTGCCTCTGCGTCCAATATAGGGAAAATTCAGAGAATGCAAAATAAATTCTTGAGGACGATCGCGAACGCACCCTGGTATGTTAGGAATTACAACATACATAAAGATCTGAATGTATCCTTGGTCAAAGATAAAATTATTAGACACTGTCAACGCTATTTAACAAAACTGGAAACACACCCCAACATACTAGCCCGTAACTTAACTAATAATCACGGCCACCAGCGTCTTAGAAGGAGGGACACTGCGGATCTGGTCCGCTAATAATAAGGAGAAATAATGGTCCCAGTTGAACCACATAACATAAGTCTGGCACTGGCTGGACTTAATAATTAATATTTAGTTTAAAGATTTGGATAATTATTGTTAGTTCACAGTTTTTAAAAGTGAAGATCCAATAAATAATATGAAATATGGAAAAAAAAAACTTTCAATGAAAAAATGGCACGAAAAATTTAGACAAAAAAACACTAACTAAACTACAATCAAATACTTTTAAAAACGAACGAAAAAATCCTTAAGGATAATATGTATAACTATATATGATTTAAAAAATACAATAAACGATTTTTAATTTTTATTTGAATTCCTTAAAAAATCTAACTTGTAAATTATATCTTCATGTCTTTCAAGCTAAATGCAACCTTGTTTTCGATGCCATAAAACACACAACTGGCATTATTCCATCTCTCAAGGAAATTCTTTTAAAATCGATTTCCAATCACATCAATTTTACAAAATGTTTACCTAAATTTTATGATATAACACATTATAACTGGCTTCAGAAGTGGTTTTGGAATTATCTCTTTAGAGTAATTTAATTAGTTACTTTTGGAGTAATTTGAAGCAAAAGTCGTGGATGTTAAAAGTGACAGGGAAAAAAAGATTTTACAAATGACAAGAAGTCGTTTTTTGCAACAGAATATTTAGTTTTAAATAATTGCTCCAGGTTCTAAGAAATAATTTACTTTTTAAAATTCTCAGATTCTTCTTAGAATATGAGAACTTTTTGTAAATACATCGAGTTTATAGTTCACGTAGATAGCTTCAACATTTTAGCAAAATAGTAAGTACATTTTTTAAATATTATTCGATCTCTCTGTTTTAATTATATATTTTTTTAAAATTTATTATGCTCGAGATCATAAAAATTTAGTGTTTACTATTCGTTTGTAACATTTAATTATGATCTCGAGCCTGATAAATTAAAATAAATATTCCTTTTTAATTTATCTGTGAATTTTTGATAAAAGCACCTGTTTAAAAAAACACACAATTTACAGAATTGTTAAATGTCGATACTTTCGAATATTTAAACTCAATATTTTTCAAGTATTGACACGATACTACTCAATACTTTTTACATATTCACACAACAACTGAGTTTTATTTTCATACCGAAAAAACATTGTTTCATTTTCATAGTGTTCTTATTGAAAAATTGCGCTTATTTGCAGGAAACTCTAAAAAACTGTTGGTACTCAATACCCAAAAAATAAAGCAAATATTATCAGATCCGAAGATTTGAAAAAGCTAAAACCTCCAGAAAAGGCAGCGATTAAATAAAACACCTTTTATAAAAATTGTTTTGAATTTCTTAAAACCAGTTTCGTTACAAAAAATTAATAAAATTTAAAAAAATAACATGGAATTTTGTAACTAATTTAACTTTAGTTGATTTGTCGAAAAATTTTGAAAAAATTAAAGAACTAAAGCGGGGAAACAAGTTTGTCAAAAATATTTCGGAATTCGCTTATTTGCACAAAGACAGAAGAAACTTTACAAGGTGTGGACCTCAAAATAATACGCGTGTTCAAAAGTTTTATTTACTATAAAATCTTGTAAATTTTTCTTTAGTCGACCTAAGGGTTTTTTGTCAAAATACTGCAAATATTTGTTTTTTTTTTTTTTTTTTTTTTGCAGAAATCAAACTAGCATATTTTGAAAATAAAAACACTGCCAGATTTTTATAGTCTTTAATAGAAAACCTCTAAAGCCCAAACAGTGACAGTTCTGTCAAATTTTGTTTGCTTATTTAGAAAATGTTTAAATTTGTATACTTTTCCAGTAAACTTTTATAAAATTTACTCAGTAACAAAATTACTGATATTAAGACAAAATACTTCCATCTTACTTCTGATATTTACTTAATTTTTTTTTTTTACTTTTTTAAAAAGTAATTAATAATTTTTTGTTTTTCAATCAGCTGTTTTCTTTTTTTATAAATTCTTAACTGGAAAAAATTTCCAGTAAAAACCAGCAGGTTCTCTTGCATCGAGCTGTCACTTTACTCTCTATTTTTGCTCTCTCCTTACTGAGGATTTGTGTAAAAAAACATCTTCCAGTAAAAACTTTTAGAAATTTGTACGATTTACTTCCACTAAACAGGCCTGACAATACTTTCTCTTCAAATCCTCATATGTATTCCTCACATTTGACATGATTCTTTAAAAAGTCTCATAATGCTTTGAATTTGCCCGAACAAACACTTTGTAAACCAAGTAGACTTAACTTGATTTTTCACAAAAAAGCAGCTCTCCGTGTTCTTATTGATGAAAGATGTACATTTATGTAACATTAATTAATTAATTAATTATTGACCCGTATAAACAATTATTCAATATTCGTAATTTTTCAAATAATGTCCTGACCGGTTAATTGACAGGGTCGAAAAATTGGAAACACTGGTTTTTCCCAAGGAATTAACGGACCACGATTTCTGCACACACTTTAAGTCTGCGTAACAATATGTATTTGCATCTTTCTCTAGGATCTTTTTTATTTTAAGATTTTTGCTTTAAATATTTACATAAAATTCCAGTTAAAAAAAAAAAATAATTAAAAAAAATTATACAGACTACGTAATTTTAAATAGCACTTTTTTGGCGCTCTTGAAAATTTTGATTTTATTGCTGAAAACCATAGAAATTTCAAAATTAAAAAAAAAAAAATGTAGTAAAAAAGGCCAAATTCCAAAATATAAATTTCAATAATAAACTCGATCATTTCTCTTAGATATACATAAATTACTTGCATTTTGATAAAAAAAAAAATTCGAAATTAATTAATTTATGTATAAAAAGGAATTTATATTTATACCTAATTCCATATAAATCGAATCAATTCTTTTTAAGCTCTGAAATTTAGACTACAAACAAAAGATTATAAAATCGATTTCTTACTAAAAATTGTTTTTAGTTTAAGTAAATATATATCACTGGCATCATTTTAATATAATTCTGGTGCCAAATTTAAGGAAAAAAATCAATAATGTAATAAATTTTTTTTATACAAAATGTTCAATTTTAATGATAAAATTTGATTTCGGATGGTTTAATATCGGTTCCTAAACTGTATTATTAAATTCATTCTAAGTTTTCTTATTTCACTTGTATTACTACACACTTGAGAAATTGTGAAATTAAAGTTTGATTTTATATTTATATGTACGTATGTATGCATGTGTAATAAAATGTTCATGTGTATGTATGTGTGTATGTAGTGAAAATATACATACAGTTTTTCTTTTTTTCTATTTTGACAAATAAATGAAAATACATATTTTTTATAAACATTTTCCATAAACCTTTTAAATAAAAATAAATCATAATTAAAATGACGTTAAATCGATTTCTCACATTGAATTTAATATGAAAGTTTGAAATAAAATTTTGAAACACAATACTTAATTGTGCATGTTTGAAAATTCTTAAAAAAATGAACTTACATTTTAATAAAAATTATCAAATTCAAACACACGCGATTTAATGTTCGAATTACGGATTGACAATTGTTTGGGAAATTTCTTCAAAGAAAACCCTTTGTTGTTGTTAAATTTACATAAAATTGCACTTGAACTAAATATGAAACGAAATATAGAACCCAACAATAGAAAAACAATGAACGGAATTTGTATACAAGTGCAGGTTATAAAAGATAAGAGGCTAAAATAATCAATATACATATTTTACTTACATATTATTTTTCGTTAGAGTTGTGTTTTCTGTGTGTAGGATAGATTTAGGAGAGGTGTTTAAAAACTGCTGTTTCGTTTGCGGCCGAGGGTCTGTTGTCGGGGTTAGTCCGTTTACACCAGCTAAAGTTTGCCAATGTTTAAGTTAACAACTATAATGATGACGACGATGGCAACGAGTAAGACGACAGCGTGTAAAAGAAACTCTCACTTCGTAATAACTGCTGATAACGGTACTTGAAGAAGGTTTAGTGATGGTGGTGGTGTTAAATGTTAAATTTTATTTAATATAACAGTAAAGAGTGTCAAAAACACTTCGTTGTTTAGATGTTGTTGTTATTCTTCTCTGTATTGTTTTGTTTTTGCAATTGGTTGCTCTTTTTGCAAATTTAATTGATTTTTTTTTTATATTGAATGAAGTCAACTATTTGCCGTGACAAAGACTCTAAGCGCACACAAGGCGTGAGAGTCCTTTTTTACAAATAAAAGCTAAAAAGCTTTCGTTTTTTTATTCGTATAATCGCCGTAAAAGTTGAATATACTGGAACACTACTGAAAGAAAAAATTTGTATAAAAAAATTATTTTTTTTTTTTATATAATTTTTTCATAATTTTGTAGATTTTGCGAATTTTTTTGAACTAAAAGTATTTTGTTAACATTTTTTTAATACAAATTTTGTTTTTTTTATTTATGAAAATTTTTATTATTACATATTTTCCCTTAATTATTATTTTATTAATTTTATTACTTTATTTCCATTCAATTCCATAAATTTATTAATTTTTTTTTAATTTAAATTTCATTAACTTCTTGTTATACTCATTCACCAAAAAATAAAAAAAAGTGGAAAAATCAATGAAAATTTTCACTTGAAAACGTCATGTGTACATTAATATACATATAGAATTTACATCAAAAATTTTCTAATACTCTATCGATATGTTTGTGGCTTTATAAAACTTAACTAGTTTTTAAAAACAATTTTCTATTATATTTTAAAAATTTTTTTTTCATAATTTTTATTAACTTTTTGATTAATTTTTTAGTATTTTGTATTAAATTTTTAATTTTTCTTACAAGAGCTCCGCACCAAATAATATATTTTTGTTTTATCTTAACACTTACAGTAAAATTTTCCAACTGTAATTCGTTTTTCACGTATGCCGTTGAAAAGCTCTATATAACCGTTATACGTATGTATGGTAGTATCACACCAAACATGGCGAATTAGTTTATTATATAGTTGTCCTTTTCTAAAATATTGCAATTCGTTGAGTGTTTAGGAAATAACGAATACGAAACGTTTTTGGGTGTTTTTGCAAAAAGCATGCGTATAGAAAAATTTGCAGGGTGTAACTTTAAATTTTATTATCATCTCATGTCATATTGAACTGTAAAATATTTCGTATCATAAATAAAATCCAACAATGACGTTTTGTGGAATCTTAAAAATAATTTAAACTATACACTGAGATAAATATATTTAATTATCTTTATCATATAAGTGAAGTATTTCATAAAATCTAGAAAGTTTCGTTGGTATGTAGCCAATGAAACTTTTTGTTGACTTAATTAAATTTGTGATTTGTAACAATTTAATTTTTTTTCTCTTTATTTTTTCTGCAACTTAGTCAATAATGACTATCGAGCAGATTTTTTTCTAGTACTTACAAGGTTTTAAAACAAAAAAACATTATACTAATAATACATACACATGTATGTTCGTAGTAGTATAAGTGCTCAAAAAAGTTTTTCAGTTGAATTGAGGTGCGTTGGCTAAGCACAAAGGCAAGTCCATGATGCTCAGACTATAAATTGTCCTTTGTACCGAGTTTGACAGTTAAAATGTAGTATTTGTTTGTGATTTTTAACTGTAATTATATTTGTTTTTTATTGGAAAATTGAAAAAACTATTATGACAGTTATTAAAAAAAAAACAATGCAAGAAATTCACTCTATTTTGTAACAGCTTTTTTAAAGCAGATATTTTTTATATTTTAATAATTGTATGAAAAAAATGCCGGTAATTATTTTTTCTTAATTATGATGTCGTTATCGGTCAACATCATGAAAACTTAAAAAACTATTTTATTATCTGAGAGATAATGCATACATGTTTGACAAAAGAACTTATTTCAAAAATACAATTTTACAGAAACGCCGAACTGTGCACATATCATCTGAATTTATTAAAATTAACTGTAATTCGTAACTAAATAAAACGGTTTTTCATTCCTGTACGGTCCAGTTCTGGTATTTTATTGCAAAACTTAGTCTTAAAAAAATAAAACAAAAATATTATTTAGTTAAAAACACACGGTTCTATTATCTTACATTTTTGGATGTGTTTCTTGCTCACACGTTGTTCTCTCCCACCAAATCGTTAGGTTTTTTACGCCTTAGGCGTCTGGGTTGAGTATGTTGAACCAAAATTTGGGCTTCAGGATTTATATGATTATGTTTCTTCTGAAAATCAGCACCAAAGATTGGCCAATCAACAATTTTATGAACAATTTAATTTTATTTATTACGACTTATCAAACAACAAATGTCAAAATTGTATGGAATTACCAATGCGCTCAAAAAAGTTTGTTGGTAAAATGTACTAAAAATGGCAATTAAAATAAAGATTAAAGGTAAATATATTTATTTTAACCTAAAAATTCAGTAAAAATACCTAAGAAGATCGTAAAAATAACTGACAAATTTTTATTACAAACTTTTTGAAGGAACTGACGAAATTTGCAAAAAAAACTACTGTTTTTACAGTTAATTTTTTTTGAGTATGGTAAACATATATTTTACTAAAAACTATAAAAAAAAATTTTTGATTCCAAAAAAACAAATTAACTGAACTTACTTCATCCTACTTAAAATTTAAAATAGAAATTCTTAACGCTTTTTTAGTTATATTAATTATAACATTAATTAAAGTGTACAGTGTAATTTTATTTGAAACTAACTAACATTGCAGTTATCTTTAACTGTAGTTAAAAGACCTTCAATATCTTTTTTACCTACAATAACAGTTAATTTTACCAATATAATTTTACTGAAACAAAAACTACTGATTGCTACGCAAGCAACTGTCATGTAGTAGCTGACAATATTTCTTAAGTTCAGTTTTTATCACTTTATCGTACCGTTTCTTTATGGATTGCAATTCTCTAACTTTTAAGTACAAAATTAAATTGCCAAAATTCGATAAGTAACAAAGCTCGTTAACATTTTTCTCTAACTTTTTTTTACCGATACTTGTAGCTGAAACAAGGAAAATAAATTTTGGAAAATTCATGTTTACGATTTTTGTCGTTACTTTATAAAATTTCATAGGAAATAAAATTCAAAATAACAACCTATGTCGGTACCTCTTTTTAAATACATATTTTAAACCAATAACCCAACAAACATATATATCAGTAGATCATTCCTTTTTAACATGTCGAAATATAGGTCTAAGACCCAAACAAGTATAAACATATATTATTATTATTTATTTATTTAATCCTTATGCGATTTTAAGTCGATTTAGGAATGTCAGTCTGTTGAAATGGCGATAGATTATTTTTTTAAGCTCCAAGATAATTTTTTCTAAAAATTTTGACGATTTTTTGCCCACTATACCTGGCAGCACTGGAGACACACTCCAGATAACGAGTTTTTTTCTGGCAACATTGTTAACCAAAAATTACGTGGCAACCATAAAATTAAAGTTTTTTTCAAACAATTGTAAAAGATATAATAGCGGAAACAACAATATTTTTTCCATATGAACAAGTGTTTTATTAGGTGTCAAAATAAAATATAGAAAAATGTAATAAAATGTGAAAGAAAATTGATAAAATCAAAGCTTATATCATAATCTACAAGAAATTAATAAAAAAAGAAGTAATTATTCAATTACCCTGAAAATGTGAAGAAAAAATCATATAGAAAATTGCTAAGTCAGTGTTGTTGTGGTTAATATTAAATAGAAATATTAATAAGAAATTAAGAAAAATATCAATGTTGAATCATTACAATAAAGATAAAAATATAAAAAACAAGTAAAAAAGGGCTAAATTCGGCTGTGCCGAATCTTTGAATACCCTCCACCATTGAGGCTGAAGATGATATACGTATATACTAAATTTTGCATGAACTGTAATATGAATATGTTTTGTCAATTTATGTAACGAACTTTTGTTATTTAGTTTTAGTAATGTTATTTTTTTAGTTTAAGCAATGTTATTTACAGAGGTCTGCTCTGTTAGCGACTTTAACATTGTTGATTTTTACGTTAACTTAGTTATCAGAGTAACACACATATAGCTCTAAGAATGTTTTTATTCTCATACTATGTAAGACAATAAATGTAATCGAACAATAAGAAGACTTAATAAAATTTTTACTTACTTAACAGAAAGAAAAAAAATAGATACAGAAAAATTGTACAAATTTTTATGGCAAATTTAGAGGTACCTTCACATTTTCACTCATAACTTTTGAACCGCTTGACCGATTTTGCTCATTTTAAATACCAAACTGCTCGGGAGGATGTTCAATAATCTGGTTAAAAATAGGCACCCCCGCTTGCGTCTTCGCGTCGTGATCGTGATTTCAACAGACAGACAGACAGACAGACGGACGGACAGACAGACGGACATCGCTAAATCGACTTAAAATTCCATAAGGATCACGAATATATATACTTTATGGGGTCTTAAACCTATATTTCGACATATTACAAACGGAATGACAAACTGATATATACCCTCACCATATATGGTGGAGGGTATAAAAATATTATAGAAAATTGTTAATAAATGGTTGGTAAAATATCACAAAAAAAAATCCACCATCTTATTAGTCCGTTAATACAGATGTTCATATGTGTCGTAGCAATTTTTTAAACCGTGTTAGTTTGTTTTGTTATATCGTGTATGTAGATCGTATAACAAGACCAAACTGTGTTACCATCTAACTATAAAGTGGCGCACCAAATAACAAATGTAAGTTCCCAAAATATCTAAAGGTTATCCCATATTTAAATCTTTGTGGTTTTTATGACTACATTTTAGTACTAAAATGTAAGTGATGCCAAATTAAAGTCTTTTGTCTTTGTATCTGCTTTAGTTTTTCCCAAAAAGATTTTTTTTGTAAAATGTATTCATCCTGCAAATTGTAAGTTTTAATTATTTAAATGCTTAAAACGTTTATTATGAGTACTCAAACATATTTAGCGCATTTTTTTAGAGAAAATACCTTGTATCAGTGGTTTAATCTGGAATTTTTGATAGTCTAACGATAAAAATCTTTAAATTTTGCTGGTCCGGATTTTTGGTATCGGTTAACCGGTTTTTTATTTAAACATATTTTTCTAATTTTTTTAACATATTTTAACTATTTTAACTAGCGTTGCCAAATGGGACACAATATTCGCTAAGTTAAAGCATAAAAACTGACATTGCAGTCAGTAGTAATAGTTATTAATTTGAAGTTGTTAATTAAGACTGTGTTAAACTTAATGAAAATTATTTTATTGCAAAACTTTTGAAACTTTGAATTTAAAAAAAATAAAATGTTCTATAAAATTAGCTAAGACATCAACTTGGCGGCATCTTGAATTAAATATAATTTGTCTGCCTGCGTACATTGATAAAATTTGCTACTAAATAATGCAAAATTTTAGAATTTGCTGTCAAATTATCATTCCTAGTTTTGACATTTTTTTAAAAATATGGATTTTCTTAGAGTTTTCATTTTATTTAATTATTTATTTTATTAACAATGTTATCAATTAATGAATTTTATAACATTTTTGAAATTTCGACTGGCTTTAAAGTAAAAATTCCGAAAAAATGTTTGAACTGCTGCAAAAAATTCAAATAACGAAATTCAAAAATCTTGAAATATTTTTAAGATAAACCTACTAGGTGGGCGGATTCGTGTATGTTGAATAAAAGCGCTGAATCTTTGTGACCGGCTAACCGTTTTGTTTTTGTAAACACAGAAACCGGCTTTTTAAAAAAAAAACAATTCTTGCATCGACAGTTTTACAAAAAAAAAAAAAAAAAACATGTGAAACGCAACCTTATTCTGGTTTCAATAGCCGATGTATTCATGTTATTTCTCTATCTAATAAGATATTTTACCAAATAAAATGTGTTTATTTCATTTCCCATTGCATGAACACTGGGTTGTTAAAAACATATGGTTTTATGCAGTTCAAGTCGTTGTTATTATTTGTTTTCTGTCAAAAATTGTTAACTTATATTTATATTAAATAAGTTTGATGTTTACATTAGGTTAACAAAATTTAATTTAGTAACGCAATTTTTTCCTTATAAAATGTTTTCATTCAAATTATTTCTGTCAAGTATAACTTGACAGTTTGGTTATTAAACGGCGTTAGTGCAGTAACTTTGTAGTCTATATGGGACATTGACGTGTCAAAAAATACGACGTTGTTTTGTGAATAAAAAAAGGAAAAATTTTTTTCACCACTCTTGTATTTTACAAATTTATTTGTTAATATAAAAAGATTATTAAACTATACACGTGAATTAAAGTCAATAAAACATATAATTATTATAATTTTGAGTGTTTGAAACTTAAAAGTCTGGCATCAAAATGGTTTTAGCAGATTTGGGTAGAAAAATTACCACTGCCTTGCATTCGCTAAGCAAAGCCACCGTAATCAATGAAGAGGCCTTAAATTCTATGTTAAAAGAAATATGTGCTGCTCTCTTGGAAGCTGATGTTAACATACGTCTTGTCAAACAGCTACGTGAAAATGTAAAGGCAGTAATTGATTTTGATGAAATGGCTGGGGGTTTGAACAAAAGACGCATGATCCAAAGTGCGGTGTTCAAAGAGTTGATCAAATTAGTTGATCCTGGTGTTAAGCCCTACCAACCCATTAAGGGTAGACCTAATGTTATTATGTTTGTCGGTCTGCAGGGTTCTGGTAAAACGACAACATGTACCAAGTTGGCATATCACTATCAGAAACGTAATTGGAAGTCATGTTTGGTTTGTGCTGATACTTTCCGTGCTGGTGCCTACGATCAGGTTAAACAAAATGCCACCAAGGCACGCATTCCCTTCTATGGTAGTTATACAGAAATTGATCCAGTTGTCATTGCCCAAGAGGGTGTGGATATGTTTAAGAAAGAAGGTTTCGAAATGATTATTGTCGATACTTCGGGTCGTCACAAGCAGGAAGAATCTCTTTTCGAAGAGATGTTGGCGGTTGCTAATGCCGTTAATCCGGATAATATTATTTTCGTTATGGACGCCACTATTGGACAGGCTTGTGAAGCTCAAGCTAAGGCTTTTAAGGAAAAAGTCGATATTGGTTCTGTCATCATTACCAAATTGGATGGTCATGCTAAGGGTGGTGGTGCTCTTTCAGCAGTTGCTGCCACAAGTTCCCCAATTATTTTCATTGGTACTGGTGAACATATAGATGATTTGGAACCATTTAAGACTAAGCCATTCGTTAGTAAACTTCTGGGTATGGGTGATATTGAGGGATTGATCGATAAGGTATGTATGGAATTTATTTTGTTGAAATTGTAAAAAAAAGAAGCATATATGGATATGGTTTAGTTAAAAAATTTTGTTGGTAAATAGAATTGAAATGTTAACAAAAATAGTTCTCATAAAAAAATGGTAGGCATAAGTTAGTTTATGCATATCGCATAAGCGAAAATTCCTAAATCCGGATGAAGGCCGGCTTAACAAAAATAGTTTTTTAAACACTTTCAAATTAAAAAAAAAGAGTTTTTAAAAATTCGCTTTCTTTGGTTATGTAATATATTATCAAACGATTTTATTGAACGGTTTAATTTTGTATGGGAAATTATTTGATGTTGATCTGTTATTTTGGTAAATGAATTTAAAACAATTTATAAAAACTAAAAATAATATGATTATATGATCTAAAATCCTACTAATTACACAGTACAACAGCCAATCTGGGGGGTGAGAAATTCCAAGTCAGGGTGATGGTACTAGGTCAGTATAGTAAAACCCTCAAAGGGTTTGGCGTTCGTATGTGTTAGTTTTTTTTATGACCTTTTAAATTTTTTCTTATCTTGATGTTTTTTCGCTTGGTTGTAACATTTTGGCAAAAACGTAGTTTAACATAACTCGAGAACCCCCCCGAAAATTAAGAATTACAATTTCTCTAATATGTTTCTTTACCGTTTTCCTATATGTGCAACACTTTCGAAGTTAAAAATGAATGTATGAAGGGAAAAAAGTATTTTTTTCCTAAAAATTTAAATATTTTTTTTTTTAAATTCATAAAAAATCCAAAATGGAAAAAAGTACCAAAACTAATTACTTTCGCGTAAAGTCACATAACTCATGAGCAAAAAAAGGCATAGATCATGGAAATCGATGCACGCGTTTCTCATTTATTCACAATTAGGTAAATGTATGAATTTCAAACATTTGCTCCAGATATGCACAACATTATTTGGAGAAAACATTGACACCCACAAGCCGAACTCTCTCATATTTTTCTACTGTTCTAAAAGAGAAATATTGATGTGGCAACACTGTTTCTCTAATGTTCACATAAAACATGCATTGTCATTATACTTCTCTTTCTCACACTGGTTCTGTGATTTTTGTCATTCAACAAGTGCCGACGAACGCGAACAGTAAAAGTGATTTTTCTCCAGTTTTTTAAAAGTGAACAAAACTGAAGAGAATATGGAACTGTGCAAGCCGGATATAAATAGCTTTTGCTACTGCTGTGGTCAATATGTCTCAACACATAAAAAAAGGGGAAATTTCAGTACTGATTTTGTTCAAACATACCAGATGTACTTCAACCAAAATGTTATAGTGAACGAAAATTGGGTACCAAATATAGTGTGTAAAAGCTGCTACAACCGTCTAATGGATTGGAAAAATAGAAGACGTGAAAGTATGCCATTCGGTATCCCAACGACTTGGACTAATCCTGGCGAAGGTCACAATCCATTGAATTGTTATGCATGTGCGAATAAAGGAGCCGCAAAAAGGATAAGAAAATCGTATAATTACGTTGGTGTTGCAAGTGCCGCAACACCATTGCCTCATTCGGACCACATTCCTGTGCCAAAAGCTTCTAGCCCAGATATTTTCTCTTCTGCGACTGCTCCGACATATCATGCACGTGATGATCCCCCATATGAGCCATCAGTGTCCAATGACCCAATTTTAATAAATCAAAATAAGCTTGATTCAATTGTTGCCAAGTTGGAATTAACACAGCATAAATCGGAAGAGCTGGCTTCCATTTTGAAATGAAACAATTTGTTGGCACCCGGTGTGAAAGTCACAGCTTATCGAAGTCGTCAGGCAACACTCCAAAGTTTATTCCTTGTGAATGATGAAAAAACTTCTGCATATTGCCCGGATGTAGGAAAATTGATGGACGCAATGGAAATAAAATATGAAGCAGATGACTGGAGATTATTTTTTGGCAGTTCAAAACTCAGCTTGAAGGCGGTTTTACTGCATAAGACCAATAAAAAACCTTCAGTTCCAATCGCCTATAGTACAGAAACGAAAGAAACATATGATGCACTGGAAAATATTTTAAAAATGGTTAACTACGCCAAACATATGTGGCGCATATGCTGCGATTTAAAAGTTGTAGCAATTCTTTGCGGTCTTCAAAGCGGCTATATAAAATATATGTGCTTTTTGTGCGATTGGGACACACGATTTTCCGGTGACCAATATGCATGCCACGGATGGAAACTCAGATAGCACAGCAGGTTACAAACGGCCAATATTATTCGTGAGCCTCTAGTGCCGAAGGAGAAGATATTGCTGCCTCCACTGCATATTAAACTTGGAATTGTTAAGAATTTTATCAAAACTGTCGCCAAAAGAGATGAAGTTTTCTTGTGTTTGAAACTAATTTACCCGAGACTCAGCGAAAGTTAAATTAAAGAAGGTAAGTTATAATATCACATTCATTTCCCATGATTTTCCATCTTAACAAATTAATTTTTTCCAATCAGGCGTAGTAAATGGTCCAGATATACGAAAGCTGATTAAAAGTGACGCATTCAACAATATTTTGATTGACGCTGAATTGAATGCATGGCAGGCAATCAAAGAAGTAATAGAAGGCTTGTTGGGAAAGCATCGTTCTAACAACTACGATGTTTCTGTCGCAAGTATGTTAAGAGCATTCTCGGAAATTGGTGTCCACATGTCCTTGAAAATTCATTATTTACATCATCATCTGGACTACTTCAGCAAACAATTGGCTACCAAATCTGATGAACAAGGTGAACGCTATCATCAAGTTGCTATGCCATTTGAAATGAGGTAATACTGATTTTTTATTTTTTCAAACTCATTTTAATAAAACAAAAACTTACAGATATAGAGGCAAAAAGTCGCCGAGTGCAATAATTGCGGAAATTTGCTGGTGGAGTAAGCTTGTGTGGCAAGACAAGGATGATCTTGATGATAAAGAATTTTCAGGAGATGCAGAAGGGCCAACAGTGGAGTCACACATTGACATTATGTGTGGTTCAGAAACTGATGATAGCGATGAATGCGATGCCACTAGTCCCGAACAACCACCATCGAAAAAGTCTAGGCAATATTTATTAAAATAAATAAAAATAAATAAAATAAAAATAAAAAATTATAAAAATGTTTACTTATTTTTTTTAGTAGTTTATGGCCAGAAGTCTGGAGTTATTGGGGAAAATTTATAAAAAAGGCGATAAATGACACTTTTTTGAATAAAAACAAATATATATATTCTTGTCAAAATGGGATACCTTGTAAATAAAAGCAGAACGCGTTAATCGATTTCTATGATCTATGTCGCATTTTGTTTTAGGTTATGTGACTTTACATGAAATTAATAACACTTGATCCTTTTTTCCGTTTTGGATTTTTTAGGAATTTAAAAAAAAAAAAATTTTAATTTTTAGACAAAAAAAATATTTTTTTTTTCTCCACAAATTTATTATTACCGGCAAAACTGTTGATTATAAAGAATAACGTTATATGAACGGATTAAAGAAATTGTAATTCTAAATTTTTTTGAGTTTGTTTTAGCAAAATCGGACAAGTGGTTCTCGAGTTATGTTAAACTACGTTTTTGCCAAAATGTTACAACTAAGCGAAAAAACATCAAGATAAGGAAAAAATTTAAAAGGTCATAAAAAAAACTGACACATACGAACGCCAAACCCTTTGAGGGTTTTACTATACTGACCTAGTACCATCACCCTGACTTGGAATTTCTCAGCCCCTAGACAATAATCCCAAAAATGTTCCATAGTGTTATCATTCATTTTATTTATTTCTTTTAAAATTTCCATTTTCATAATTTGAAATAAATAATGTTTTTATCTAAATCTAACACTTGCTAATATGTGAAAGAAAAATTTAAAATTTTGCAAAATTGAAATTACTGTAATAAATTTTAGTTAAATTTATTTTTTAATCCTTTTTGGATTTTTCTTTCACATACTACCAAGTGTTAGATTTAGACAAAAATATAATTTTGTTTAGTTTAAAAAGACCAAAAAATCTAAAAATTAATCCGATGATTAAAAAATAGGCCTAAAGTCTTTGCACAATGAAAAAATCATAGTTAAATCAATTATTATGTTATATTTGAATTATCATCTTATCTTTTCCTAACATTTTTAAATTAGATATGAATCTTAGCTAAACTTTTTTTATTTATGTTAATATGTCAACTGTTCAGATTTTGTTTTCTCATTTTAAAAATAAGTATGAACATATTTAAATTAAAAAAAAAAAAAACAAACCTAGTTTGATTTCAAAGCAATTTCAATTTAATTTTATGTTATTCTACTTGATTTAAAAAGTGTTCGTGATACGATTTCTTATTGAAAATTATTAAATTCTATCAACCTTAAAGACTATAAAACTTCCACGAATTTTTACAAGTGCACTTATTTCAAAAACACACACTGTGCAGAAGAGGAATAACTACTTTAACATAGCATCCCGTTACTTATACCTTTTACATGACCGAAATAAGCCTGAAAGTCGACTTGTGTGATCTCGTGTAAGAAATTAAAAAATTTATAATTTTGAGATATTCTTTATGCGGTTCAAGATCATGGATATTTTTCTTTCTAAATTAATAATTAATTCGTTAGAAGCAGGGTTCGTACTAACCGGTGTAAAACTTGTTTAATAAATTTTAGTTATCCACAAAATATTTCAAGTTTCTAACAGAAATTTAAAAAATTGTGCAAATTCTTTCATTGAAATTCTTAAATTGTTTGCCATATATTTAAAAAAAAATTCTGATTCATCAGTTTAAAATTAAAAAAAGGTTAAAATTTTTTGAAAGTTCGTATTAAAAACGTCCTTAAAAGTTCGGCTGTGTAATATGAAGTAATAACCAAAAATAAATATTGAATTTGGTTTAATGACTGTCAGAGTTCGTCTTGAAAGAGTTTTGCTGTAATTTATAATATTGAAGAACACACAAGGACCTTTATCCGCATTCTTCTCGTCTCTTAGTGTTAATTGGAACTATCTCTTATTTAAACTTTAACTGTAAAGAAAAAGCTTATAAAAGCTAACACCACTTTTATTTATTGAGTAAAGACGAAATTTACTTTCAAACCAACATTAACCATTCTTTTGTTGGTAATAAACATATAAAACAATTCGGCACAGTACCGTAAGTGTGTTTATTGTTGGTCTGTATTAATCTTATACGACATCTTTATTCAGTGGACACAATGTTATTTATTGTTATTGTCAATTTTTAATTTTATATGTTTTGTTCTTTGATTTGAAATTTATGTTTTTGAATTTGTCACACATTTTTTCATTATTGTTTGAAAACTGTGTAAGCTAGTTACGAAATTTTGTTAGTATTTTATTTCAATATTTTGTAATTTAATTATTTAAAAAATATGTTTTTGCAGTGAATAAACTCTTGCCAATAAAATTCAAGAGCCTATTTATTCAATATCCGTATAGTTCTCAAACACACAGTAACGTAATTTCGTGCATTGGGACCCCTTGTATACACCCTGTTCTAATATTTTTGCTAAACTTGTTTTGACAATTTTAGAAAAAATGTGGTTTTCTGATTCTATTGTTTGAAATTCCTACATAGTTGCATACAAAATTGCATATTTCGCTGAATTTTACATGCGTATAGTTCATGCTCGGACAAAACCCTCTCCTTTTATGTCCTTTTATGTCATTATTCGAAAAATGAAGAAAATTAAATAATCGGTTATTTGGGCCGATTAATCGGAAAATGGGCGATTAATCGTTTAATGCAAAATAAATGTTTTTCTTTCATTAATAAGAACACAAAGAGCTGCTTTTTGCTGAAAAATACAGTTACGTCTATTGCATTGGTTTCTACAGTGTTTGTTTATGACAATTTAAATCATCCTGAGCTTTTTTAAAGAATCGTGCCTTCAGTCTTGGGTTCAGAGGAATCTGACGATTCTTAAAAAAAATGGTAGACGTGTTCAGTGGAAGTAAACCCTTACAATCGCAGTGTAGATTGTGATTTACCAAAGTGGGACATTTTGTCGATGAAGTTGGTTTTTATTTTCTTTATATGACACTGTTCAGAATAAAAAATAAAAAAAGGCTTAAATACACAAAAGCTGCCTTCAAAAAAATTAAATAACAAATTCTTAAAAATGTACTATGAATAGTTTTTGCGAAATTCACAATCAAAGTTTGCTGAACTGCCACTGTTCCCTGACAATTTAACTACCTGATTTAAGATTTAAAGTTAAAGAGGTTATCTATTAGAAAATATATAAAAATAACGCATATTCCTGACAAGTCCTCACCGATTTTTCTGTATTTGCGAAATTAAGAATTCAAATAAGCAACAACTTAATTCTACTGAAGTTCCTATTTCATAAAAATTTGTTGATATATCAAATTGGAAACAAAATTTTTTAGTTTCTATAAATTTTTTCATAGAATTTTAAATGAAACTGTTTTTTAGAAAATAAAGTTTTTGAATTTAAAGCAAATTTATATTATTATTTTATATCATAAGTAACGCCATAGTGCTTGTTAGGAATATAAATGGTCACGTGTTTCATTGCTATGGAGAAAAATATATATTTTAATAGGTTAAAGCCCTGCTTTTGTCAGCTGGAAATACATGTATACGGATGTTGAAAGTTCTATTTCAATATTTTGGACATGAAAATATTTTTTTTTATTATCAATATTATTTATTGTATCTTTAATGTATATGAACTAACAATAAGTACTCATATCTTAAGTCAAAAAATTTACTTGAGTTTAGCTGGTGCTAGACAAAAATTTATAGTTCATGGATCTTGTTAAGAGTAGCAATATCATTCAGGATGTTACGTGCCAGCGATTTTGGGTGCGTTTCAAGATTCTTTAAATACGTTGCAGCATTTTTAGCTATTTCTACTTTAACTGAAGACACGTTTAAATCTTTGTGTATGTTCGAATTTTTATTATACCAAGGTGCAACTGTTATCATTCGTAAAAACCTATTTTGGCGTTTTTGAACTTTTTCTAAGTTTGGAAAAGAGGCAGTACTCCATAACTAAATGCCATAGCACCATATTGGTTTAAGGATCGAATTATAAAGTAGGAGCTTGCAATCTAAGCTTAGGGTTGAATTTCTGCCAATAAGCCAATTTATTTGCAATGCTTCCAACTTCATTTGTGTCAATTTTACTTCTATGCGACTTTTCCAGGTTAGGCGTCGATCAAGATGTATGCCAAGGTATTTGACCTCCGAGTGCTGAGGTATGGTTTGGCTATTTATTCGAATAGAAGGGCATGAGTCTCTACGCAGTGTGAATGTTATGTGAGTACATTTTTGTTCGTTCATTTTTATTCTCCATTTTTTCAACAACAATTCCAAATGAAATATATGGTCTTGTAAATATTGGGATGCTACTTGGGGGATTTCAAGAATGCTTAAAAAAGCAGTGTCGTCAGCAAATGTCGAAGTGTGAACTCAGTTGCCAATTGGCATATCTGATGTATATAACAAATATAAAATGGGTCCCAATATACTACCTTGGGGAACTCCAGGCTTAATTGCCTGAGGCGAGCTTAAAAAATTTTCTTCTTTAAGTATAAACTTTCGATCAGTTAAATAACTTTTTAGAAGCTCATAGAAGTTTTTGGGCAGGTTTTGCTTTAACTTGTAAACTAGTCCTTCATGCCAGACTTTGTCGATCGCTTCACGTCTATGAAAAGCACAGAACAATATTTTCTTTCCTCAAAAGCCTTTTTTACTACATTTACCAATCTGTGCTCCTGTTCAATTGTGCTATGTTGACTTCTAAATCTGAATTGATGATTCGGAATGCATCCTTTCTCGCTCAAGATTAGGTTCAGTTTAGTAATTAATATTTTCTCGAATAGTTTTGACAAATTCGATAACAGACTTATTGGTCTATATGATTCCACTTTAGTTTAATCTTTTCCTGGCTTAGGTATCATAGTAATCAGAGAGACCTTCCATTCTTGGTGAAAGTACTCAAGGCGTAAAATCGCACTAAACATAAAGAGAATTATTTTAACTGCTAAATGAGGAAGATTCGTTAGCATCTTGTTACTTCTTTTGTCAAACCCATAGGCCTTCTTAGGGTTTAAAGAAGCAATCGTCCTTTCAACATCTCCTAATTCAAATCTAAGGGAATTGCTGGTTCAATATCTACGGGTGGCAACTGAACTACATTATTAGTCATATTTGGCCTTTTTCGGTATAATTTCTTCCCCAACCACCACACGAAGTACGCAAATGAGGCTTTCGTATAATAGGTCTTTTAAGGTTTCTTGTTGCACGCGAGTGCTTGTCGTCACTAAGAGCCCATTCGGTGATACGATTTGTCGGGGGTTTCATATTGAAACTATAGTAGGTGAATTATCTGAAGGTAGTTCTAGTGATGCTTCAACTTTAAACATTTCTCCTGGAATACCCTTTGCAACGCCAAAATCAATAACATCAGGTATTTTCTGTTGGTCAGTAGGCCAATATGTTGGTTGCCCACAAGAGATCACATTCAGTCCCAGTTTTTAAATTGCGTCAAGTAAAATACGACCCTTCGCTATTTTATACTATTTCAAATTAATTTTTTAAAGGAATTGAAACAAAAATAAAAGTTGTCTTATCATAATTCCTAAAGCATATATAATATTTGCTTTGACTCAATCGATTTAAAAATAATTTGATTGTATTCTAGTTGATGTTTTTCTACGGTTTTCTGGCCAAAGCTAAGAATATTAGGAAGTTTTAAGAAAAATAACAGAAAAATTTAAAAAATTAGCCGATTAATCGACCTATTTCAATCGACTATTCGGGTCGAATAATTAAAGTTAAAAGTTGCAAATTGAAAGGGGAATGGAAAGGGAACGAATGGAATTGAAATACTAGACAAGGCAGACGAAATGGAATGAAACGAGGACGAGTGAAATCAATACATAAGAAAGGGTAAAGAAATATAATGGAAAGAGAAAAATGGAATGGAAAGGGAAACAGTGGAATTTAAGAATGAAGTGGAATGTGGAACAAGTACTAATATTAAAATAAGAAATTCAAAACTTTATATTTAAACAGCCTCAACAAAAGAGTAAAATCTTTAAACATATTCCGATATTGAAAACTACCAATAACGCAGTATCGAATATAATTTAATTTCCTTTTAATACATAGAATGTCATTTTCCAACATTTCAACGGAACATTTAATAAACGACAATGATTGTTACATATGGTATGCTCTTTTTTTTTAATTGCCAATAAACTTATCTTAAGTATTAAATAAACCACACAATTCAATATGTATTGATGTACACTAATTAACCACATGCAATTTTAGGTAAATGAACTTAAATTAGATGGCAACGAAGAACTGTTGGAAAAAATTAAACATGGCCAATTTACCATACGTGATATGTATGAACAATTCCAAAATATCATGAAAATGGGTCCTTTCTCACAGATTATGGGCATGATACCTGGTTTCTCTCAAGACTTTATGACCAAAGGTGGCGAACAAGAGTCGATGGCACGCATTAAACGCATGATGACAATGATGGATAGTATGTCTGATGGTGAATTGGATAATCGTGATGGAGCCAAATTGTTTAGTAAGCAGCCAACGCGCATTGTACGTGTAGCCCAGGGTGCTGGTGTCATTGAGCGTGAGGTTAAAGAACTGGTTTCGCACTATACAAAATTCGCTGCCGTTGTCAAGAAAATGGGCGGAGTAAAAGGCCTCTTCAAACAGGGTGATATGACCAAGAATGTTAATCCAAATCAAATGGCTAAACTAAATCAACAGATGGCTAAAATGATTGATCCTCGTATGTTGCAACAAATGGGTGGCGTTGGTGGTCTACAAAACATGATGCGTCAATTACAACAAGGAGCTGCTGGTGGCCTTGGTGGTTTGGGGAATCTTATGGGTTTTGGTGGGAAGTGAAGTTATTATTTTAATTGTAAAATGGAAAAACAATATTGTTTGGTTATCTTTTAGTTATTATTTAGCAATATTATTTGTTAAGTGGGTCCATATATTTTTCTGTTCTATCCTTCCATATTTTTTCTTTTTGTTTTTTTCCCATCAAGTTTTCGAACAATTGTTTATTGGATATGATTTAACATAAAATTGCTTGTGTGAAGATTAAATCTTTGTTAAATCCATGAATTTGTTGTTCATTGTTTTTTTTTTTAATTTAGTTAAGCAACAAGTTTTAAAATTAAAACACCAATAATAATAATAATTATATTCATTGAGAAATATGCACGTTTCATTTGGATAAGAAGACAAAAAAACAGAAATTTAATAAAAAAAAAATGCATTTTGTATAAAATATTTAAAAAATATACTTTTTATTTGTAAAATAGTTTCATTTTAACTACTAATTATGGTGGGTATAGTCGAGAGTAAGTTGGGTGGTTTGTTAGGGCTTTTTTGATATTCGTAATCGTTCCGGTTATAGGTGATTACAGGTTGGTTGAAAAGTTCCTGCGCTCAAAATGAAAGAATACTGTTTTTGTTACGAAATATATTTTTTTATCCAATATAATCTCCTAGAAGCTCAATACACTTGTTCCAATGATCTTCCAATAATTGTATCCAATCCTTATAATGGTTTTCCGGAAGCTCTGCAAAATAACCGTCTACGGCTGCTATGGCCTCTTCATTTGACGAAAAATGCTTTCCACGAAGGAATTGTTTGAGGTTTCTGAAGAGATAGTAGTCACTGGGAGCCAAATCTGGTGAATACGGTGGATGTTCAAGCAATTCGTACTTTAATTCTTTGAATTTAGCCATCGTCAAACACTTTTGTGAGCAGGTGCGTTGTCTTGATGAAAAATGATTTTTTTTCTTTAAACCAGGTCTTTTCCCACGAATTTTTTCATCCAGCTGATCCAAAAGGCTGCAATAATATTCAGAGTTGATTGTTTTACCTTTCTGAAGATAATCAATCAACAAAATTCCTTTTGCATCCCAAAAAACTGATGCCATTACCTTCTTTGCTGATCGTTGTGACTTCACTTGCTTTGGAGCTGAACAATCAGCTTCAGTGCACTGTAAACGTTCTGGTTTCAATTTAGAATCATAGTGGTAGATCCATGTCTCATCGATAGTTATAAAACAACGCAAGAAGTCGGTTTTATTCGGCTTAAAACGCTCCAAATTACGCTGAGAAATTTGTTTTCGATCCAGTTTTTGTTGAATTGTTAATGTGTGCGGCACTAACTTTCCAAACAGTTTTTTCATACGTAATTCTTCATGTAAAATATGGAGTACTCGTTTGTCTGAGATGCCTATGGAATTAGCAATTTCACGCTTAGTCAAACTTGGATCTTCACTAACCATATTATGTACCTGCTCAATGATTTCTGCTGTGGTTGCAGTTTTTGGTCGTCCTTCGCGTGGATCGCCTTCAAGGCTGGTACGACCACGTTTAAATTCACCAGCCCAAAATTCAACGGTGCGTTTTGAAGGTGAGGACTCCTTATACACTTCTAAAAATTGTTCATATATTTCCTTTGCTTTTAAACCCTTCAAAACAAAGAATCTAATGACTGCACGATATTCAATTTTTTCCATATAAAAAAAAATCAATGACACGTCAACTTTAAATGGCTTGTAAACAAAGAAATAATTGACAGAATGACTTGCAACTTTGCATGTGTTCTCAGGACAGTTATACCAATTTGAAAAAAAAAGTTTGGAGCTAGCAGTGCCGTCTCTTGGTGAGCGCTGGAACTTTTCAACCAACCTGTATTCCTGAGGAGATATTTTCAATCATATTTAAAAATTTTCAAATATGTGGCAACCTTGAGACGAAAAATTTGGTATCAAAGTTTTTGTTTTCTCAATCACTATAACGGTGTGTGCCAAGAAATCTAAATTTCGTAAATTTAAGACTTGACAAAGATCGGGTAATTTTTTACCTCAATTCTTAACTCCAAGACGTTAGATTGGTCCTGTAAAAAATACGTGTCTCCCATTTTCCTCTCCTCTTCCCCATATCTATCGAATTTCATTAAGTTAGTATCACTAATCGGCGATAAAATTAAGACTTTTTCAAATAAAAACTTTCTGATGCCATGAGTTCATTTACGTTCTTTTTATTTGGACTGTTAGAAATTATTACTTTTTGCTAAAAAAATGTCGTTTATTCAGATCGAAGAATCTGTAAAAACAATTGCTAAATTTCAATAATTCGTAAATATTTTTAATTTTCAAATTATGTTGGAAAATTAGAGAAAAATAGTTAAATTTTAGAACTTTTAAATTTTGCATTATTAAAATAAAAATAATACGTGCTACAAAATAGTTAAATCATATTCTGTATGTTCTGGAATTAGTGACTAATTTAAAGCGTAAAATTTCTCAAATTCACCTAATTGCAAAAACGATGTTCTTGAATTCGTACGATTTTCGTAAAAAATGTTAGTTATCAAAAACAACAACAAAAAAATTATGTTTTTTCAAAATTCCCTTCACTTTAATGCGAACAACAAATTCCAGTTTATTTTTCCTATTGTTTACTACCTAAAATTAACTAAAATATACCTAACGAGAATTCTATTTTCCGGATTTTAAAACGAAATGCATATTTGGAATCTTGGAAAATTTTCTTCAATTTGAAATGTCACACTTGTGTTTCGCTTTTTTGGACCTAGTGGGTCCCAGGGGCTCCGAAAAAGTAAACTTGTCAAATAATTTACATATTTTAGATGTTTTTTAAAACTAATTTTTTAGGGTTAATAAATATTAAAATGGTAAAAATGCGCTTGAAATTAATAAAAAAATAGTTCCAAATTATATGTTTAATAACAAAAAAAGCAAATACTAATTGAATTCGCCTGCTAACTATCTGGCGAATTCATTAGTAAAAAGAACTAGTGAAAGAGAATTCAAGAATTTCAGAACATAGACGATTATTTTGTTTAGAACTCTGTTCCAAAAAAAATCGGTTTAAAACAACGTTTTCTGTTATTTTCTATTATAACTCGTTCCGGTATAGCTTCTAAAACAGATGAAACTATGTATGTAGTTCTTGGTCAGTTACCTTACATCCAAATTTCGGGGGAATGGGTTCAGAATTTGTTAAATGGAATCTTCTATACAAACGTATAAACATAAGTCCGCTTTTATTTTAGCTAACGGTAATGTTTGAATAATAATATTTGAACTATATGGCTCTCGGTGACAAATGCGTGCCTGGTAAAAGCAACTACCCAATGTAGAAAAACTAACTTACAATGTCGTTAAAACAACTGACAAATTTTTACTACAAAAATTTTTAAACAGCTGTCAACAAATTTATGTATTGTCTTATTAAAAAACTAAGTTGTTAAAATTTTTATTAAACTATAAAGCTGATTTTTTGTTGGAGTTTATTTTTGTTAGCATACAGGTTGGTTGAAAAGTTCCTGCGCTCACCAAGAGATGGCACTGCTAGCTCCAAACTTTTTTTTTCTCAAGTTGGTATAACTGTCCTGAGAACACATGCAAAGTTGCAAGTCACTCTGGCAATTCTTTCTTTGTTTACAAGCTATTTGAAGTTGACGTGTCATTGATTTTTTTAAATATGGAAAAAAATGAATATCGTGCAGTAATTAGATTCTTTGTTTTGAAGGGTTTAAAAGCAAAGGAAATTTATGAACAATTGTTAGAAGTGTATAAGGAGTCCTCACCTTCAAAACGCACCGTTGAATTTTGGGCTAGTGAATTTAAACGTGGTCGTACCAGCCTTAAAGACGTTCCACGCGAAGGACGACCAAAAACTGCAACCACAGAAGAAATCATTGAGCAGGTACATAATATGGTTAGTGAAGATCCAAGTTTGACTAAGCGTGAAATTGCTAATGCCATAGGCATCTCAGACGAACGAGTACTCCATATTTTACATAAAGAATTACATATGAAAAAACTGTTTGGAAAGTTAGTGCCGCACACATTAACAATTTACTAAAAACTGGATCGAAAACAAATTTCTCAGCGTAATTTGGAGCGTTTTAAGCCGAATAAAACCGACTTCTTGCGTCGTTTTATAACTATGGATGAGACTTGGATCTACCACCATGATCCTAAATTGAAACAAGAACGTTTACAGTCGACTGAAGCTGGTTGTTCAGCTCCAAAGCAGGTGAAGTCACAACGATCAGCAAAGAAGGTTATGGCATCAGTTTTTTGGGATGCAAAAGGAATTTTGTTGATTGATTATCTTCAGAAAGGTAAAACAATCAACTCTGAATATTATTGCAGCCTTTTGGATCAGCTGGATGAAAAAATTCGTGAGAAAAGACCTGGTTTAAAGAAGAAAAAAATAATTTTTCATCAAGACAATGCACCTGCTCACAAAAGTGTTTTGACGATGGCTAAATTCAAAGAATTAAAGTACGAATTGCTTGAACATCCACCGTATTCACCAGATTTGGCTCCCAGTGACTACTATCTCTTCAGAAATCTCAAACAATTCCTTCGTGGAAAGCATTTTTCGTCGAATGAAGAGGCCATAGCAGCCGTAGACGGTTATTTTTCAGAGCTTCCAGAAAACCATTATAAGGATGGTATAAAATTATTGGAAGATCATTGGAACAAGTGTATTGAGCTTCTAGGAGATTATATTGAATAAAAAAATATATTTCGTAACAAAAACAGTATTCTTTCACTTCGAGCGCAGGAACTTTTCAACCAACCTGTACTTATGCATAAGATAAATATAGGAAAAAACCTAGCTACTACATTTTAGGAGAGACAAAAAAGTTTTACAGGGCGGGCCATTTAAAATTTTAAATTTGAATCGACTATAAAAAAAAGTACTGATTATTTTTTCAAATTTCTGGTTTTATTAGAAAGGTTGAACTTTGTCATTGAAGATTGGAAGGCAATATCATTCATATGACTACCACGACTGGCTCGGCAGTACCTCATCCGATCAACCCAATTTTTCAGTACATTTTCGATTGTTTCGGCTCGAATCTCATCAATGGCAACTTCGATTTCATGTTTCAACGCTTCAATTGTCTGGATGGTTTGCGTAATATTTATCCCTTATAGCTCCCCACAGAAAACAATCCAGAGGGTTCAAATCACAGCTCTGAGGTGGCCAATTGACAGCACAATTTCGGCTGATTATTCGATTTTCAATAACAGTGGTTGCGTTGGCTGTGTGACACGTGGCCCCGTCTTCTTGAAACGAAATGTCGTCCTTGTTATTCCCTTGAAATTTTGGAAACAAAAATTAGTTGATCATGGTAACGCATACTGTTGACAGTAACGGCCCCTTGCTCATTTTCGAAGAAAAATGGCCCAATGATGCCGCCAGCCCAAAATCCACACCAAACAGTGACTCGTTATGGATGCATTGGCTTCTCAATAGTCACGTTTGGGTTCTCTGAACTTTTTATGCGGCAATTTTGCTTATCGACATAGCCACCGACATGAAAATGAGCTTCATTTGAAAACACGATTTTTCGATAAAATTCCTCATCTCCTGCCAAACAATCTTCAGCCCATTAGGCGAAGCGAAAACGCATCGGATGGTCATGAGGCTTCAGTTGACCAATAAACTTTGTAAGCCTTCATACCGAGGTCTTTATGCAAAATTCTTCTCAAAGAAATGCGAGAAATGTTCAGTTCCTGAGAACGATGGCGAGTTGATATATGTTCTTGGACATTCTCAGCTGATATGTATTTATCAATAAGTTCTCTTAGTTATTAAGTTCTCTTAGTTAAGTTGTATAAGACAAACTACTGTTTATAATAATGCTTTGAATACTAAATAAAACAGTCTTTAAGTAATACTCAACCACAAAGGTGTTGTAAATATATCATTGGCGACGACGGTAAAAACGTTTATGGTGAAAGACGAAAAAGAAAAAGACAAAGTTGCAAATGAAGAAGTTCAAATGGCAAAATTTATCGGTACTGCTGAACCCTTTATATTAGGGGATGATTTTGATCTATATGTTCGAAGATTAGATCACTTATTTAAATTGAATGCTATTAAAGATGCAGAGAAGATTGGATTTTTATGCAGTTTTGGTGGTGCTGAATTATACAAGATTATTGTTTCATTAACGGCTCCTAAGACTGAGGATGATTTTTCATATGCGGAATTGGTAATTAAGCTAAAAACCCATTTAAAGCCAAAAAGAAACATTATTGCTGAGTGCTATAAATTCTTTAAAACAAATAGAACCATAAGTCAAAAATTGGGAGATTTTGTTATTGAACTAAAACAACAAGCACAATATTGCGATTTTGGTGATTTTTTAAACAAGGCATTGTTAATTCAATTTGTATGTGGTGTTAATGATGAAAAAATTCAACAACGTTTGTTAAGTGAAAGCGATTTAAACAAATTTGAAAAAGCAGTAGAATTAGCAAATGCAGTCGAATTAACAACAACAAATGTAGAGATGATCAAAGACGAAGAGGAAGTGGCCAATCTTAACGTGATGAAAAAAAAAGGGTATGGCACATTAAAAAGAGATGACCGAGCAGAACATCGAAGCAGCGCAGTCAACAACAACTCATCTAGCAGTTACAATAAAACATCAAATAACGGGAAACAAAATTCTTATAAAAATGTTGTATGTTTTTATTGTGGTATGCCAGGGCATTTACAAAGATTTTGTAAAAAGAAGAGGGAAAAATTTAAAATTAAGAGCTTAGAGGAAGAGTCGGAAGAAGAGGAAAACAATTCTAACTACATAAACAATATTTCATTTCTTAAAAATAAGCCACTTAAAATTGAATTATGTATTGAGAATTTTAATATGGAATTTGAAGTGGATTCAGGGGCGGTCGTTACGGTCATTCATAAGGAGGATTACTATAAATATTTTTCTAAAATTAAAATACTAAAGGAGGAAAAATCTTATGGATTAATTTCTGGGGAAAATGTAAAGACTTTAGGTGAATTTATGGTTAACGTAAAGTTTAGAAATTGTAATTTTTATCTGAAATTAATAGTTTTGAATATAGATGTATATTTTTATCCATTATTGGGTAGGAATTGGTTAAATGAAATTTTTTCGGGATGGGAAAAGTTTTTTACTGAATATGAATATGGTAATGTTAGTAAGACAGGGACTAATTCTGAATTGAAATCTACAATAATGAATTATGATAATGTTGATGTAACAATGATAAATTCTGAATCAAAATTAAATAAAATGAAATTTTTGGAAAAGTATAATGCTATTTTTACTAAATCGAATGATTCTGTCATAAGAAATTTCAAAGCGGAAATAGTATTGAAAAATGATTCTTATCCAATTTTTTGCAAGGCCAGCACCGTTCCATATGGACTAAAATCTAAAGTTGAACAGGAAATTCAAAGATTATGTGACGAAGGCGTGTTAGTGCCAGTGACAAGAAGTAGTTGGGCCAGCCCTCTTGTTATTGTTAATAAAGGGGATGGGTCCATCAGACTATGCGTAAATTGCAAGAGAACGGTTAATAAGTTTGTGGAAATTTAGCATAGTGCAATTCCACGTATAGATGATATATTGGCGTCAATGGCCGGTGGAAAGTTTTTACTAAGCTTGACCTAACTGGAGCCTACTTACAAGTTTCTGTTTCTGAGCGATCGAGGGAGTTGCTGACTGTAAATACACATATTGGCTTGTTTTAATTCACTAGGCTTGTTTTCGGTCTTAAAACAGCACCTCAAATATTTTGTTCCATAATTGACCGGATTTTACGTGGTATTGATGACGTTCAAGTGTATTTCGACGACATTTTAATTGGTGGAAAGTCCAAATCTGATTGTAAAAATAATTTGATCAAAGTTTTGGATAGGTTATTGGAATATAATGTTAAAGTGAATTTGGGAAAATGTGAATTTTTTAAATCAGAGATTGATTATTTAGGCTACCGTATTAGCGAAACTGGTATAACACCAAGTCCACAGAAAGTTGAAGCAGTTGTCAATGCTCCAGAGCCTAATAACAAAACTCAATTGAAGTCGTATCTAGGAATGATTAATTATTACAATAAATGTATTCCCAATCTGTCAGGTACACTTCAGTGGTTGTATGAATTAACAAGGGAAAGTGTACCTTGGAAGTGGGAAAAGGAACACAGTGAGTGTTTTCAACACAGTAAAATATTAGTAAATAATATTGATGTACTGACACACTACGATCCTAAAAAGCCAATTATTGTATCTGCCGACGCTAGTCCATATGGTGTTGGTGGAGTGTTATCCCACGTTATAGATGGCGTGGAACGGCCCGTAATGTTTGCGTCTAGTACTTTGAGTGCTGCTGAACGTAACTACTCGCAACTTCACAGAGAGGCGCTCGCTATAATTTTTGCGGTCAAAAAGTTCCATAAATATATATTTGGACTAAATTTTACTATACAGAGTGATCACCAACCACTGCGAACAATTTTTGGTGAAAGAAAAGATGTTTCTGGTGTGGCAGCGAATCGCTTGCAAAGATGGGCTATTTACTTGTCGATGTATTCATATGATATAAAATATAGAAAGGCAAAAGATATGGCAAATGCAGATGCATTATCCAGGTTACCATTGAGTAATGAAACAGATATTAAGGATGATAGCATAAATAATTTGAATGCTGTAACGTTTCCATTGTGCATTGAGGATGTGAAAAGTGCAATGGTAGACGATGACAACATAACACAATCATATAACTCTACCATAACAGGCAAGTGGCCAACCAAAATTACAGAAGGATTACAAAAATATTATTTAAAAAGAAATTCGTTAGCAACTGAAAATGGTTGTTTATTTTATGGAGACCGGATAGTAATTCCGAGTGGAATTCGTGATGATGTTTTAAAATTGTTACATGACCAGCATATAGGAATAGTCAGAAGTAAAGCTTTGGCAAGAACAATATTATGGTGGCCAGGAATAGACCAGGAAATTGAGCGTTATAATTCCAACTGTCATCAGTGTCAATCTACACAACGGACGAAGCCGGCTAGTTTATTACAGTGGACAGAAGTAACATATCCATTCGAAAGAATCCATATCGACGTTTGTTCATTAAATGGCCAACATATTTTAATTATATATGATGCATATTCAAAATGGATGGATGCTATTGGTTTTACAACAACAACAGCCACAATGGTAATTGGAAAACTACGATCAATATTTTCTATTTTTGGACTACCAACGTACGTGGTGAGTGATAATGGCCCTCCATTTAGTTCAAAAGAATTTGTAGAGTTTTGCAAATCAAATGGCATAACAGTCCTCAAATCCCCTCCATATCACCCACAATCCAACGGCAGTGCTGAAAGGGCGGTACAAACTTTTAAAAATGGATTACGAAAATCTCTCTTGGACTGCAAAGAGAAAAATATCCCTCTACAGATACGAATGGATAGATTTTTGCTGAAGTATAGAACAACTCCAACTATGTCAACTGGCTTAACACCGGCAGATATGATTTTTCAATACAAACCTCGAACGTTACTTACAACATTAACAGATAAGAAATCAAAATTAACATTTAGTAAAATTCAGATTCAGCCACATAAGGGTAAAGGGGTTAAGCATGTAAAAGTTGAGCGACAGGAGATACCAAATTTTAGGGATGGGGAAGGGATATGGTACAGGAATGTCCATTCCAATTTAATTAAATGGGTGAAGGGAAGGATCATAAAGAAACTTAGTACTTATAGATATTTGGTTTCGATTAATGGTGTGGTGAGGCAGGCACACATAGATCAAATTAGGAGGGATTCCACTCTCAATAGGGACACTTTATTGTTGCCATATGAGGGTTCCGGAGATGAGGAAAAGGATAGACTGGATAATGAGGAAGGTACAGGGGTAGTGACATGTAGTATGGCTAGGAAGATGAAAGTTGTTGATATGGGGTGATCTTATTTAAGTTGGGAGGAATGATATGTATTTATCAATAAGTTCTCTTAGTTATTAAGTTCTCTTAGTTAAGTTGTATAAGACAAACTACTGTTTATAATAATGCTTTGAATACTAAATAAAACAGTCTTTAAGTAATACTCAACCACAAAGGTGTTGTAAATATATCATCAGCTACAGCAGCAATGTTTTCAATTGAACGCACTGGACAAGAACGTACACGGGTTGGGTTGCCCAATAACGATCCATTTTCATGAACTCGCTACACAAATTGACGCACACAGCTTGCGTTAAAGACTCACTACTTTGGAAGTAAATTTTTAATATTTCCCAATTTTGTTCGAGTGTATGCGTCCCATTTTGCAAATATCAAACATAAACCTAAAAATAAAAATAAATGTTAATCTAACTTTCAAAGTCAAAGTAATCGGTAGTTCAAATATAAAATTTTAAATGTATAAATTAAACTTGTGACATTTAAATTTTTTTTTTAAATTTTAAAAGTAATGTTGAATTTTAAATTTTAAAAGTAATGTTGAATTTTAAAAGTAATGTTGAGTTTCAAATTTAAAACGACTTTTGTCTCTCCTCTTGTGAAACCCCTAATTTTTGTTTTACAATTATTTGCTCATGAGTCGGTTGTGAAGAGTATCTTTACTTCTGAGTCCTCTTTTTCAACCTAACCAAACGTAATTTAGGGTACATGTTTTTATTGAAATTAAATTATTTGAAACTCTAAATAAAGTGTGTTGCCACTTTTTGAAAATGGGAAATCTTTATTTTGAAAATTAAAAAAATTTCAGTTTTTTTTATTAAAATTTTTTTAATGTAATTTTAAACGTGAACAAATTTCTCTGCAATTTAAATGGCCTTAAAATCGTAATTTAAATTGTAAAAATTTAATTTTTTTTTTATTTTATAATCACAATAAACCTAAAATGTAAATTTTTTAATGGAAAATTAAATAGTCTTGTATACTAAGTTTGCGTAAAAACAAATTATACTAAATTTTCACGTGAAACCCGAACAACTTAATGTGATGGGCGAAAATAAAAAAAAAATGTCAAATGTCATAGTTTAGACTAAATTTTTAAAAGCTGTAAATTTAAATAATGAATGAGTTTAGTTAAGCTTCAATTTAGCCATCTCGCACTCGCCCGAAATACACAAAAAAGTGCATACAAAGAAACTTTAAAAAGCTTTACACAAAATTTTAACTGAAAAATTTATAAACGTATGCAAAAAATCTGACATTTTTGGCATCGTGTGCAAAACACCATCGTCAGCACACATAAATCTAATTAATTGATGATTTCATTAGTGTTGCATTGATTGTAATGAAATTTTTTTCATTACACCATTTTTTTTTTAAATAATGATTTTTATTGTTTGATTTCATTGATTAATGGTAATGTTTCTAAAATTCCATTGCAATTAATAAGTAATCAATAAAAAAGAAATATCTAAAAAATTTAATTTTATATTGATACTCTACTAGATTTAAATTTTGTCCGTTTTGCCCTGTCTCGCTTAGTTTTCTAGATACCGGCCATTTTAGCTCATAGCGGGTGAATTGTTTGCTCTCCTGTAGTGTTAATATACTGCTATAATAAAAATAGGCCAGGTGCGGAAAGATCCCGATAATATTTTCAGCCCAAAAAAACTTTTTACCACTAAATTTTTTTTCATAATGAAATCGCACTAATGTCTCAAAAACTATTTACAATTTAAAAGAAAAGTATTGATTTTCAAAAATAGAAGATGCTGAAATTGCTTTACATAGGCTGGTTTAAAAAAATCCAGTATTCTTGTAGGGCAAATTTTTTGTCCTTACCATTACTTACTATTTTCCAAAAAAAAAAAATAAAACAATTTTCTGTTGTTGCAGATAATAGATAAATTTATATACAAAAGTGTATCAAATTAAGGTTTTATTTATTGTTAGGCTTCAAGATAAAGAGAATACATAAATGTTAACCGCCATAAAAAGTTATGTTATATTGTATGCGATAACAATAAAATCTGTCATTAAACTGTCAATGTAAGACGGCCATAAAACCATTAAATAAGTTAAAATACCAGGCCAACAGACTTTAGGATAGGCTACAAAAATGCCAAGAGTATATTTTTTTTTTTTTGTAAGTTTAATTTTGTATGATGATATTATTTTCGTGAGTGGAATATATATATATGTAACTGTAGATGGGAAGTAGTATTTGTGTAGTAGTAGTTGTGGGCTTAAAAGTACACATTCAATTAAGCTTATGCATTATATTAATATTTAATAAATCTTAAGAAGACGAAAGAAAGTAAAAACAAATGTAAATTATGTACATTATTATGTATACATTAAGTTTTATAAACAACACAAGTGTTTCCAATTATTCAACCCTGCCGGTTAACCGGTTAGTGCATTCATTGATTAATCGGTTATTCGTGTCGGCGATTAATCGTTTAATGCTAAATGAATGTACTTCTTTCACAAATAAGAACAAAAAGAGATGCTTTTTGTGGAAATATCAAGTTAAGTCTACACTCAAAAAAAAAAAGACATAAACTAAAAATTAATCCAAAATTTTCTTTAAAATAGTTTAAAAATTTTCCTCCATTTAAGTCAAATTTTATTTAACTTTGAAAAATTTCCTTATAATAAATGAAAATTCCTATGTTTGGATAAAAACGAAATAGTTTAATACTCAGAAATAGTTCATATCTTTTCTAAGTAATATTTATTGATTTTAGGGAAAAAACAATTTTTAAGAAAAAACATCTTAGTATTAAGAAATTTGCATACTAAATCATAATACAACTAAGTTTAGTTTAAAACAAATAGAACCTCATTTTCTCCCATTTAGTTTAAAAATGTGTCTAACACAAAATGAGAATGTACTTGAACTTAATGTGTGTTCATTTTTTGTTTGCGATTTTAGAAAGAATTTTTTTTAAAATTAGTTCAGGCGCTTAAAAACAAAAAGTTATAATTTTTTTCCTATGTAATAATAAAAATTTATTTGTTTTTAGAAACTGATGAACTGTTTCTAGGGAAAATTTTCAAGCAGCTTAGTTCAGATAAATCTTAAAAATTTTATTAAAATATTTGTATTTTTTTGTTTCAAGTAAAAGTTTTCTAATTTTTAAGAAATAATAACCTTGAGTAAGTTTTGTTAAATCCAGTTTATATTTAGTTTTTGTTGGAAAACATTTAACTTATTTTCAATTTTTTTTTTCAAAAAAAAAAAAAAAAATAAAACAAATTAAAAACAAACTAGTTAATTTTCCTAATTTTAAAGAAAAAATATTATTAGAGGAAACAAATTAAAGTATCCATTAAAAAGAATTCTTGTGCATGATTGTAATTTTTAGTTCGTGAGTCAAAAATCGCTCACGTGCCCATCTCTTATCTTAGCAGTCTTAAAAATTGAACTTAAAGTAGCTTAAAATATATTTTAAAATTTTGTTAGCAAAAGAAAAAAAATTTCGAATTTGCGCTTTTTGTAATAATTTTGTTTGCTGACTACGATACAAAATATCGCAAGCACAATACAATACAAAACATTGCGGCATAATGGCTTTCTTATAATTGACGTTGCGCATATTAAACTTTATATTTATATTGTAGAAGGCACTAAAACTATTTTGTTTTTCACTTAATAATAAAAAAAGTTAAAATTTGTATTGTCAAGTTTAAGCTAAAAATGCCATTAAAATAAACTTATGACATTTTTCCATTTTTCAATAATAACAAGAAATGTAACTGTGATATTTTGTATGTTTGCAACGATTTCCTAAAATCTGTTAATTTAAGAAGACAAAGGACCCCCAGTGTTCCTTAGACATATATGCTGTGTGTCACTTAGGACGTCCTTTTATGTAGTTCTTTCAAACAGAACCATTAACTAACTACGAAAGAGATCTAACTGTCACAATTTATAACGTTTCAGAATATTCTGAAGTTCATTATTTTAATTTGTTTACCTTTTTGCTAATGAAATTTAATTTATTTTTTAAACACATGAGTTGAGTATAATTCAATTTATTAGTTTTTTGTTTTGTAGATTTTATATACTTCGAGGTTTTTCGTTTATTATTTCTAGTTTATAGCGAGCTTTCAACGGAATATTTACAAAAAATAAAGCAAATTAATGATTTTTAGCTAGGTTAATGCATGTATTTCGATCTGGCAAAAGTTCTCTTCCGAACCCAAAGTTTTACACCAGCTAGAGGCTCTATAAGAAGGCAGAGCCTGAACAAAAAACCTATAAAACGAATATTTTGCTACATTTTTGTCTTCTAAGCAATCACATATGTGGTTAAGTTGTTTTCCTAACGGGCACAATGTTGATACTAAAATTAAAAAACACTAAAAATGTTATATTTATACAGACAACAAAATAATAAAAATATTTTTTTTTTTTGGTTAAACTCGGGCTCAATTTAATTTAAAGACAAAAAATTATAGCAAAAAGCTTGTTAAAAGTGGAAGTCTTCCGAAAGTGTGGACATACTTACACAATGAGTGTAAAGTAGTTTAAAATTTTAATTTTCACTTAAAACGTGTACTATCGATTTAAACGTGATGTTAGAAAATATTTTCTTAATTTTAGGGACTTAAGTTCAGGTTTTATTAAAAAAAATATCTAATAAACTTAAATAAAATACAATTTTTAATAAAACCAAGGATATATTTCCTAACTAACAGTAACACTTAAGATGATGTATGAACTAACCTGGAGGAAATTTTACTGTTCTCAATGTGTTTCTTTATTTCAAGGAAAATTTATTTAAACTGTTTGGTTAAGTTAATTTTTCTAAATTTTAGTTAATTTTTTTTTGGTGTACTGTATTTGTTTATAAAGCATTTGTTTAGGGTGATTCAAAGCATCCTAAGGCTTTTTTAATCTTGGGGGTTTTTAGGAGGAATCTAAGGACTCTTAAAAACCAAATTGTCAGACATGTTATAAGTAAATCCTTAGACCTGAAACTGATAAACGCAATGTGGACAGTGTTTTTCCGCAGGGCGACATGTTGCCGATAAAGCTATATTGTATGTTCTTTGTTTGTCACTGTAAAATTATTTTTTTTTTAATTCACAACAGCTGCTCAACAAAATTCAATAAGAAATTCTTAAAAATATTCGAAATTCACAAAGTTTTATAGAATCTCTGTTTACTGGCCTTTCACTGTCTAGTTTGAATTTAGAATTAAAGAACGTTTCTTTTAAAAAATCTATTAGATCTGCCAGTATTTCTATTTTCAAAATATGCGAGTTTGATTTCTGCAAAAAAAAAATGAATAATCAGTAGACTTTTATCAGTAGACTTTTGACAAAAGCCTTAAGGAAATTTTCAAAGGTTTTTGTAGTACATAACATTTTGATGAGATCTTTTGCAAATTCGAAATACATGTATCAGCCTAGCTAAAACTAATAAACTTGCATATATGTGTAAATATACTGAGGTATAAATAAGGCAGAAATAGAATCAACTAAAAGTGAAAATTAAAATTTTTTTTAAATAAAATTTAAATTTCAAAAAAAAAGCTTAAGTCACTTAAGCCAATTGTCTTTATACAAACAGTTAAATACACCGGTAAAGGTGTTTTTATCTCCTCTGTGTAAAATGTGTAAAATGTAAGAAAAAGAAGAATCCCTACAGAATTAAAATGTCACTTAATTGTCTGTTATGATAAACAAATCGAACCCTAAAAGTCTAATTTATAATAATAAGGATTTTTAAAGGAATTAGAACAAAAATAAAAAAATGTCAATAGTTATTCCTCACTCAAAAAAAAAATGAACTAGAATTTAGAAAAATTAACTTATTTGGACGAAAAATTTAAATGAAAACGGCGCCAAAGACACTTTTTACCGATATTTAATTAAAAATTCCTTGAAATTAAGAAACAAATTTTACTTAAAATTTGATCAAAATTTCTAAATTATAAAAATTTTTACTACTGAGAACTAATTTTTTATTAAAAAACAGTAAAATTAGTTCATATATCATTTTAAGTTAAACTTTTAGTTTGGTAATGTTTCCTTGGTTTTAAGAAAAATTTTATTTTATTAAAGTTCATTAGATAATTTTTTTTTACTAAAAACTTGGACTTAACTCCCTAAAAATAAGAAATTATTTTCTAACATCAAGATAAATAGCACTTCTTTTAAGTGAAAATTATCCTTAAATTTGATAAAAACTTTCTAATAAATATGAAACTGTTTCTATGGTAAAGGTAATACACCATATATTTCAAAGTACTTCACTCACTTTTCAAGTATTTTCCCACTATCGGACGACTTCCGCTTTGTGAGGACTCTGCTTTTAACAAGCTTTTTTCTATGCATTTTTATCTTTAAATTAAACTGAATTATACTAAACTAATGTATTTAAAATATAAATTAAATTTCATTAGCAAAAAGGTAAAAAAATTAAGAAAATGTACTGCAGGATATCCTTAAACGTAATAAATTGTGACAAATTCAGATCCTTTTCGTTGTGAATTAATGGTTCTCCTTGAGAGAACTACAAAAAGGGACGCCCTAAGTGACACACGGCATCTATGGCTAAGGAACATTGGGGGTCCTTTGTCTTCCTAAATTAACAAATTTAAGGAAATTGTTGCAAAAATACAAAATATCACAGTTAGATTTCTTCTTATTATTGGAAAATGGAAAATGTCATAAGCTTGTTTTATATTAATATTAAAATTTTTTAAACTAAAGATTTTTTTTTTTTTTTAAATTTCTTATATTATTTTCGATATTTCGCTAACAATTTGTTAGCATCTTCAGGAAAACAAAATTTTAATAATTAACAATAAATAAAATTTAAAATTTTCCTGAAGATGCTAACAAATTGTTAGCGAAACATCGAAAATAATATAAGAAATTTTATAAAAAAAAGATCTTTAGCTTAAAAAAATTAAACATTAATATTAAAAAAGATCGAATAAAGTTATATAAGCTTATTTTATGACATTTTTAGCTTAAACTTTAATTCACATTTACAAATTTTAACTTTTTTTTATTATTAAGTGAAAAAAGGCACTAACTTAAGTTTAATAGGCGCAACGTCAATTATAAGAAAGCCATTATGCCGCAATGTATAAAATGTGCTTGCGATATTTTGTATTGTAGTCAGCAAATAAAACTATTACATAAAAGCTCAAATTCGAATTTTTTACCTTTTGCTAACAAAATTTACAATCATGCACAATAATTTTTTAAATGGTTTCTTTAATTTGTTTCCTTCAAAAATATTTTTTCTTAAAAATTTGGAAAACTAACTAGTTTGTTTTTAATTTATTGCTTTTTTTGAAAAGGAATATTGAAAATAATTTAAACGTTTTCCAACAAAAAACAAGTAGAGCGGCTAAATTCGGCTATGCCTTCATCATGGTTGGGAAAAAAACTGAAGTTTATATTTGGACATATATGGAATGGACAGATTTATATACGGACGCCTTTAAGAGGAAATTAACCATTTAGTTTGGTGATAAAACTTGGACTCGAGAAGATTTATGGTTCCAGAAAATAGGTATTTAAAAAAAAATTATGTTTTGTATCTGAACCGATATTTCCGAGTTTTTTCAGCAAATATGTTTTACTAAAGATTTTCAATCTTTTGCTATATAAGACGTATCCATAGGTCATATTACAGCTCTAGAATAGTGTTTGTTGTTTGTGTATAAAAGGTGAAGAGGAGAAAGAAAAGAATTTCAACAAATCGTTAAAAGAAATCACTACACTCAGAATATTATGTAGTTAACTGCTTGTAGTTTAATAAAAAAGTTTTCCGTTCCATTTAAAAATAAAGGAATATACATTAATTTTTCAAAGAAATGTCTATATTAACTTTTTTATACATTTATTCGAAATAATTTACTATCATTTACCATTTTTTTTCAGTTTCATTCATTTTTTTCATTTGTTTGAAATTTGAAAAAATTACGCACAAAACAGAAACTTGTGGTTTATTTGTGTCCGTAACAGTTATTACAAATTTAAATTTTGTTTTGCTGTCTGTTTCAAAAAAAAAATATTCAAAAAATTTCAATTTGTTTTTTTATTTAAATTGGTTGTATATACACAAAATTTTTCAATACAAATTACAAGAACTTCATAAACAAACATACATACACAAAAATATTCACACAAAAAGTCTATAGCTTCATATGCATACATACATTTTGAATTGTACGAGTATATTAAAAAAAAAATTCAAAAACGGAAATAATTTCAAATAAATGAAAAAAACATTTATTTTTTAAGGATTGGTAGGTAAAATTTTGACATTTATTTTAACTGATTATATCATTTGTTTCTTACGGATGTGTCAGTTGGTTAATCAACATTTAAAAATAAATAACAAATGGCATTTAATTTAAATGAAAATTAAGTAGACCGGTTTTTAAATGAAACATCATTTCTTTTAAATGATATTTTCAGTTATTTTAACTTACAAATTTTTTAAGTATAGAACTGCATGTGTTTTATTTCTTCAAAAACGTTTGATTTAGCTGGCAAATTTGCATTTGGGATTTTATTTCGCTTTTTTATTAAAAAATATTTTTAATTTCTTTAGCTTAATTTTAAAAATTTGAAGGAAAATAGTTTATAATTTTTTTTTATAAATTATTATAAGTTATGACCTAAAATAGTTGCACTCAAAGGGAAATTATGTATAAAATTTTCTTAATATATGAGAAATAAAATGGTTTAAAAATCTTTTTATAAATTCTTTTAAATCGCAGCAAAAAATTAAAATAAAACCGTTTGTACTTTGTTTGTATCAGAGGGTTTTTCATAAAAATTTTGATGTTTTTAGCCTATTTATGGCTTATTTAATTATTAATATAAAATTTTATTAAAATTAATTATTAAATGTTAAAAAAAAAACAAAAAAAAAAAGTCTTAAGAAAATAAAAAAAAATTGTACAAAAAAAAGTTGAATTGAGCGGGTGTAGGATTCGAACCCGCGGTCTTAGAGAAAAAAAACATTTGTGACATAGCGTCTAGACAACTGAGCTATTGAAGCTCACACAAAATCATCGTTAATAGCGGTACATATATAAAAAATCTTTGTTCATTAGAGATTTGTTTGGTTTTTATTTAAATGACAAATCTTTGTATGTGTGTTGTTTGTGTATAAAAGGTGGAGATGAAAGAAAAGATTTTTAACACATGGATGTGTTTGTTATGCGTAAAATTCTACATACATATTAAACAAAGGAATTTTACGGAAAACATTAGAGGTAGTCCTGGTTTTTTGGTAATATCTCAGCCATTTATTAACCGATCTGTCTGATTTTTAATAGCAAACAGAAATGGATCACATGTAACAGAAATAAAAAACAATCAAGTCCTCATTATGTCTGGGTTCTTCGGAAAACCCATTTCAACACACAGACGGACAGACGGACATCGTTAAATCAACTTCGCTCCTCATAAGGACCCAGAATATATATACTTTATAGGGTCTAAGATCAATATTGTAGAAATTACAAACGGAATGACAAACTTATATATACCCTTCCACCTGTGGTGAAGGATATAAAAATCCTATACCTAAGTTAATTATTAATTTTCAAAAATTAGAAAACTTTTACTTGAAAAAGAAAAGTATTTTATTAACATTTTTAAAATTTATCTGAACTAAGTTGCATGAAAATTTTTCTTAGAAATAGTTCATCAGTTTCTAAAACCAAATAAATTTTTGTTATTACATAGGAAAAAATTTATTACTTTTTGTTTTTAATTGGCTAAACTAATTGTTAGTAAAACCAATTCTTAAAAATTAAGAAGTGGTAGTCTTAAAAACTGTATTTAGAAATGGCTTACTACTCGGGAAAAAAATAAACACACATTAAGCTCAAGTACTTTCTCATTTTAAGTTACACATTTTTTGAACTAAATATTAGTAAATTTAACATATTTTTATTACATTTTAGTAAGCAAATTTCCTAAAACTGAGATGTTTTCCTTAAGAATTGATAAATTTTTGCTAAATATACATGTTTTATTTTTCGTAAAATCAAAAAATTTAACTTAAGGAAAGGATGAACTATATCTGAGGGTCAATTCTCGTTCTGTGAAACGATGAAATGAAAAGTTTTTTCACGTTTTCATAGTACTTTTGATTCGCGTTCTGTGAAAAAATGTAAAGAAATATCAAAACGTTTTCATATGAAAAAAAAAAAGTGGAACGAAACAAGATTTTTTCACGATTGCACAGCACTGGCGATTCTTGTTTTGTGTAACAGTGCAAACAACTGTCAAAATATTTTCATATGTCTGTGTAAACAAGACAATTTAAAAGTGAAATAAACATAGAGAAGACTGTAAGAGGAAAGCGTGCCAGCGAAAGCCAAAAGGAGTATTTAATTAAGAAAAGCATGTGGACATTTCAAACGATAAGTAAGTAGCTTAATAACCATAATCACACTTTTATTAATCCAATATTTACAGATTTGTAACTGAAGATAGTGTCAAATTTAGAGACGAAAAGTGTAACGAATTAGCGGCGAGCCTTAGCAGATTTAGTGGGACCCAAAAGGACAGTGAAAAATGGCAAAAGTATGGCATATTTATTTATAGTTTATTTATATTCTTTATGAAATGTTTTTTTTTTTTTTTTACGTAATATTAGACTTCATACGTGCATCAAATATAGTTCACTTAAAGTAATCCGATATAAATCCATGAAGTGCTTGTCGGTTGTTATCTCGAATGGATTGTAGTCAGCACGAAGTATGCGTCTCAGCACTCTCAAAAAAATCCTATAAGTTATTAAATTATTTACTGCAATGAAATGCTTGTAACATCATTGTCTTACCTTTGTTCATCCGGAATTCTTTGAATAATATCCAATAATACAATTAATCCACATATTTTTATATAATTATTTAAAATAAATTTTACGAACTTAATTCACTTTTGTTTACGTTTTTCTCTGTTTTGACATTTGCTTTAAATTTTGGTTAACACAGTTACAAAATTTTCATGGGTACAGTGCGAATGAAACATTTTTTTCATAATACATACGAGAATCGCAATTTATGTATTTGTGAAAAGTTCGAGTGAAAAGTGCTTATGAAAACGAAAATAAAAAGTTTTTTTTTCACTTCACATTATCACAGAACGAGAATTGACCCTCTGATAATATAAACTATTACGTTTTTACCCAAACATAGGAATTTTCATTTATTTTATGAAAATTTTTCTAAGTTTTAATAAAATTTTACTTAAATTGAGGAAAATTTTTAAACTATTTTAAAGGAAATTTTGGATTAATTTTTAGTTCATGTCTTAGCCTATAAAACACTTGCTTTGAGTTGCTTAAAAGAGTTTTGTAAAGATATCTTTTTCACTCGATTTTAATAGAAGTTCATTGTATTTTAGTTAGTTTTTTTCAAGGATTTTTTTTGTCAATATTTTACACAAAGTTACAAAATAAGGAAGTTTTAAGACAAATAACGAAAAAAACCCATATTAAAAATGTAACCGATTAATCGACCTATTTAAACCGAATACTCGGATCGAAAAATTATTGGAGTTTTAAATTATTTTTTTTTTGACATTAACCAAAATAGAGGCGTTTAATAATCGATTAACCGAATTGGAATCACTAATGAAACGTATCTGACAATTCTTCTTAAAATTATGACTAAATTCTACAAAACCAGTACGCTGAGAAAAATTGGGCTATATTGCCCAAACTGTGCGTTTATTGAAAAGAAGTTTTAGCCGAATAGAAGACTGGCTTGTTAGTGGACTACACTAATGGTCCTCGGTGCGTACCGTTGAGAATATGGCTGTTGTTATCGAAAGTGTGCAACTCAATCCAAGAACATCGACTCGCCATCGATCTAAACAACTCGGCATCTCACGCACCAGCTTGATGAGAATTTTGCAGAGATCTCAGATTATTCTCTTACAAGGTTCAATTTACTCTGCAATTGAAGGCAAGCCACCATCCAATTCGTTACTACTTCTTTTGTTGGGCCTTACAGAAGCTCCAATCGGACATCGAATTTGGCTGAAAAATTATATATTCTGACGAGGCTTACTTTCATCTCGGCGGCTATGTTAATAAACAAAATTGCCCCACCTGGGGATGGGAAATCCCACACATCATTGTTGAGAAGCCAATTCATCTACAGAGAGTGACAGTTTTGTGTGGATATTGATGACTGACCCATTCTTTTCGAAAAAGCTGCTGCGAAATATTTGTTATTTCTAATTAACCCATAATATACCAAAATAAATTAAGTTTAGTTCATTTTATTTAATTTTTTAAAAGGTACTTGTATTTGGACTACGCTGTATATATGGTAGTTTCTAAACAAATATATAATTGCGTGTAAACATATTTAAAAATGTCTTTTATGCTTTAAAGTTTGAAGAACATAACAAATTTTCTTACAATAACCTCGTTGCTTATAATGATCTACCAATATTACGATTTACGATGTAGTTGGGTTGAGTAATCTGTATCTCCAGCACCGCCAATATTAGGGGTTTGGTCCGTTTTTTAGCAATCGGTTGAATCTTTTTTAAAATCATTTGTAAACCATTTTTTGTATAAAAAATTTCTCTAAAATCTTAATGTCTTTATGTCCCAAATATATCACAACAAAAAAATTTAAATTTTAAAAATAAATTTATTTGAGTAATTTTTTACAAAGCTTAAAAATATGTTGCATTTAGGTAAACAAAATATTCAGAATGTGTTTCCCAGCTACCAATTTGGGAGCTCTTACGAATAAAACTTTTCAATAATTTATAAATATGATAACGATTTATAAATATGAATATGGTTATCTTAACAATCTAAAAATCTGTTTCAAAATTAATTATAATTTTTTAAGCTCATAAAAGACTCCAAAAGATCATCTTTCTTGCTGGATTATTTTTTCATTTTATTTACTTAAAATATACTTTATAATTTTACAACCGCTTGACCGTTTTTTTTATTCAATTCGCAAAACCACAATCGAGTTTTTAAAAACTTTAGTTATTAGAAAAAAAATCGAAGACCGGTTTTTGAAATACGTCGAAAAATCGATCAATCTAACCAATATGCACATCCGGAGCGTATAAAAAATTTATGTTCTTATAGCTGATGTAAAAAGGAGAATACATATAACATATTTAGAACCGGTCACGATACCTCATCCTTAAACACATAATTTCTTAATTAAATTAAGTTATTAGAAAAAAAATCGAAGACCGGTTTTTGAAATACGTCGAAAAATCGATCAATCTAACCAATATGCACATCCGGAGCGTATAAAAAATTTATGTTCTTATAGCTGATGTAAAAAGGAGAATACATATAACATATTTAGAACCGGTCACGATACCTCATCCTTAAACACATAATTTCTTAATTAAATTTTCAAATGTAATTCAATTTTTAAAGAATCGATTCGCAAATTTGATTCCACTAATTGAATTATTTGGTACCCAGCAAATATTTGGTAATGGGTGTGATATACTCATGCACATCCTTGTAATGATAACTCGTTACCTTCAGCATTATTTTAAAACATAATATAATGAGTTACCGATCATTAATTACGTATTGCATGATTCATAAACGTAAAGTAATAATTGAAACACTTTTTAAAATCTATGTTTAAATACATTACATTGTGTTTTTTCATAAGCATGTTGGTAATGTATATATGCCTAGACATCACGAACGAAAACACGAAGCGCAACAATTTATTTACGTTTTAGGCAATCAAATATTATATGCCTCCTTAAAGCTGACCTTTGGCAAAGCCAATTTAATGAACCTATTTCCACTTTTCTTTATTAAAATTTTTAAAATGTGTGGTGATGACGTAGTTTTTATTAAGTCTTTATATTATATAGATAATTGATAGATATAAATATTTTATTACATACATATATATTTTTAATAATCCCTTCTTAATGTATCTAAAGAGCAAATAAATGCACATTTTGTATGTATTTTGTTTTAGGTTCTAAAATTTTTTTTTATATATTTAGTAAAATTGAATCAGACACTGATTTTACATATATTCTTTAAAAAAAATTTAAGTTTTAGTAAAATTGTTTATAGTAAAAAGAAAAACATTTATACAATTAGGTTAAATTCTGAATTTTAAATAAATTCAATTTTGTTAGACAAATACTATTACTAATTAATTTTAATTTTTAATTTGACTGCAAACGTTCTCAATTCTTAATTTTATGCTGCTGCTGATTTCTTACTCTTTTTTATCTTCTTCTCCATTTTTTGTTATATCCTTCTCACCATTTACGGATTTATTTTGTATAAATAAATCATTTGGACCAGCCTGTTGTATGGGTATAATACGTTCCTTGGGTTCATCCGTAGTCTTTGGTAGCATTACACTGAGAACACCATCAGAGGATAATTTTGAAACTATAGCATCTGGATTGTAACCCTTTGGCAACTCATAACGGCGTACAAAATGACGTGATACAAAACCAATATCATCAGCCTCACGTTCCTCATGTTTGCCCTCGATAATAACATGATCATTGACAATTTTGACAGATAATTCGTCGGGCGAAAAAAGACCCACATCTAGATGAATATGAAAATCATGATCTTTGTCCGTTATAACACCTCTTGGTGGTACATGGGCCAAATCTTCCTTAGTCTTGCCATTACCTTCCAAATGGCGAAGATGTGGTGCTAGGGCTGTTATTAAACCCAATGTATGCATATCTATGGGATGATGTTGTCTGGGATGATTACGACGATACATGTTGTTTGGAAATATTTCCGGAGTATAGAATGGATGTGGATCCAAATTCAGTACAAATGGTAAGTTGGCCATATTTAAATAAATTATTTTATTTTTCGTTTGTATTTATTGTGTATGTATGTAAAACTTCTTCGGAATTTTCTTATTTTATGATAACTTTTTTATGCAGCTCTTCTTATGTTGCTTGACATCAAAAGACTAAGGGATACTTTTTATTTTATGCTGTATTTATAGAAAATATTATCTCTACCCTTGTAGTATTATACGACCTGTATTTTTTGTATGTTACATATATATTTTTAAAGTTGCATATTGCAGTATTTTTCATTACCCAATAAACTGTTTCCTAAAAGCTTTAATAAAGATAAAGCTTTCAACAAATGTTTTAAAAAGGTGTCAGTTTAATGGAGATATTTTGTAATTTAAACTACTCTACAAAAAGTGAAATTATTTGTAGATTCTAGGATTTTTTAAAGTATTTCGGACTCCTAAACACGAATATAAAGTAAGCAGAACAAGTTCCCTTAAAGTTTTTTATTTTGCAAAATTTTTGCAGGAAAATTTGTTTATTAGTCAATATTGCGGAAAAGAACATCAAAATCTTTATTTTTAAGAGCTTTGAATTGTTACACAGAAGATTGCGAGCTCGATTCCCAGCGACTGCAATATCAATTTGGGCAGTTTTCTATCCCTTCTAACCCCACCGAACAGGGCTATGAACTAAATAGTTTCAAAATGTTTGCTAACTCTCCTTCAGATAGCGCGCAAGAACTGTTCTAAGATTCATCATCTCGCCCTTCACCTTTCATCTCTCCCATATCTGTTTTCTAAGGTAAACAAATCCAAAATAGGCCAGCCTTTTCAACCTTTTGTTTTTTTTTTCTAATTGAAGAATTTCTATTTTTTAACCTTTTAAAATTTGTTGTTCTAAAATCACTTTTCTATTCTCGAAGTAAAGTTTACTGTTGATCTGTATAAACGCTCGGTTCAAGATTCATACGATTGGCGGTATTATTATTTCGTTAGGTTAAGAGTATTAAAAGTTATTTCGTTAAGGTATTTTAAAACTTGTCTGGTTTTCTAAGTATAAGAAATTTACACCTTATTTGAAATTGGATAAAGTAAGCTTTTTAACGAAACCCAATATACCAAAAAATAAGTAAAGTATAATAGTTGTTTAGAAGAAGCTTTTTGAATTACTAAAGCCTTTTTAAATCATGTTTGAGAAACTATTATCCTTCACAATTTGTTTTCGAACATAGTATACAAAAAGCTTACTAATTGTAAAAATGTTCAGAGTTTCACAATTTTGTTTGAGAAACTATCCGTCTTCTCAATATTTTTTTAAGATACTTGCAGAAAGATTAATATTAGCAAAAATCATAATAGTTTCTCAAGTATGTTTGATAAACTATTCACCTTTACATTTTTTTTCAAACTTTATATTATAATTCAGTTGCAAGGCTCATGTTCCTTGATATTTTTTCGTCACTTCTCCCTTTTGCTTTTATTTATATTTAAAAAAAAATATTCTTAACTATAAATATAAATTAAACATGCTTGTCAAATTTTACATTTTCTCAACAGCATTGTAACTATGATTATAAAAGACTTATTGCAAAAACAACAATTTCTAAATTCTTTGGAGTCTTGTTCCAGTAAAGTCCCGTTAATTTTACCGTAAGTTCATCGTTAAATAGTTTGTACCGCGTGCATTTCCATTGTCATTTTTAATTTTGCTTCAAGAGAGTTTTTTCAGTTTTGTTTTTTTTTTAATTTTTTATTTCTTTTTTTTTAATGTAATGTTTAATTATTGATTTTTTTTTCATTTTGAGTTATTTTGTAATTTTAATAAAAGTTATTTATTTCTAAAGAGTTTTGGTCTATTGGGAAGGCTTTAGCAGAGTTATCGGGTTGAATATACATATGTAAGGCGACCAGATTTTGGAAAAGAAAAAAAGATGACATTAAGAAAAATAGTAAAAAAAATATTTGAATTCGATTTATTCAATAACTTTGGTCTGTAAAGGATATTGATTCTTTTTCAAAGTGAGAAATTATCTCCAGTCGAATTTAATGACATTGTCGCTCTCTTTAAATTTCAAGCTTATCTTCTGGAAAAATATGTTTATTTTTCTGATTTCTTTATCTAGTTTGCTTTTATTTTTTTTCATTGTCAAGAGGGTCAAACGAAAAATATTTGTTTTCTTCAAAGATTCGATCCATTCTTCTAAATATTTCACTGAAGTTTCATAAAATTTTAAAATATTTTTTGTAGGTCATGCTTTGATTCTTCCAATTGCTGTATTTCACTCCGTAGAATTAGTGGAATATATAAGTTATTAAATTCAAATTTTATTTGCTTTTAAAGAATATTTTTCTGATTTTAACATAGCAGGTTAAAACATGGATGACTGATTGTATATAATTTTCTATCAAACAAAAAAATAAAAAAACAGGAAAAATCTCAACAAAATGTTTGCAACTTTTTAAACCTGTACACATAAAGCACATAAAAGAAAATAAGTGTTGCCACTTATTTTCAAAAGCGAAAGCTCAGCAAACTCAATAAAAACAAAATATTGATCATGTATGAATATTATTTTAATTGAAGCAAAATGTCTTTTTTTAATTATAAAAATTTATTATAAATATTTATTTATCCCAATATTTCGTCACCACATTGGGCGACTTCTTCAGGGAATTTTTTTTGTATAATTAATGAATTAAAATTATAAATTGAAAAGTAAATAATTTTAATTTATTAAATATACACAAAAAATTTCTCATGAAGAAGTCACCCAATGTGGTGACGAAATCTTAGTTTAAATAAATATTTAAATTATTTTTTTAAATAAAAAAAGTTCTTAAGCTAACAGAATATTGATCATACTTATAAAATTGAAGATGGCAAAAAGATGACTGATTATGAAAGAGGGCACACACAAATTTTATAGATGATAGCGGGTTAAAATAGACGATTGTCCTCCAAAAAATAAATGCAATGTAAAGAGTCATATGTATAAACAATCAAGCTATCAATAAGGTCGGCATGCAATAAATAACAAAGGCCATAAGCGAACAAAATGATTGTATTTTCTTTTGAAAATTCGTATATATTTTGGTGTCGAAATTTGTTCAAAACGTATCATGGCAGCTTTAGTAAATTGATTAAAACTACCCCCTACCTAAGCTTAATTACGTTAGGAAACTTTGATATGTTTTACTTCACATTTATATTTTTTTTTTCTGGAATATTTGTGTGTGTGTGTGTGTATTCTTATTAAAAGGAATTCCGTAATATTTTGGAATCAAACAATAAACTAAACATACAGTTTTGGCATATAATTAAAAGAAACTTAAAAGCTTTTATGTTATTGTTTTACCCCCAACATAAGTTTTTTTTCAAACACATCTTCCATGAATTCTAGGGCAGGTAAAAAAAAACTTTTTATCAGTCATCCCTCTAGGATTAGAGATTAGTTTAGAACAATTCCAGGAATGGAAAGGGTGATTTTTTGCTATTTAATTTTTCAGTGTAAATATTTGTTAGATACTTTTCGAGGGTAGACGTGGTGCTATTTCTATTCATCAACAACATTATGCAGAAGAATTGCTAAAACAATGGAGTATGTCCGGATGTAAGCCGGCTACAACTCCTGTGGCTTCTAGTATTATATTGGAAAAATTTGATAATAAAAATTGTAATGAACTTTTTGATGGTTAAAACTATCAGTCATTAATTGGTGGACTAATGTATCTGTCTGTAATTTCAAGGCCAGATATTTCACATGTAGTGTCTCGTCTTGCACAGTTTTCTTCACACGCTCGCAATGAATATTTTGTGCCTGCAAAACATCTGCTTAGATATTTGAAGAAGAACTATACGTAGTCCAATTAAAAAAAAGTTGTAATGTTTTGCAAACAAAATGTCGTTTCTCTGAGTTCTATGGAGGTGGAGTATATACATATGTTAGCTATGTGTCAAAAAACCAAATAAGTTATATTTCAAAGAAGTCTTTTGGAAGCAATGAATTTTATTTAATGTGCTGATGATGCAACTACTTTATGTTGTGACAATCAAGGTGCCCATTTTTTGGTGAAGAATCCCACAGTTCACAAACGTAGCAAGCACATTGATATCCGTTTTCATTATATTCGTGATAAATTCCTTGATAGTGATATTGATAGCAAATCAGAGAATGCAGCTGATATTTTAACAAAATTTCTTTCTAATTGTTGTAAATTGTTAAATATTTGTTTTAAAATGTAAAAATATTTGAATATTGTTTAACGTAAAGCTACTTGAATTAAGGCGGTGAATGTTGGAAATAGAGTATTCAAAAACCGAAACCGAAAACCGGTCAACCGGTTTCTTTTTTAAACCGACCGGTTTCGAATATTTTGTAAATTCGAAGAAAACCGAAAACCGGTCTTTTTTGTTCGGTTAACCGGTTTTTTTAATTTAATCACCAACTGGGTTACTTGGTCTCTTTTATTTTAGATTTAGATGTAAGTCCGATAGATTCCGATGAAGACTTAACTTTGGATATTCCAAATTCAAATACTATGGTGGCCAAAAGTATTTTGACAAAAGCATGAGCTACTTTTAAACGTTTATTGTTAATTACTTATTAGAGTAACAACAAATTTTTTAACTTTTATGAGGAGATGTTTCTTTGAATTACTCAGAGAGCACAAAATAACGGCAGTTTTACATGCGCTATTTTTTTTTGTAAAGCTTTAACCGAGAATCGAAGCAATAACACGTGGACAAAAGTATTTTCACATTGCACTGTTTTAATTAGTTTGATCTACGAATTATACCAAACCGGTTTAAAATAAATTCAATTGTATTCTTTGTATTATAATTGTTTAATAAAGAAAATAATAATTGAAATAATGGTAAAAATTCAGGAGTTAAGCCAAAATATTCGTATGGATGTGGTTACGAAGTATAATGCTGGTATTTCTGTAGAATATCTAAGCAAATTATATAATATCTCTCGTCAAACTATTTATTACCAAATAAATAAATATAAAAAAAACAATTCATTCGACAACAGACCCAGATCTGGTCGCCCACGTGTAACAACTCTTAAACAGGATCGCAAAATCATAGCAAGTGTTAGAAACAATCCACTGTTAACACCAAAAGCTGTATCGATTTCACTGAATCAGGACTATAATATAGCAGTCAGCAGAAAAACTGTCCAAAGGAGATTAAAAGAATCCAACTTTAGGACCTATGTAGTCAAAAATGTGCCCTATATATCTCCAAAGAACAAGATTAAACGTTTGGAGTTTGCTAAACAATATGTCAACAAGCCTATATCGTTTTGGGAGCAAGTTTTATGGACTGATGAAAGTACTTTCGAGTACCATGGTTCTAAAAAGAAGCAATTCTGTCGACTACCTCAAAAAATAAGGCAAAAACATGCCCTCGTTAATGAACGCATACCCCATGGCGGTGGTTCGGTAATGTTCTGGGGATGCGTGTGTAACAGTGGGTTAGGAAACTTGGTTCCAATAGATGGCACGATGAATAAAGACAAATATTTAAATATATTGAACAATTACGCTTTTATATCAGGTGATACGCTCATCGGGGAGTCCTTTATATTGCAACAGGACAATGCTCCATGTCACAAAGCTAGACTTATAACTGATTTTTTAAGAGATACTGGTGTAAATACTTTAGATTGGCCCCCCCTAAAGCCCTGATTTAAACATAATTGAGAATGTTTGGACTTACATAAAAAGAAAACGGAGCCCATGTTTAACTACAACACGCGAGGAGACTATTACTGAGATTGAAGGACTATGGAAGGACATTTCATTGGAAACAATTCAAAATTTGGTAAAATCAATTCCTCGGCGTTTGCAAAGTGTCATTGAAGTTAAAGGAGGATATATCTTTCATTAAATTACATTTTTTGTTTTCAAGTTATTACTTTTGCTTTTTTAACGAAATTTTAATGTTGTCAAAATACTTTTGGCCAGCTAAAAATTTGAATTATATATTAATTTTCAATCAAACTAATCTCTATCGTATTGAATTAAAATTTTTTATGTTGTTTTAAGAAGTATTATATGCCTTTTATTTCCCCCATTTTTTATGTAATTTTTTAATGGATAAATAAAAAGATACAAACAATTTAAAAAAATATTTTTTTTTGTCAAAATACTTTTGGCCACCATAGTAGTTTAATTTCTGATCTAAATAACACAATAAACAGTATTCAAAATCCTACAAAAGAGACTGTACAAAATCATTCATCATTATATGATGATTTCATATATCTTGATAAATGCGACAAAAGAACTGAAAAGTTGGAAAATTTATATAATTGTCTTTTGGCTATTTGTCCAACATCTACTATTAGTGAAAGAGTATTTTCCACATCTAGCTTTATCAAAAGCAAACAAAAAAATCTTCTTAAAACGAAACATTTAAATTGCATATTATTTCTAAAATATTATTTTAGAACTGAAAAATGGATTTTCTTTTTACATATTTAAAATGTATTATTAAAAAACTTTTTAATGCCAAACGTTTTAAACGTTCAAATTACTAACGTACCTAATTTTACCAATTTACAAACTTAATGATCTCTATTCATTTGATATCAATATATCTTTTATAAAATTTTTTTAAGATATTATATAAAAAAATATTAAAACCAATAAATAAAATGTTGAAATGAAATACAATAAAAAAAATTAAGAAGAATCAATTGAAATTCATAGAAATATATTTTTTAACTATTTTTGAATCAGTCATTCAAAAAACAAACTATAAAAATTTACAGACATTCAGTATTTTCTGTTTTCTGTTTCTAAAAATTGAAATTAATATAATTCTTTTTTGTTTTTTTACCAAAATAGTTTGTATATATACAAAATTTTTTCAATAAAAATTACAAGAAATTATTTAAATATACATACACACAAAGCCAATAAAAATATGTACATCTGTGTGTTGTGTTTTGTAATTACATACAAATAAAAAACAAACCACAAAAGTAGTTTTTTCTAACTTTTTGTCAGTAAAAAATTGATGGTTATTTTAAGCAACTTTCTATTGTTTTTACTACTTTTGTCGATTATTAAACAATGATTGAAAATAAACAACAAAATGGACTGAATATGATAAAAAATCAGTAGTCCTCTTTTTGATTGTATTTTCGATTAATTTAATATGTATTTTAAGTTGTTTTTAACGATATAATATTGTGAGTAAATTAAATTTCTTTTTTTTTTGTAATAAAAACAATTAACAAATTATATAAGCTTTTTATTCAAATTAAAAAAAAACCGAAAAAACCGGTTGACCGGTTTGTTTTTGCAAAAACCGATACCGGTTTTTTTAAAATTCGATTTTTCGAAGAAAACCGAAACCGGTTTTTTCAAAAGGCCGGTTTTTTGAATACTCTAGTTGGAAACTCTTTTGTGAAATAATTCAAATACCTACTACCTTTAATGTTTTTGTCTTCTGTGAAAAAATAAAATCTTACTGCGTAAAATTTCCCTACAACAATATTTTCAGTGACATGTGGCAATGCCAAAAATGCTCAGTAAGGTTTGCCATTTCACCATGAATAGACTACGAATTTTATTATAAAAATTCGTGCTGTGTGAGAAATATGTTTCTATCGAAAAATTGTCTTCAGCGACGAAGCTCATTTTTGGATCAATGGGTACGTCAAAAAACAGAATTGCCGAATTCGCAGCCAGAGGCAGTTCAAGAGCTGCCAATGCAACCTGAAATATGCACTGTTTGATTCAGTTTGTAGGCTGGCGGCATTATTGGACCATACTTCTTCAAGAAATTTGAAAATCGCAACGTTACAGTCAAGGCATCGTGCGATGATTCGACGAAAATGGAAGAATTGGACTTGGTTGCATGTGGGTTCAACAAGAAGGTGCCACATGCCACACGGAACGCGATACCATGAACCTATTGAATTTGGTCAGCAATACATGAAGTCTCTCCAGTACATGGATTCATTTATCGCCCCAAAAAAACATATCATTCACTTTTGCCAATTTTCTCAATTTTCAAAACTATTAAAAAATCACCTTTTACAATATATTTTTTGCTTACTGCGTCACCAATTAAAGTCCGATTGTTTATAGTTTGACAACAGCTACATTTCCGGTCTGGATCATTTTTGACTCCCATCCAATTATTTTTCAAAGAAAACTATTGCTTCTATACTATTTTTGTTTTACCAAAATATTGGCTCTTGCTAGTTTTTACTTGTCAAAAAACATATAAAAAATAAGCAAAAACTAGGTTTGATTGAAAATTATGTATGGTTCGCTCAGTCTAAATGTAGTAAACTGCTTATTTTATTTATAAAAGTAAAAACTTCAAAATTCATTCGCTACGAATCGAAAATTAAAAATTTTTGAAAATCAAAAATTTGTATTCCTAAAATTTCGTGTCACAAATCTTAAATTACTTAGGAAAATTGTAGTTGGACCTTAACCATAACAAAGCCAAATATCACCTTTCTAGATTTTCAAATTGTCGTGTCTTTTAAATTGCGAAAAATGATTCACCGTATTTAAAAATTTTACAAAAATTTTTTTCATAGAACTTTTTTTATATTTCTCAGGAGGTTTTTCGAAGGCTTTCACTAACTGATAATTTTTTCGTAAACAAAAATAATCCAAAGTCGACTTTCTCCTTTTAAAAAATATTTGGTTCTGATATCCTTTGAATCAAAGGACTTTTTCTTATAACATACGTTGATATCACCCATTTTCCGAAAGGAAATCCCATATTCTGAGCACTTAAAAACTTTCAAACTTTGAATGTATTAAAAATTATATTATTTGAAAATTTTTGTGTAATTTTTAATAACTTTCTAGTGTAATTTAGAAATTCTCTTGTGGCAAGCTTCATTGTGAAATCTTATACACTCAAAAAAAGTTCCAACGTATTGATGAAACTGATTAAAAAATCATTTGTCAATAATCCTTCATCATATTTATGAAATATTTATAAATATGATGAAGCGTTTCATTAATATGTATGACAAATGTTTTATAAATCTGCATCATTTCTTAAAAAAAAATTAAAAAATTCACACAAATTATTTATGTCGTTTATAAAACACTGCAGTTTGTAATTCTCAATAAGTTTGCATTTTCACTTATTTAAATAATTAAAAAAAACATATTATTATTAAAAACTCTTTAATCATATTGATAAAAATTCTTTATCGTAAATGTGAAGAAACTTCTTCAAAAACATGGAGAAACTTCTTCCTAAATTCTACATAAATGAAGAAACAAGACAACAACGTGCCGTATTATCCCATACAAATAGACAATTGAATCACGTCGAGCGTAGCAACGTTGTTACTTATTCTCACATTTTTGTGTTTCATTCTTACAACAGAATTGCCGCATTTCATTTTTTTTTTTTTGGAAAACAAAAAACATATGGGCAAATCTACGGTATAGTACGATTCAATGTCACTCAGGTTTTTAACCACTTTAAGAGCAATTATATAATATTTCTGAAAGTGTCATCATTTTCAAAACGACGAGTTTAACCTCGCCAACATCCTAAAGTTTTATAATTATGCTGTTAATGTGCTCTACCGAGCTAAGGTCTACCCTAATTTACCCTAATTGTTCTTGTAACTTTCGAAAGTTGTTCAACTCTTTTGGCTATAACTTTTTCTGCATAAAAGGAAATCGTTCTAATCCTTTTGTGGATGATAGTAATGATGTTGCAAAATCTTCTTTATGTTGAAAAAAGCATGTGAAATCAGTCAGCAATAAATGCTAGCTCTTCAAAATCTGTCACTCTGTTTTTCCATAAAACGAAAACTAAGAGGATTTTCGTTTTTGTGCTTTCAGCTTCAACGTAATTGCAATTTTTTTTATATTGGATTATAAACGACAAACATACTAACAAAAGGCGACCAACCGATTTAGTGTGCCTTCAGAAACAAAGAAATTATTACAGTCCAAACATCATCAGGTCCATGCGTGCAGATCATGAAATTCCCTATTATTTGAAGAGCACATCCGTAGTTTGAGAAATAACTTGTGGCAACCCTGTGTGATCGGTAAATATCAGTACTACTAATATTGTGTGTAAGTGCTAAATAGATCGAATTATTATTTTGGTGCCGAGAGCCATTTAAGTTTAAATTTTGTTGATTTGCATAGGTTTTTCAAGCTTAACTTGCAATAGAACCAAAAGGGATAATCCGATCGTTTTAGCACTTTCACAAAACAATAGTGCCTATAAACTCTATGATATAAGCCAAATTTCAACCTTTAATTATTTAAACTGCGGATGTACCAATCAATTAAAAAATTAATTTTTAGCGTTCTGTGGAGTAAAAAGTGCCGTAAAGCTAAAAACGTCATCCGATCTATTTAGCACTTACACATAATAATTGCATTGATCATACGGAGAATTTAAGATATATTTGATGCCATAATTATCAAAATTTCGGGTGTGCCTTCCATTTTAAATTTGCCTTTCAGCGAATTTTGGAAAAAAAATTTGAAAAAAAAATTAAGATAATTGTTATCTTTAGCCTTAATTTCTTCCAAAAACCAGATGTGTTGGACAAAATTGGAACCCAAATTCGGACTTAGAATGGAAAGGTTTTTCGAAAACGTGTGTTTGCATCCCCCAAAAGTTAAAAATTTTACCTCCTAAAAATTCTACGGTTTTTCGCTTATAACTTTTTCAGCACTTGAAAAAAATGATGCACGCGAGCAGATTATTTATTTTTAATTTGTTTTTAACAAGTTGACGCTAAAATAAAACGTGTGCCACTAATTTGAAATTTTTCATTTTTTAAAATCGTACTATTTCGTAGATTTTCCCATGTATCAAGTGAAGAAAACATAGGAATTATGTGGATGTAATGTGCTCTGGAGTACCAACGAATGTAAATTTCTATTGAAATAATACATTTTTTTATTGGTCTTATAAGATTAATATGTAAAAACGAAAAAATTGTATGTATGTTGTTACCTTGCGGGAAGACGACGTATCCCAGGACACGTCACGTCATCGGTTCATTGTGATAGGTACCGGTCACTGGACCTGTTTTTTATGTGAAAAGGACCGGTCACTTTAACATGGGCTTGTGCTAGAAGGCGGTGAATTGAACTCTGTGACATGTCACAGGACTAGACTAAAAAAACATGTCACACAACGAACGCCAAAGAAAATATCACAGGACTCGTACTTTCACACTCATCACGTTGTAGAGTCATTTAAACCGAACATGTGGTAGGTTTTTTGAGAATCGGTACTGTTTTTACGGGACTAGTACTTTCAGGCTCAATACGTCATAAAGACATTTTATTTACTTTAGAAACCGATCACTGGTACTTTCAGACCCATGACGTAATACGGACTTTTAAACCATTTAAGTTGTAGGTACTTTAGGAATCGGTCCTCTTTTCACTTATCTCGTGATATATATTATCAAAACCGGTCCTGTTTTCACCTATCACGGCACAGCTCCAAATTTCCAACTGAGCCCTTTTTCTCCCGCAGGGTAGTAAAATAATGGGATACTGAGGAGGGAAACATCTCTACGTCACCATTGTGCGTCGTTATTTTGGGCATATGTTGTCTCACATCGACAATCGTTATACGGCATGTTGTAATTCTGGGCTGACACTAAATATGAAGAAACCTGTCATAAATTTGCATTTTGTTTCGTATTTTTATACCCTCCACCATATATGGTGAGGGTATATATCAGTTTGTCATTCCGTTTGTAATATGTCGAAATATAGGGGTTTAAAACCCCATAAAGTATATATATTCGTGATCGTTATGCAATTTTAAGTCGATTTAGCGATGTCCGTCTGTCTGTCTGTTGAAATCACGATCACGACGCGAAGACGCAAGCGGGGGTGCCTATTTTTACCCAGATTATTGAACATCCTCCCGAGCAGTTTGGTATTTAAAATGAGCAAAATCGATCAAGCGGTTCAAAAGTTATGAGTGAAAATGTGAAGGTACCTCTAAATTTTCCATACAAATTTGTACAATTTTTCTGTATCTATTTTTTTTCTGTTAAGTAAGTAAAAATGTTATTAAGTCTTCTTATTGTTCGATTACATTTATTGTCTTACATACTATGATAACTAAGTTAACGTAAAAATGAACAATGTTAAAGTCGCTAACAGAGCAGACCTCTGTAAATAACATTGCTAAAACTAAATAACAAAAGTTCGTTACATAAATTGACAAAACATATTCATATTACAGTTCATGCAAAATTTAGTATATGGGCATTTCCAGGATCGCGAACGGGACATTCGTACGCACTCAACTTAAAAAAAAATATGAAAACTCAAATTTTTTTTTAACTTTTTATATATATTTAATAGCATTTTAGTAGAACAATTTTTGAGAACAAAAAGAAATTTATAAAATATGAACGTTCTCCAAATATTTTGGATAAACTTGCGATCGCGAACGGGACAAAAAATGTAAGTCATTTTTTTCGGTGTGTGGTTTTGTTTAAAACTCTGCGAATTTCGTCAGTTTATTAAATGGAGATTATTTTTTAACTAAAGCAAAGATATAAAGATTTTATTTAGCATTTTGTTTTTTTTTTATTATCCTTATTATTATTTTTTTTAAATATTTTTTTTAGAATCGCGAACGGGACAATGATTCCAAAGGCATTTTTTAGGTCTAAAATTTTGTTTTAGGTTTAAAGGTTTGGTTTTTTTAAACGATATCGGTTATTTTGTTTTGAATTGTAAATATCAAACTATTCCGATCAACGTTCACGGAGAACTAAACACAAATGCTTATTTTCGGTCGCGAACGGGATAGAAGAATGTAGTACAAAGAATCTTTGAATTATACCGTTATTCGGAGTTTGCTTGATCTCTACTGTGGTGTTTTTAAATATTTATTGTTAGTATATTTAGTCTATAAGAAGAGCGCAATCGACATGATATGTAACACTTAGAAATAACTCAAGGAAAAATGTCAATTAAAAACGCTAAAACCAAAAAAAGCAAAGCTGCTCTTTGCAGACCACTTTTCTTAAATTACAAATGGTAATATGTATTTAATTAGGTATATTCTTGAAATCCAATGCATTAACCAACTAAATTTTCTCAGAAAAGTCTTTTTTCTTCAACTTTAATATTTTGATAGCGGTTGACCTTTCTGTGGAAATACCCATATACGTATATCATCTTCATCCCCTTTGGTGGAGGGTATTCAAAGATTCGGCACAGCCGAATTTAGCCCTTTTTTACTTGTTTAAGTGTTAGATTGGGCGAAACTATGAAGTTTTTCATATATATGATTACGCTTTTTCACTGAGTGTACTGTAAAACTACTCAACAAAATACATACCTACATATTGTACGTACATATGTATACTTATGTTTTGGTTTTCAACATAATTATATAAAGTTTGTCATCCATACCAAAATTATTCTAGAAAATTCTTGAACAAATGTTCAAATTTCTCTTCAGCACTACCCAATATATAAAAATGTGTGGTATTTAACTTTTTGAAGTCTTATCAAATGAAAATAAAAAAGTAAGCAATTAGAAACAGATTCAAAAATTAAGATCGACTATATAATAGCCTACTCAGTCTAGCTAAAATTCCATAAAAGCTTGGATCTACAATTTTGATGGATCGAAATGGACTTATGTGCAAAAATGTTCAATAAATCTGTTAAATAGTTTATAAATAAAATTTCTCTGTAAATTTATTAAAATTTTTTGAGTGTATTTGTGATAAAATCAATAATATATGGACTAGGTTTAGACATGAACCGATTTTATTAGCCTTGGAATAATATGAATCAGTTTTCCAAATTTTATTTAGTTTTCTTCGTAACATACTTGCGATATGTAGGGCTGGAATAAGAAAAAAATTAATTTTTTGTATTTCGATCATATGGTAGAACTAGATATTGAAATTTAGTTTAAACTGAATTAATATCGTAATGTCATCACAGTTTATGCCTAATTACGTACCGAGTCTAATCCAAGCGAATTATAGAGTGCGAACAAGAATACATTTCCATACGGACTAACATCAATCGGTATTCTGTATGAGTGTTCTATACGAGGGTCATCCCGAAAGTTTTTGCAAAATCATACAAATAGAGCTTATAATTGTGTGGTCTTATGATCAGCATACTTTTGCAGCTTTCGAAACTTTTTTTCCACTGTACTGGTATCTCAGAAACGTTAATTGAATTTCGTGGAATTCATATTGTGATATATATATATATATATATATATATATATATATATATATATATATATATATATATATATCGTTTGGTTCAAGGCACCGTATGGAGAATGAGTAAAAATTTCAATATTTCCTTGATAAAAATAATCAATTGTGTTATGTGCACTTAATTTAAAAAGTGTTTAATTTATCTGGAATCCAACTGGAATATACCTTTTTTACATCTAAATATTGATGCAAGATTTCTTATAATGCAGTTATCCCAATCTCCCGACATGCCAGTCTAGCTCAATAATATTGTAGACCGCACAGTATCAATCTGGAATAACAGCTGTTTTTGGACTAAATTCACGAATATCATAGCGGATGGAAAATAGGTCGTGCTGTAATTCTGCAAACTGCTGTAATCAAGCCAACTTTAAAATCGCTAAAAAAAATATTCAACAAAACTTTTTGGAATAAATTCCATTTTTTTATTTTAGTACCCGGTAGGCTAGTTGGTAGCGTGCTAGCTTATCAGTGCGGGGGTCGTGGGTTCGATTCCCACCAGAGGCTCTGGTCTGTTTTCGCTACAACGAGCCGATAGCCTTCGTTGCTAGTGCTCGGTTTGTCTACTAAGATATAATTTCTAGTTATATGTTTAATAAAATAAATAAATAAATAAATAATAAAAAATTATTTTAGTACTTTTTTAAAATTGAACAAAAAAATTATTTGACTTTAATTTATTACGCAAATGTCAATTTTTCTTTCATAACACTTTTTCTTTCAATACACATGAATAAAGTGTAATATTGTGCTTTTAAACATCTAAATGAATATTGATTTAAATTAAGGTATAATATGCACATAAAACATATATTTTTCATAGTTTTTGGCAAATATTCATTTATGTTACGAAGAAAATCAATAATACTCTACTGCATATTGTAGCACAATATGGCTAATGGAGACTAGCTCTGCAGCAAAATATGCCTAATGGAGAAAATGCACCTTCTGATGGGCCATCTATTGACAAATAGTTACAACTCATGTTCTTTCTTTAACAAATTAATGTCTTTGCTGCATTCTCTCCATTAGGCATATTGTCCTTCAAACACACTTTAATTTTTTAGAGAAAGAACATTTGTTCCAACTATTTATCAATACGTGGCGAATCAGAAAGTACATTCTCTCCATTAGGCATATTCTGCTGCAGAGCTAGTCCCAATTAGCCAGTAACAAAATTGAGTATTTGCCAAAACTATGCTTTAAAATGTGTTTTTTGTGCAGTCCATCGTTAAAAAAACTAGTGAAAGTGTAAAGGAGCCTCTAAATTGCCCATACAAGTTTAATACAATTTCATAGTAGCGACTGGTACATAATAAATTTTTTTACATTTTTTCACCAGTCTCTAAATTGTTTTTCCACTAAAAAAGTTCTTTTCACATCTAAAAAAGTTTTTCACCTCAAAGATTTTTTTCATCTACATAATTTTACTTAAAAAGTTTTTTTTTTACATTATTTGTATCAAAAACAGTAGAGAAAATCATTTTAGGATATCGGTGGAGGGTATTCAAAGATTCGGCACAGCCGAATTTAGCCTTTTTTACTTGTTTTTTTTTTTCTTTGCTTTAAAGGTCAAATTTTAATTGCTTTTAGGGCTAATTTTTAGAACTTAAAAAAAATGTTAGTGCTATTTTAAGCGTATGTTCTATTTATAGACATGAGTCGATGTCTTCACTTCCGATCCCTTTTTTAATTTATGTAACATTTAATGCAATTTAAGTTTGTAGGTGTAAGTTTTAATTAGAAATAACATTTCCTTCAATATCTACCTTTTTAAAATTAGTAAATTTTTTTTTTTTTGCTAATTTTAGCAAATCGTAAAATGATTTCTGAAATTAGCAATGAAAATTTGTAAATATTCTGTAAAAGATTTGCTAAATAACAATTATTTTACTAAAAATCAGTACAAAAATTGTAAAGTGGGATTGAAAACCGTTTACAAATTTTTCGGCTGTGCCGAATCTTTGAATGCCCTCCATCAATGTCCTAAAACAAATGTTCTCACTGTTTTTGATAAAAAAAATATAAAAAAGTGAAATTATGGAGGTGAAAAACTTTTTTGGATGTGAAAACAAATTTTGTAGTTGAAAAAAAAAACTTTGTGGTGAAAAAAATTTTAGTAGTGAAAAATTTTTGGAGGTGAAAAATATTTCAGTCACTACATGAAATTGTACTAATATGAACCCATTTGTTTGGAAAATTTAGAGGAACCTTCACTTAACATAACATAACTTTTTAACCGCTGGACCGATTGCGCTCATTTTCAATACCAAACTGCTCGGGAGAATGTACATTAATCTTGATTAAAATGAGCTGCTCCGCTTGCGTTTTCGCGCCGTTATCTCCATTTCAACAGACAGACAGACGCTCACCATATATGGTGGAGGGTATAAAAACTGCTAAAACTAAAACTTGCTGAAAAAAATTGGCCCACAAGTGAAAAACCTAGTTTGCCTTTGAATTTAGCGTGTCCAAAATATATAGGACTAATGGTCGGTACTCTAAAGTTTTCAAATTATAATTATGATAATTATTTTATGGAAGTCTTTAAAATTGGAAAAATGTAGTTTTTGATTAAAACAATCATTTCGGTACCGTTAGTTTTAATATGAAGTGTAATTTTAAAAGAAAAAAAAAAACATAAATAAGGCACGTTACAAATTATTTCTAAAAATTATTTTATTTTTGACACGCAAGCAAAAAAATTTGGTCACCCTTGTCCCAGACAGGGATGTCAACCGAAACGAATTAGTACCGGTTTTATAGTTTAACCAAGTAATTAAGTATTGTAATAATCTAAACATAGTTAAAAAAAAAACTTCCTCTATTTATTTTAAATATTTATTGGTAATCTTCTTTACTACTTAAGTACAATACATGTAATGCAGTATAAAAAGACAAGAAAAAATGGCTTAAATATTACAAATAGCTTAATGCTTGAGTTAAATGGTTAATAATGAAAAATAAATTAACATTTATAAATTTTTAACTTTAATTTTATGTATGCTTTGACTGAAATAAAAATAAAACTAAATACTTCTACAATAATTGGAACAAAAATAATTTGGCGTAGCTATTAAATGCATAAAAATTGCCAGATTAACGATATAAATAATTAGTAAAAAAAAAAAAACAATAAAGAATAAATGATGACCATCAATTGAATGAATCTGCCAATACGTGATTACAACAATTTTTACACCAAAACAGCAAACATGGATCGATAATTTTCTTGCACTGCATTCGCTGATGCAGTGCAAGTGCAATAGTGTCTCTTATTAAGACTATATCATATTATGACTATATCATTTATTAAATTATTTTCAACACCCTAGTTGAAAACTTATCAATCTTTACAGTTTTAGTATTAATTTTTTTTTTAGAAAACATCATGCGGACCTGCAGCTTGTATGGTTTCAATGTGCTCATTTGGTTTATCTGCAGATTTTGGCATTGTAATGCTGGTAACAACACCATTCGATGATAATTTAGAAATGATATCATCTGGATTATAGCCTACCGGTAACTCATAACGTCGAATGAAATGGCGATACACAAAACCTTTATCAACGGCCTGATTAACCTCATGTTTGCCTTCAACAATTAAATGATCATTTTCAAGTTTAACTGATAATTCTTTTGGTGAAAATAGTCCCACATCAAGATAAATTTGGAAATCATTTTCAATATCCTCAACAATAGCAGCGGTTGGTATTATTTCTTTGTTATTTTGTGCTATTTCAGACATCAAGTCCAATGTACGCATATCCATGGTATGATGGTGTGGCCCACGATGTATAAGATTACGATTATAAATTGGAGGTGATGCTATTTTCATTATATTTGGTGTGTTTACTGATAGATGTGCCATAATTATTGCTTCCTTTTTGTCTTATTTGTCCTTTTATAATTTAGTTTGTAAATATTCTGTTGATTTTTTCTTATATTTTAACAACTTCACTCGCTTAGTATCGTCCAGAGACTAAAGGATACATCGAGTTGTAAACTTTATATAAAGAAAATATTTGTCTAGACGAATATATAATACGAAAGTATGTATGTACATAATATACTTGCTAAAATATATGCATTTGATATACACATTTGTGCTTTTTTGTTGTTGCATGTATAATGCAGTAACAAGCATTATTTTGCTACCCAATAAACTATTTATATTTCATTATCAAGGACGTTTTAATTTTTAAAATTGTAATTTAGAATTATTTAAAATAATTTTAATTAAATTTGCTAGAAGGTTTCAGCTTAATTGTATAAATGATTGATGTTCTTTACATTGTTACCAGTGTACATAGGGCAGCAGCATGTATTTTTTGTCAAAAGTATTTCCCGTAGTCGCAGCTGTCTAAAATTAGGATCCAGGGAAGTTTAGGGATCAATGATTTCAAAAATTAAGTTTTCATAGTCAAATTCAAAATATCAGATCTAATAGGGCAACAAAAAAATATTAAATTTTAGTCGGATTAAGAAGAAAATTTTTGTTGGTTTACTAAATTCATCAGATCAGTTAAATTCAGATTTTAAAAATTCAAAATAGCGCATGACATAAAGCCGCTTAAGTTAGAACTCCTTTCTGTAGTTGCAGCTGGCTGAAATTATGCAGAAGGGGGTTTTTATGTTCAGTGAACTTAGAGAAAGTTTGTTTTTTGATGTGAGTTAAACATGGTTTAAGGGCTTATTAGTTAAAGTGAAAATAAATTTAAACTGGCTTTGATTCTTGTTGTTTTTCAGTAGTAGTTTAGGAGTTGACAGATAAGGTAATGCTGTCATATTATATTCCAACAAAATTTTACATTTTATAAAGCCAAACATATGGTAGCATTGAAAATATTCAATAAAAAATTAAAACAAATATTTTTTCAAACAAAAGCACGTGTTCAAGAAAATAAATAAATTATTTGGACGTGTTCTAATTGTTTTAGGATTTCTTGTTATGGTCTTATTTAAATTTGCATGTGTTTCAGAATCGCTGAAATCTTTATTACATGAGGAATAGTCCATTTTTATTATTTTTTTTTTTTTTTAATTTGTAAACAACTTTTTACTATTTACGAAACAGCTGATTTGTTTAGAGACGCTTTTCTTATGATGTGTGTGTTTTGACATCTGTAACTTAGGTTTAACTGGTCAATCGTGTGCAGTTAAACTCAAATTAAAACAAACTAAACTGGATCATAAAAACAGCATACGAAGTTTAAACCATGTTAAACCAACAAACAAGGTTGAACTACATCCAAAAAACTAGCTCTTAAGAATTACAAAATCTCGTAGCCAATTAGGCGACCAAAAATAAACAAATTTTCATAAGATTTATAGAAAATTTTTTAGTTTGTTTTTTAGGCCTAATGACTAAGTTTACTATAAAAACTAAATTTGTTAAACAAATTTCTAACGATTTGAAAATTTGCAACAATTTACAAGTTTGTTTAAAAAGCTGATTGTAATACCAAATACAAAAATAAATAAAAACTGGTCGAAATAGAAAAAGAGAATTCTTAAAATAAAATATTAAGCAGAAATGTTTTAGAATGCGCTCACCAAAAAAAGTCTGTAATGGCAACTGAAAATTTTGTTGTTATTACGGGAAATTTTGCTAATTGGAGCCCAGCGGCATTTTTTTTTGGTAATCTTAGCAACACATGTCTGCTGACGTGTAGTATAATGAAATTAGTAGAAAAAAATTAGTAGCCGCTACTAAATTTTAGTAAACCTTTTGTAAAGTGGTATTTAAAATCGGTATGCTAGAATCAGCAAAAAAAATTACGAAATATTCTTAATATTAGTACAATCAAATTAGTAAGCGCTACTAAATTTTAATAAATTGATGTAAACTCAATGAATTGTAAAATATAGCAAATTTTAATTTATTAAAAAAATTATTAAAATGCACAAATTAACTCAATTATATTAAGATACGAGAGCGGATCAATAAGTCCGTAACTTTTCGAACTGTCTTCGTAGTTATATGAAATGCAACACTGCTCCCATCAAGTACCACCTGTTAACACACTACCAGTTCCGTCAATTACTTTGCGTTTAATAGCTGTTGAAAACATAAAACCTCGTGGATTGTTTTAAAAATGGAAAAAAGTTAAAAATAATAGTTTGATAAATACTGTGGGGACTCTGCACCATCGATTTCAATTGTAAAAAAGTGGTTTACTGACTTTCGCTGTGGTCGCACAAGTACAAATGACGCTGAACGTTCTGGACGGCCAATTGAGGTCAATACACCCAAAAATTTCGAAAAAAAATCCACGATGGCGTTGGTGTTGGCCGATCGAAGAGTAAAAGTGCGTGAGATTGTTGTTGCCAACGACATTTCATATTGCAGTGTAGTTTCAATTTTAAATGATCAGTTGGATTTAAGAATGCTGTCTGCAAGATGGGTGCCTCGTTTGCTCTCAATTGACCATAAATGTAATCGTGTGACAACTTCAAAGGATTGGCAAAATTCCATGAATTGGGCTACGAATTGGTACCTCATCCGCCATATTCTCCGGATTTAGAACCCCAATGACTATTTCCTATTTCCAAACCTAAAGAAATGGCTCGGTGGAAAGAGATTTAGCTCCAACGATGAAAAAATTGATCAAACAAATGTCTATCTTACGGACCAGGAAAAATCCTATTTTTTGGAAGGGAAATAAAAATTGGAAAACCGTTAGACTAAGTGCATTGAGCTAAAAGGAGATTATGTTGAAAAATAATTTTTTTTTTTTTGCAAAAAAAACTGTCACGGACTTATTGATCCACCCTCGCACACTTGTTACACTTCAAAGCTGCACTTTGTTACACTTTCTTTTGAATGCCTTACGAATTCAAATATACAAATTTATATATTTTTTATTTATTTTTTTCAAAAAATATTTTAAACAAAATTAAAAAAAAAAATTCAAAGGCTTAAATAATAGTTAAAACTAATTTCTCATTTTGTTTTGACAAATATTTTTAGTAAAATTTTTGGATTTTAAGATCAAATTTTAATTGTTTTAAGGGCTGATTTTTAAAACTAAAAATTTGTTTGTGCTATTTTAAGTGGATGTCCTATTTTTTGACATGAGTCGTTTGAAAAAAGTATATTCACTTCCGATTCCTTTTTGTTTAATCTATGTAACATTTTAACGCATTTTAATTTTGTAGGTGTAAGTTTTTATAAGAAATTACATTTCCTTCAATGTGCACTTTTTTTTAATTAGTATATATTTTTGCTAGTATTAGCAAATTGGTTTTCAAAAATCTGTAAAATGATTTTTGAAGTTAGCAGCAAAAATTTGTAAATATTCTGTAAAATTTATGTAATTTGTAAAAAGTAAATTGCAAAAAAATTTACTAAATAATATTTTTTTTACTAAAAATCAGTACAAAAATAGTAGTGGGATTGAAAACCGTTTACAAATTTTAGTGGCAGCAATATTTAGATGAGTTACCAATGGAATGAAAAACTACATTCTATCACCCCAGGTTTAAAAACATTATCAATTAACGGCTACTTACTTTTCTTATTACATTTATATCGGAATGGTATACATCTGATGTTATACATCTCATTGTCTCTCATAGGCGGCTTGTTTTTTAATCTTCGGATTTATTTTAGAATTTGTTTAATTCGTTAAAAATTTCATACATATTTGTTTTTTTAATTTGAAATAAATTATAGTTTTGTCTAAATATAACACTTGCTGGTATAATGTGAAAGAAATGCGAAGTATTTAAAAAATATATAAATCCGTTTTGGATTTGTTATAGTTTAATTTAATTCCAGTAATTGCAAATTTGGAAAATTTTAATTTTTTTCTTTCACATTGAATTATTTAGTGTGTTAGATTAAGATAAAAACATAATTTATTTTAAATTAAAAAACTAAATATGGAATATTTGGCGATATAAATTAATGTTCATTTATCTCATAATGGTAAAGAATGGCGGTGATTTCCTGATGAAGACTCTAAAATAGTTATGTTCCGTCATCTTATGCCATGTAAAGTTTGTTTTCATTTCCATAACTGTGAAGGAAGACTATAATTTGGCAAAGACCCGATTTGGCCAATCAGTTTATCATGCTTTCTACCAAAAAGTCTCTAACGAATGAAGGAGAAATTCCTTCAATCAGTAACGTAGCTGCGAAACCCTCTTAATTGGTAACAACATAAGCATCAAAGTGATAGATCAAAATGCTCTTGATGATCTTGTTTTCAAGATCAAAAAGGGTCTAGACAAAAAGATTACACGCTGAGTGTTCTTGTTGATATTGAGGGGACTTTTTACAATTCCACTTTTAGTTCTATGGGTCTTTGGCTGGGTCTTGAGCTGAGAATTCACCTTATGTTATCTAAAAGGCTGTTGACCGCTGAATGTCAGTGGAGCTCAAAGCGCACAGTTGAGGTCAACAGAGGATGCCCTTATAGGGGTGAACTCTCCCTTTTGCACCACCGCCGGATATTGGAATAATGTCCGTTGGGGTAATGTCTGAGCACCGAACCGAAGCTGTCACAGGGGCTCCAGATTTTGTGTATTTTGCAGTTATATGCATATTTATTCAGGTTGCCTAGAATATTGGTAAAAACCATTTGGGCTAAGCTGAATAGTTTGCAGAGCTGATACTCTTCCCTAAGAAAAAATTGATGACTGAAATAAAATATATGTCATTTCACTCTTGCATGTATGCAAGAGGAAAACAACTTTTTTGTTCATAAAAAAAAGAAAGTTTCGGTTTCGGTTTTTCATATTGCTTTTAAGAACTTGATACAAACTTTGTTCTACGCATTGACCGGCTATTGGTTTTATGTTGGACATGCTACTGCTGGACAGGGCGGGGATATGCAATGGATATGCAGGCTGCGAAAAAATGGTACCCGAAATATGAATCGCAACACAGGGTATTGTCCTAGGCTTTCGGAACTTTGTCCCATGTGTGTAATACCTTTGGATAACATAATATCCAGTATCGAATTAGGCTGATAACGGATGTAGGGATAGGAGTATCAGCATCACTAGTGACAGTCAGGCTGCGCTTAAGGTACTTGCATCTCCTGTTCACCTCATCCAGAATTGTTGAGGAGTGAAGGCTAAACAAGGTTTCTATGGGGAACGGAGGCTAAAATTAGTCATACAAAAATTTAAAACAATTATCGAAATTTTGATATCAATTTTGTTGAGAATCAAAAACTTTGCTTTACCAATGTATTGCCGACAATAAAAAACATGGCTGGTAGGAAACTGGGCTTTTTTTCTTATTATTCTCGTATTCATATCATTAAATACGCATCGTTTGAGTGGCTTTACTTAAACATCAAATATTTTTTTTTCCAATTCAATCACTGTGTTATTATTTTGCTACATCTTATATTTATGTTATTTATGTATGTTGGGTTATATCAAAAGAATATAATTTTTCGCCATAATCTGGAATTTTTCGGAACATTGGCATCTGTGTTTATTAGGGATGTAAATACTATTTTTTTTCTATTTATCGTACTTTTTCATTTTATTTATTAAAAATATGCACATCCCCAATGAAGAAGTACGATATCATTAAAATTCTACTATGCAGCTTTTGATTAAAATTAAAAAAATTTTCGCTTACTTGTGCGAAAATGCTCTATATGTATAAATTTACTTGAGAAAAAATCCTTGTAATCTTATGGTAGAGGTTTTTTCAAATCTGAATTTAATTTTTTGTATTAGAAATATTTCTTTCACTTTGCCTTCTATAGGAAACATTCTTTTTCAGCAGGTTTAATTTCTTTCCTTTTTGAAAAAAAATACAATTTTTTAGTAATTTTACTCATTTGTATTATATTGCGGGAATATTTTAAAATTAACATAAACAATTTCATATTACTCCCCTAATGTTTGTTATACTACGTAATAGAAATAGAAATTTCGTGCAAAAAATTGTTTTTTTTTATTTGTTACATCTGCTAAATTTAATAGCAAGCTTTTTATTTTTAACCCTTAAAAATTTTACACATGGTTTACAATGATTGTCATAACAATTTTTATTTTTACAGTCCATGGAATTAAAAATTACTTACTGGCAGACCATTTATTTGAGACGATTTACCAGCGCTTTACCTGTACATATTTTTTAACGAAAATTTTTAGTTTAAAAACCAGCCCTAAAAAAAAAATTACTAAAATATTTTTCTAATTTTTTGTTTATGTTTTTACATTTATTAAGCCCCGATTTATTTATTAATTTTATCTAAAATATTTAAAATAAATTAAAAAAAAAAATTTTGATGCTCGATAAAAAAAATAAATTTGAAATTTTGTACTTATATTAATAATAATTAGAATTTTTTTTCTGATTGTAGCAAACAGATTTAAATTTTTTAAATTTATTCTACAAATTTTATCGTCAGCTGACATGTGTTCCTAAGATTAGCAAAAAAATACCGCTGGACTCAAATTAGCAAAATATCCCGTAATAACAGCAAAATTTTCAGTTCACATTACAGCCTTTTTTTTTGGTGAGTGTACTAGCGTTTGGAAAAAGTGTTCTTCAAGTAGCAACCAGTCAGGAATTGCCAACGATACCAGAATCAATGCACAGGAATAGCATTAAATTTATACAAATGAATAATATAAATTAGGTTTTTGAGATCAATTCCGGTTTTAGGCAAAAATTTATTTTTGTATTTTAATTTTCTAATAATATATATTTTTTTTTAAATGAAATTAAATTTTTTAAAGATCATTTTTTTTCACTTTCCCAACGTTGGCAAGTTTTTCTAATAAGCTTTAAGTGTCATTGAATTAGCGCAACCATCGGTTAACCTGCAGTTATCATTCAATTTAGTTTTTTAGAATTCAAATTCCGGCATGCCAAACTGAAAATTTTGTTTCCTTGTGCTTTTCCCATGCCTTCGGAACAGACGCCCATTTTGGAAAATGATGTTATCATTTTGGAATCGGAAAAGCACTGTTTGTCAGCTTTCCATTTTGTATTTAACAAAGCATTATAATTTGCCAGTGATTAATTCTTGTACCGTTGGCAATTTCTGACTGATCTTGAACCAAACCGAAAAAATATTCACAAATTTAAAAAATTGTCATATATCTTGTAACATATGGGTATTTTCGAGATATCCTTGCACTCGTAATTTCATTCAAATAAGCTTGGTTTGTACCGATAAAAAAAAATAAAAGAGTAATATTTTGCATTTATTTGGAAAAATTTTCTGAACGTAAAATCAAGTAGCAACAACTTGAAAAATATTTTCATTATCAGCATACCAAAAATTTTACGATCTTGTTTATAGCACGTTTAGCACGTTTACAATCTGTATAAACTTTCGGTTTTGTTCTCGTTTTTTCACTAACCAGTGATACCGGTGATATGGCATCACAGCACTTAGAAAAAAAAGTTAGTAAAAAAATTTGTTAACGGTTTTCAATCCCACTTTACTATTTTTGTACTGACTTTTAGTAAAAAAATTTATATTATTATTTAGTCATTTTTTTTACAAATTACACAACTTTTACAGAATATTTACAAATTTTTGTTGCTTACTTCAGAAATCATTAACAAATTTTTGAAAACCGATTTGCTAAAATCATCAAAAAAATTTACTAATTCTAGGAAAGTGTATATTGAGAGAAATGTTATTACTAATAATTAAAACTTATACATACAAACTTAAATTGCCTTAAAATGTTGCATAGGTTGAAAAATGGATCGGAAGTGAAGATTCTTTCCACAATCGACTCATGTCCAAAAATAGGACATCCACTTAAAATAGCACTAAAAACTTCTAAGTAATAAAAATCGATCCTTAAAACAACTAAAATTTTGACTTGAAAATCCAAATAATTTACTAAAAATAATTTTCAAAACAAAAATTAGCAAATTAAAAGAAAATAAGAAATAAGTTTGTTTTAGCTATTTTTAAGCCTTTATTTTTTCAAATTTGTCCAAAATATTTTTTGAAAAAAAATAAATAAAAAATGTTCGCTAAAAAATATATAAATTTGTATATTCGTAAGGCAATTTCCAAAGAAATTAGCAGCTTTAAAGTGTAACAAGTGTATCTAAAAATAATTAAGTTAATTTGTGCACTTTAATATTTTTTTTTTTTTTTTGATAAATTAAAATTTTGCTATACTTTACAATTCATTGAGTTTACAGCAATTTACTAAAATTTAGTAGCGCTTACTAATTTTTTACTCATTTAATTGTACTAATATTAAGAACATTTAGTCATTTTTTCGGCTGATTTTAGCACACCGATTTTAAATTCCACTTTACAAAAGGTTTACTAAAATTTAGTAGCGGGTACTAATTTTTTCTTCTAATTTCATTTTACTAAACGTCAGCAGACATGTGTTGCTAATTAGCAAAATTTCAAATTAGCATAATTTCCCATAATAACAGCAAAAATTTCAGTTGCCATTACAGACTTTTTTTGGTTAGTCTAGCAGCTTTAAAGTGTAACAAGTGTATCTAAATATAATTGAGTTAATTTGTACATTTTAATAATATTTTTAATAAATTTAAATTTTTCTATTTTTTACAATTCATTGAGTTTACAGCAATTTACTAAAATTTAGTAGCGCTTACTAATTTTATAATTTGGTTGTACTAATATTTAAAATATTTAGTACATTTCTTTGCGGATTTTAGCAAACCGATTTTAAATTCCTCTTTACAAAAAGTTTACTATAATTTATTAGCCGCTACTAATTTTTTCATTGTTGTACACGTCAGCAGGCATGTGTTGCTAAGGTTAACAAAAAAATACCGCTGGGCTCAAATTAGCAAAACAATATTTTTAGTTGCCATTACAGACTTTTTTTTGCTGACTGAGAGATAACCGTTAAATTTTTAGTTAGGCCGCATGTAATGAAAAAACGCGAACCTGTTCTTCTTTGAGCGCGAACAGTGCAAAAAAAAATAAATTTTTTACCAGATTTGGATTCGGGACTTGCCAATCAACTTCGTCCACCAGAATTCAGTTAGAATTAAAAAAAATGTTTTGTTCGGTATTGAATTAAAAAAAAAAATATTTATATTCTTCTAAATTATGTATATTAATCTCAAAAATTGTCCACTTTACATAAGAATTGTAATTTAAAAATAATATATTTTTTTAATGCATTAATACAAATGCATTTTTTGAATTCATATTGTACCTATTTTGCCAAAAAAAAATTTAAGTCTAAAGTATAGTGTTTTTTTTTAGATGTGTAGGACTTTTATATAAATTGTATGGACCAATTTATGAGCAAAAATAGTGAAAATTTTTATATTTTTTTTAGACTGTAAATGGCGTAATTTTGTGTGCTGCCCTACTTTTGCAATACATATAAACTGTCAAATTGAAGTAATATTTTTTTGTGTTCAGTATAATCTGAAATATCATCATGGAAATGTTATTTTATGATGATGCAAAAAATAAATTTTTGACTTTCACAATAGTCTGTCAAATAAAAATTAAAAAAAAAATCATTTAAGTCCTTATGTGTTTCATTTTAAATAAAAGTTCCACATCTCTAAAAAAAAAACACCCTTTATAAACAAATTTTAGTTATACTCTGGCTTAACAAAAATATTTCTACTGTTTTCTTTTGTCGAAAATTTTGGGTTGTTATTATTATTTTTTATTAATGGTTTAATTGATATGATTAATATTTTAATTGAATTTGTTTCAATTAATACGTAGTATATAATTTAAAGTTATTAATAGTATCATTTCCATTAATTGATATAATAAATTCCGTAATGACATTAGATTTTTTCGTAACTTTTGTTCAAGGTTTTTATTTGATTTCTTTTTTCTATTCCTTTTTAAATTTTTCTTAAATAACCAAAAACTTTAATAAAAATAAGAAAAAGTTAAAAAAAGCTAATGTCATACTGGCTTAATTAAAACTTAATTTTTTCTATGTATGTCTTGAATTTTTGTTAATCAGAAATCAAACAAATAAGAAAAACATTTTATTAAACGACAAGACTGCTTAAATTCAGATATAACAGGTATAACAAACGATATTACAAGGGCCAGATATTGTGAAATAATTTTTTTATTACATTTGAATAAAAATAATTAAAAAAGGACCTCCTTATCATGGGTTGAAATATACAACACTTGTTATCGCAATGAACAACTTCCTACCTATGACATGTCAATGTTAAATCCATCAATGGAGAAACATTTATTTTGAAAAACTTGCAGTTCAACAGTTTTAGTGGGTTTATTCCTCGTTTTTTCTCACTTGTTTTCCTGTAATGTTTGTAACTATTACACCAATTTTAGTTTGAATATACATATATTTCTAGGATTTTAATCAGATCATATAAATAAAAAATGAAATTATTTATTTATTGATTTTATTTTTTTATTATAACAAATATTTAAATAATAAATTATAAATATAGGTAATGTTTGCTTTTCCATTTTATTTATCAAACTTCAGCACTAAATTAAAAACGATATGAAATATATATATTTTTGTTTACTCAAACTTTTTTCTAGTCGTTATTTGAAAGTAAACATAGTTTTGCATTTGTTTTTTTTTTTTTTTAATTTATTAAACATATAAATAAAATGGCGTGATATAAAATTCATACAATTTATGCCGGTATATAGGGATGTTTTTGTATTATGTTATATTTTCGATATTTTTCCATACGTTACTAGACAAGACTACCCACTTTCGCTCTTTGATTACTTTTTTTCTTCTTCCATATTATTCTTATCAAACCTATTCCTTTTAATATTTACGGATTTGGTTTTTTTTAAGTAAACATCATTTGGACCCCCTTGATGAATAGTGATAATACGTTCCTTTGGTTTATCTTCTGATTTTGGCAATAAGGAAACACTTAATACTCCATCTGATGATAATTTACAAACTATATCATCTGGATTGTAGTCCTTTGGTAACTCGAAACGTCGTGTAAAATGATGTGTTACATAACCTATATCATCTGCCTTACGTTCGTTACGTTCACCATAAATAACTAGATGGTCACTAATGATTTTAGCACTTAATTCTTCCCTTTTATATTGTCCCACATCAAGGTTTTTATGGAAGCCAAGATTATTCGATTTTATAAAATTTGTTGATGGTACATGTGCAGGATCTTCGCCATAGATATCCATGTACTGAAATAGTGGTACCAGTTGTGCAATCAATTTCCATGTTTGCATATCTAAGGAAAAATAAAATTGTAATGGTTGATGGTGTGGTGGATGATATTGTGCTGGATGATGTTGTAATGGATAATGATGTATTGGTAGATGTCGTCCATGCCTATTATTTCGGTTATAATAGGGAGGTGCCCCTATTTTTATTACATATGATGAGTTTGGTAAATTTACCATATCTCTGCCTTTCTTTTATTATATAACAAATGATAAATAATGTTGAAGAGTGTTTTGGAACAACTTCACTTGTGTGTAATATTCAAGATACTAAAAAATTCTTTTAGTTGCATACTCTATATATAGGAAAATCTTGTCTTGACAAATATATCGTTGCATAAAATGCAAAAAACCCCTAATGGCACATTATTTTCAAAATCATGTTATTTAATTGGTTATCCAAAGTGAAATATCAGAAATATGGTTTACTGATAATTTTAAAAGGGTAAAGCTTATATTCCCGAGTAAAAAAAAATGATCTAACACAATATTTAATTATTTCAAATTTTAAATTCCTTAATATCTAAATAGATCCGAAAAATGGCAGATCAAATTAGATCCAGCAATAATTTAGAGATTAAGTAAGATCCAAATTTATCCGAACAATTCCTTCGCCAGAGTTGTAGTGATTTTAGCACTCAGCTAACTTTATTAGACCACATTTTTCGTATAGTCGTAATTCAACTTATTTAAAGGGTAGTCCAACCATTATGCACGATGTTAATTGTAATTAAAACAAAAAGTTTTCAGAGAATTATCTTAATATTTTTTATTATGATTATGTATGAAACAAAATATCGGACAAATGCTCGCCGCGGCTTCGGTGTTATACCTATATCCGATGGTCCATATTTTCAATGACTGAGACATAATTGAGGTTCAATGTCGTTAATGTGCCGAATTATCTCATCCTTTAGCTTTTAAATTGTTCTTGGCTTATTGAAGTACACTTTTTCTTTTGAATATCCCCAAAGAAAGAAGTCCAACGCTGTCAAGTCACAAGATTGTGAGATAACGCGGCCATTGAATTTTTCGCACAAAAGAGCCATTGTTTCGTTGGCTGTTTGGCAAGTGGCACCATCAAGTTGTAACTACATATAGTCCAGGTCCATACCCTCAATTTCCGCCCACAAGAAGTCCGTTGTCATCTCGCGATAGCGAACACCGACGACGAGTGGAGGTTGACGGCTCTTCTGCAATACTATCGCGAACAACAACAATGTTTTCCGCGGAACGAACTGGGCGAGCATGCACAGGTGTTTTCACATTTCCTACAGACCCGGTTTGCTGAAATTTGCGCACAATTCTCCCGATTGTGGAAACATTTGGTCGATTATGCTGACCAAACAAATCACGAAGTGCACGAAATGCATTTTTCGTAAAAGGCTTCTCTCTATTGTTGAATTCGTTTGGCAAACAACTTGACGTTAAGGTGTGACTCGCAATTGACATGGTGCATTATGGTTCGACCATCCTTATATTTATATATTCAGAAATTTGGGAAAAATTTCTACATATCATGGCGGGATTAACACGACAAAATTGGTTCTGTACTTATCTGATTTTATATAATTATATATAACTATATATAATATTATACATATAATATATATAATTATATATAATAATATCTTATGGACTAAGAAAAAATGTAGATAAATAATTATATTTCTATATCAAAAATATTTCTTATATTGGACCATATATTCAATGATATACCATATTTAAAAATATTTTTGATAATGGACTATATATTATAATATCTCAAATATTTGATAACATATATAATTATATATGGTTGTGTATATATAAGTATGCATGTTTCTGTATACGTCACAAATAAGTATATATGGTCCCGTGTAAGCCATATAAAATTCCACATTATAGAATATATACCATATCTTATCATAAAAATCATATCTAATTTTATAAAGATCAATAAATAACTATATGTGGTTATATATGGTAATTTTAAAAAAATATTGTAATATGTAATTGTATATGGTAATGTATACTGACATAAGTAAATACATATGATAATATATTATTAGATGAGGCCACATATAATTATATCTAAAAATTTTCAATCGGGTCTTTAATTTTAATGTGCTATCTCCAAAGAAATGGTTGCATTAATTTGCTGCTAGAGTTAAATAACATAAGCTTTTAAAAACTATCAAAAAATTGGTTTTTGTAAATTTTTGCCTCGTCTTTTGCATAATAAAGTGTTTTTTTTAGAGTTTTTGCATCTCAGGTAACGAAATCTATGCGCAAGTTTAATGCGATTTATATTGTGTTTTTTTTTAATCCCAGCAAACCAGCCTATTTACTCGCTTAATTACTTTTGTTCGCGATGAACCCAAAAGTAATGATTGGGGATTATCTTCTCACTTACAAAAGACACAAAGTAATGGGTGTTTGTTACCATCTCGCTTACGAACAGCCAAAAAATAATGAGTACGCATTACTTTTGGGCTCATCGCGAACAAAAACAATTAAGCGAGTAAATAGGGTGGAAAGTAGTTGATACTATCGTTTTTCTGGGATGTGTACTGAAAATCTCACGCATGTTTTGCTACCCAGTAAATATAAACTACATGGGAGTATTAAAATTTTGTAAGGCAAATGTAATGCAAATTTCTCATTCTTTATTCCATCAAAAAACAGTCAGGTTGGGTTGAAAAAGAGGAACCGAACGTAAAGATATTCCTCAGCCCGAAAGTCGGCTTCTGGTGCAATAATTATTTAGAAAAGCGAATTCCAAACTTTTTGGATTGGTCAATTTTTCTATGTAAACCCGGTTAGGCGATTATTCGAAAAATTACGACAATTAATTAATCGGTTATTCAAGTCGATAAGTCGTTTAATGCAAAGAAAATTCATAAATAAGAACACAAAGAGCTGCTTTTTTTTGTGAAACATCAAGTTAAGTCTACTAAATTGGTTTATAAAGTGTTTGTTCAGGGCAATTCCAAGCATTTAGGAATTTTTTTAAAATAAACAAGAGCTGCCTTTAAAAAGTTGATCTAAGAAAATATTCCAAAATTTTTGTAGTCAATAAAAATTTTGTACACTCATATTTCTATGGAGGAACTTCCTCAACTACAAAAGTAACATCATAGTGCTTTTAAGGAAAATATCTGGTCACGTGTATGATTGCTAAGGAGCAAATATGCGTTTTAATAGGTTTTTTTTTAATCTCTGCTTATTCTGAAGACTTTGAATTTTTTAAAACTTTGGCTTCTAATGAGATATTTTGCCAGATCGAAATCAACCTAGCTAAAAATAATTTATTTTCTTATTATTGTAAATATACGGAAATTGAACGCTCTTTATAAATAAACAAAAATAAGTGTTTAAAATTTGCGAGATTTGTGTTTCTAGTGGAAGCTTTCAACTTAACCAATAAACGCAATATATTTTCAAAAATTTTGAAATGTTCTAAGGAACCTAATTTTTGAAAGTGAATTATTTCTTAAAACCTAGTACAGCCAAATTTTCTGTTCCAAAGAGCCACTTGTAGAATAACTTCTTGTCCTTTACAACCTGATTTTCTGCCCGTTTTAATACCGATGACTTTTGTTTAAAATGATTCCAAAAAAATTAATCATATTACTTTAAATCTAACTTTTCCAGAGATTTATATACTGTTTCGTAGCCCTATTTATTCCTTTACTTTTAAGTATAAAGATGAGTGGAAAATTTTTTCGAGTTTTTTCAAAAAATTAAAAAGAAAATCACTCAACATTATACTCAAATGAAGGGTAATTGATAGGGCATCCTATAAAAATAATTTTCAGTGCGAAATTCCCTTTCATATAATATTGAGTGAAAAATTTTTTTTGAATCAGTCTGTTTGCAGTATATGAATCTCTGGAAAATTTTTTGATTTAGTATGGATTTTGAAGCATTAAAATTATCATAATCGATCCTCCATAATCACTATTTTCTCAGAAACAAAAAGGAATTTCGCACTTAAAACTATTTTTATCGGATGCCATTGGATTTCCCTTTCATTTTAGTATTATATTTTTTTATTTAAAATACAATTACAAGTGAGTAAAACTCTATCTGGTAATATTACAGGTTGGTTGAAAAGTTCCTGCGCTCGAAATGAAAGAATACTGTTTTTGTTACGAAATATATTTTTTTATTCAACATAATCTCCTAGAAGCTCAATACACTTGTTCCAATGATCTTCGAATAATTTTATCCCATCCTTATAATGGTTTTCCGGAAGCTCTGCAAAATAACCGTTTACGGCTGCTATGACGTCTTCATTCGACGAAAAATGCTTTCCACGAAGGAATTGTTTGAGATTTCTGAAGAGATAGTAGTCACTGGGAGCCAAATCTAGTGATACGGTGGATGCTCAAGCAATTCGTACTTTAATTCTTTGAATTTAGCCATCGTCAAAACACTTTTGTCAGCAGGTGCATTGTCTTGATAAAAAATAATTTTTTCTTCTTTAAACCAGGTATTTTCTGACGAATTTTTTCATCCAGCTGATCCAAAAGGCAGAGTTGATTGTTTTACCTTTCTGAAGATAATCAATCAACAAAATTCCTTTTGCATCCCAAAAAACTGATGCCATAACCTTCTTTGCTGATCGTTGTGACTTCACCTGCTTTGGAGCTGAACAATCAGCTTCAGTCCACTGTAAACGTTCTTGTTTCAATTTAGGATCATGGTGGTAGATCCAAGTCTCATCCATAGTTTTTGTTGAATTGTTAATGTGTGCGGCACTAAATTGCCAAACAGTTTTTTCATACGTAATTCTTCATGTAAAATATGGAGTACTCGTTCGTCTGACGTTCAACGGTGCGTTTTCAAGGTGAGGACTCCTTATACACTTCTAACAATTGTTCATAAATTTCCTTTGCTTTTAAACCCTTCAAAACAAAGAATCTAATGACTGCACGATATTCAATTTTTTTCCATATTAAAAAAAATCAATGCCATGTCAACTTTAAATGGCTTGTAAACAAAGAAAGAATTGACAGAATGACTTGCAACTGTGCATGTGTTCTCAGGACAGTTATACCAACTTGAGAAAAAAAATTTGAAGCTAGCAGTGCCATCTCTTGGTGAGCGCAGGAACTTTTCAACAAACCTGTATAAGAACATTATTTTCGACGTTGTTTTTTTTTTTTTTTGCACAAAATCGAAAAAATTTTTCCACTCAATATTATACTCAAATGAAAGGGAATTTAAAGGGTATCCGTCAAAAATACTTTTCAGTGCAAAATTTCTCTTTGTTTCTGAGAAAATTTTCCATAAAATCAATTATGAAAACTTTATCTACTGCTAAACAGCCCTTAAAATTCACTTTCATTTGAGCATAATATTGAATTCCCTTTCAATTTAATTTTTGTCGAAAAATGGAAAATTGTTTTTCACACAATATTATACTCAAATGAAAGGGAATTTCAAGGGCATCCGATAAAAATACTTTTCGTTTTTGTTTTTGAGAAAATGGTGATTATTAAGGATCGATTATGAAAACTTCTAAAAATTTCCCAGAGATTTATGTACTGCTAAACAGCCCTTTGAATTTCCTTTCATTTGAGGGTTATATTGAGTGAAACAATTTCTTTCGTTTTTTTTTTGCAAAAAATGACAGTGTATACACTAAATCTCAAAATTTTTCAGAGAGTTATTTACTAATAGTCCTTTCAATTACCTTTTATCTGAGTATTCCTGGAATCACGTCTGAAATTAGTCCTAGTTAGTTATATCTTACATTAAAGTTTCAGTTAACGATCCATGATTCGGAACATGCTGTAGAATTGATGCGATTATTTGTCATATGACATCGATTTAAAACAAATGCAACTTTGCTGTGAAGAACATAAAAAATAATAATTTATATAAATTAAAATTTTTAAAGAAATTAAAACAAATCCTTAAAGATCTTCTTCAATCGGCTTTAAAAGAATTTGATTGTATTTTAGTTCGTGTTATTTTTGAGGATTTACCCGTTTAGTCGACCTACTTTAACCGATTATTTGGATCGAATAATTATTTGAGTTTTGTTTCCACATTAACCAGAATAGAGGCGACTAATCGAGGAATAGGTTAGTCGATAACCGAATTGGAAACAATGCACAGAAAAAAATTACAAAATTATGTTTGTAATATTAAACATCTTTTATAAAATATCATTGTAAATACAAATAAATTAAAAAAGACACCAAAAATGGATTCTAAATACAAAAGAATTTTAATTTTTTTTTTGTAATTTTTCAAAGAATTTTTATATGAAAAATAACAATTTACAAACATTTCAAACAAAAAATTGTTAAAAGTCGAATTTGAATTTTAACAAATATTTTTAATTATTAAAAATTTTGTGATATTTTTTTCTGCTTAGTTTGACGCAGCCCATGTTTTTTTAAGAAAAAAATTTAAATTTATGGTAAATTTAAATAATTTTTAATTTTGCCTGATATTGCAAAAATATCTTAAAGGCTTTAAATGTACACTTAAAAAAGTTTGTAAGTTTAAATAGCTGAAAATATAATTTAAATGAAATGATTTTTCATTTAAAAACCCGTCTACTTAATTTTCATTTAAATTAAATGCCATTTGTTATTTATTTTTAAATGTTGATTAATCAACTGACACATCCGTAAGAAACAAATGATATAATCAGTTAAAATAAATGTCAAAATTTTACCTACCAATCCTTAAAAAATAAATGTTTTTTTCATTTATTTAAAATTATTTCCGTTTTTGTATTTTTTTTTTAATATACTCAGTAGTAGGAGATTGGGGACTCAACTTGATTTAATGGCTTTTTGTATGGGGACTCAACTTGATTTAATGGCTTTTTGTATGGGGACTCAACTTGATTTAATGGCTTTTGTATGGGGACTCATATTGATTTAATGGCTTTTTGTATGGGGACTCAACTTGATTTAATGGCTTTTTGTATGGGGACTCAACTTGATTTAATGGCTTTTGTATGGGGACTCAACTTGATTTAATGGCTTTTTGTATGGGGACTCATATTGATTTAATGGCTTTTGTATGGGGACTCATATTGATTAAATGGCTTTTGTATGGGGACTCATATTGATTTAATTGCCCTTCATTTTTGATGTTGACACAAAATGCTTTAATTGCCTTCATTTTTGATGTTGACACAAAATGCTTTAATTGCCTTCATTTTTGATGTTGACTCATATTGATTTAATTGCCTTCTAGTGTGGCCGTCGGTTGTATGCTTATAATATAAAAGGGTTGTAATACAAAATTTTTATGATCAAGTGAAAGTCATTGATCTACATATTTGTTTTTGGTCTTTTTGAAATTATGTGGTTAGTGTGGCCGTCGGTTAATTCTTTTTATCTCTTGTTATACCCTCCACCATATATGGTGAGGGTATATATCAGTTTGTCATTCCGTTTGTAACATGTCGAAAATAGGTTTAAAACCCCATAAAGTATATATATTCGTGAACCTTATGCAATTTTAAGTCGATTTAGCGACGTCTGTCTGTCTGTCTGTCCGTCTGTCCGTCTGTCTGTCTGTCTGTATGTCCGTCTGTATGTCCGTCTGTCTGTCTGTCTGTCTGTCTGTCTGTCTGTCTGTCTGTCTGTCTGTCTGTCTGTCTGTCTGTCTGTCTGTCTGTCTGTCTGTCTGTCTGTCTGTCTGTCTGTCTGTCTGTCCGTCTGTCTGTCTGTATGTCCGTCTGTCTGTCTGTATGTCCGTCTGTCTGTCTGTCTGTCTGTCTGTCTGTCTGTCTGTCTGTCTGTCTGTCTGTCTGTCTGTCTGTCTGTCTGTCTGTCTGTCTGTCTGTCTGTCTGTCTGTCTGTCTGTCTGTCTGTCTGTCTGTCTGTCTGTCTGTCTGTCTGTCTGTCTGTCTGTCTGTCTGTCTGTCTGTCTGTCTGTCTGTCTGTCTGTCTGTCTGTATGTCTGTATGTCTGTATGTCTGTCTGTCTGTCTGTCTGTCTGTCTGTCTGTCTGTCTGTCTGTCTGTCTGTCTGTCTGTCTGTCTGTCTGTCTGTCTGTCTGTCTGTCTGTCTGTCTGTCTGTCTGTCTGTCTGTCTGTCTGTCTGTCTGTCTGTCTGTCTGTCTGTCTGTCTGTCTGTCTGTCTGTCTGTCTGTCTGTCTGTCTGTCTGTCTGTCTGTCTGTCTGTCTGTCTGTCTGTCTGTCTGTCTGTCTGTCTGTCTGTCTGTCTGTCTGTCTGTCTGTCTGTCTGTCTGTCTGTCTGTCTGTCTGTCTGTCTGTCTGTCTGTCTGTCTGTCTGTCTGTCTGTCTGTCTGTCTGTCTGTCTGTCTGTCTGTCTGTCTGTCTGTCTGTCTGTCTGTCTGTCTGTCTGTCTGTCTGTCTGTCCGTCTGTCTGTCTGTCTGTCTGTATGTCCGTCTGTCTGTCTGTATGTCCGTCTGTCTGTCTGTCTGTCTGTCTGTCTGTCTGTCTGTCTGTCTGTCTGTCTGTCTGTCTGTCTGTCTGTCTGTCTGTCTGTCTGTCTGTCTGTCTGTCTGTCTGTCTGTCTGTCTGTCTGTCTGTCTGTCTGTCTGTCTGTCTGTCTGTCTGTCCGTCTGTCTGTCTGTCTGTCTGTGTGTCCGTCTGTCTGTCCGTCTGTCTGTCTGTCTGTCTGTCTGTCTGTCTGTCTGTCTGTCTGTCCGTCTGTCTGTCTGTCTGTCTGTCTGTCTGTCTGTCTGTCTGTCTGTCTGTCTGTCTGTCTGTCTGTCTGTCCGTCTGTCTGTCTGTCTGTATGTCCGTCTGTCTGTATGTCCGTCTGTCTGTATGTCCGTCTGTATGTCTGTCTGTCCGTCTGTCTGTATGTCCGTCTGTCTGTCTGTATATCCGTCTGTCTGTCCGTCCGTCTGTATGTCTGTCTGTCTGTCTGTCTGTATGTCCGTCTGTCTGTCTGTCTGTCCGTCCGTCTGTCTGTCCGTCTGTCAATTTTTACCCAGATTATTGAACATCCTCCCAAGCAGTTTGGTATTTAAATTACATAAATTGACAAAACATATTCATATTACAGTTCATGCAAAATTAAGTATATACGTATATCATAATTCAGCCCCTATGGTGGAGGGTATTCAAAGATTCGGCACAGCCGAATTTAGCCCTTTTTTACTTGTGTTTTTTTTCTATTCTTTGGTGGCATATACAGAACAACCGTCGGTTGTTTGCTTGTAATGTAAAAGTGGTGGTTATACAAAAATTGTCATGTGCGTGAGTGGCTAGGTGTTAAGTAATGAGGGTCTTTGTTGTTAGTGTTGTCGTCGGTCAATTCTTTTTATCTCTTGTGTGTTTTTTTTTCTATTCTTTGGTGGCATATACATTCTACTGTCGGTTCTTTGCTTGTAATGTAAAAGTGGTGGTTATACAAAATTTTTCTTGTTCGTGATTGGCTAGGTGTTAAGTGACAAGGATCTTTTTTGAAATTATGAGTGTTGCCGTCGGTTAATTCTTTTTATCTCTTGTGTGTGTTTTTTCTATTCTTTGGTGGTCATTGATCTACATATTTGTTTTTGTATTAAGTTGCATTAAGTGAAAGTCATTGATCTACATATTTGTTTTTTGTATTAATAGGAAATTTCCATTTTTTCTTTCTTTATTCTATTTTTGTTTTTATTTTTTGGTGTGTTTGGTATATACATTCTACATATAAATGTACAAGTAGGTCATAAATTATTTATTAATGTGACATTTTCATTAATCTACAAATTTTTGTGTTTTAATGAAATTCGAATCTGTTTGTTTGTTTTGTTCGGTTTTGTTTCTTGTAATAAAGCGGTAATTGGAATCTGTTAGTGTTTTGTTTGTTTGTTTGTTAGTTTAGTTGAGTATAATAAAAAACAATACTAAAAATTAGTTTTACATGTATTTGGTTTTATTTTACTTTCTTTTTAAATAATTCTTAAATTAAAATCTCATTAAATATTTCTTATAAATTTAAATACGTATAATATAATAATTTCGGTTATTTTTTTTTTTTTATTTAATTAAAAATTTAGATGTTTATGATAGAGATTTATAAGATCGTTGACTGAATTTTCTCTAAATTTATAGATGATGCAACTACATGTATCAGGTCCTTCAGTACATCTGTCGTCAGACCATATGCAATCCTCAAAATGCTCTCCATGCACTGAATTAAGAATTCTTTTATTCTCATATAATTCGAAATAATCAGCGTTCTTTAAAAAGAAGTGTAAATCTTCTAGACATATAAACTCCTTATATTCATTAATTTGTTCCCGCATTGACATCTTAATTGTCTGAGTCGTTCTTTCTGTCTGAATCCAGAAATTATTATTATTTATTGTACCCTCCGCATTTATAATGTGAATATTTAAACTATTTGACAATACAATACTATGAAAATAAAGTGAGCAATTTATTGTAATATCTTTAGGATACATTTCATAATATTTTGAAATAAAGAGTGAAGAATTAATCCGTCTTTGAAAAAAAAAAAAAAAGAGAAAACAAATTTATTCCTCTTTTCATATTAGTCCATGCAATTTATTGTAGTAATTTTAATATATATAACAAGAAGTTAATTTAAAATTTAATTCATGTGAAAGTTTTATTCTTAACAAAGTCTTCAAAGAAACAACAACTATGAGCGCTGTATCAAAATCATTAATAAAGATTTAATGCTATAACTGATGATGAGATAAAGGAGTTATCATCTGGCAATTACTTCATCAAAAAATTACCTACAGTAGACGATAAACACTTGCGATTAGAGTTGGAGTTATTTGATATAAATTAATATATTGTTCCTGAAAGTGGCAAATATCCGCTTTGAAGATGAAATTGTAAATTTGTATTAAACAACGAGAAATAAAAATATTAAAATACATTGAAAACAAAAAGAAAAAAAATGCGTTTTTATTTATTAATAATTTCATACAAAAATTTCAGGCATAAGTGACCACAATTAAATGAATTATATTTTTGATCTCTTCTATAATTGTACACTATATTTGAGCCCAAATATGCTACTAATTCAAGTGGTGGTTGCAAATTTCCAAAACTATCAAAGTACTCCTTATGATCTTTATTTTTGTAGTATGCTACCCAATGAGTGCCTGCTCCAATTGAAGAATCCAGATTAACAATGCCACATTCTATTCGTCGAGGATGTTTGGGGAGTTAATCTCTCATAAAAATACCTCTAAAGTGTGGAATATGTGTGGTAAACTTAATCAAATCGATATCAGTAAGTGGTCTTTTGGGGAGCATCTTAATTAGTTTTTTGACATTTTATCGAATACAAGACCATACCCCTTCTTATATGGTTTAAGATAAAGACCCTTTCCCATTGCTATAGCCTCCATTTTCTTATTATGTCTAGTAGCCTCTTCGAGTTGTTTCTCAGCATCTTTTGCAGCATTAATAGCTTTAACAATAGCTGCTCCACCAGATGACAGACCACCTAAGGTCCCTAAAGCAGTTAGTATTGGCACTAATGGTAAGAACCCTCCAACTTTCGGTACATTGATAATGCGATTTATTTAAAACCTTACGAGCAATTTTAATTGCGTCGTTTATATCTTTAGGTTTTTCTTTCTTTAAAGTTGCCGTAGCCATTCGTATTGCTGTGCCAAAAATTTTCTTTCCAAATTTATTTTTTGACTTTAGACCCATGCCGAGTTTGACTTTAGCCTTCATGGCAATAGTTATAAAATATGAGTTTGTTTTTTCTCCAATACTGCTGTCTTTCGATAAAACTCGTTCCCAGGCTCGATTTTCAAGTATTTTATCTGCTTGATGTCGCTTACTGATTTCCTTATTTTGAGAGTAAGCAATATCGTGCTCTCTGCAAGCAGCATCCAACGGATTTATCCCCTTATCACCCCTCTTTAAACGTTTTTCTAGCTTAGTACCTGGTCCACAAAATTCATAACCCGGTAAATGAAGTTCAAAAGGTAGAGAATTTATTACTCTATCTACTAATCCACTCCCAGTGACAGAATGCATATGATTGATAATTCTAAAATATTGTTAGACCTATTTATATAATCTGGAACCTACATAAAAATATAGTTGTTAGGAATGTTGATTCCTCAACAAGTACAGATATGAGAAGAAAACACAGTTCTCTATTGCCAAATTCTATAAGAGCACTTATAGTGGGACCTTCGAACTGTGGAAAGACTAATGTAATGATTAGTTTGATTGAAAGTCCTAATGGATTAAAATTCGAAAACATCTATTTATATTCGAAATCATTATTTCAACCTAAATATGAGTACTTAAATAAACTCGTATCAACGATTAAAGGAATGGGTTATTTTACATTTTCTAACAATGAAAGTGTTATTCCACCAGATGAAGCTAAAAATAACTCAATAATTATATTTGATGACGTTGCATGTGAAAATCAAAATAATATACGTGCATACTTTTGTATGGGTCGTCACAAAAATGTGGATTCATTTTACTTGTGTCAAACTTATACCCGAATACCTAAACATTTGATACGAGATAATGCCAATATGATTATAATGTTTAAGCAGGATGAAATGAATATGAAACACGTCTATAGTGATCATGTTGGAACGGATATGTCCTTTGAACAATTTCGTAAAATATGTCAAGAATGTTGGAGAGAAAACTATGGATTTTTAACAATATGTAAAGATGATAACTTAAATGCTGGTCGATATAGAAAGACATTTAATGTTTTCATTGAAATATAAGGATGTTGGAATAAAATGATGATATTAGTAAAGTTTGACCTATTGAATCGATAGGATTAACAAATTAAAAACATTTAAATAATTACATCCTTTTATGAATTCAGCTTGCTACATTTTCTGATCTGTTCCTGGTCTGTTGCTGATCTGTTCCTGGTCTGTTTCTGATCTGTTCCTGGTCTGTTGCTGATCTGTTCCTGGTCTGTTTCTGATCTGTTCCTGGTCTGTTTCTGATCTATTCCTGGTCTGTTTCTGATCTATTCCTGATCTGTTTCTGATCTATTCCTGATCTATTCCTGGTCTGTTGCTGATCTGTTCCTGGTCTGTTTCTGATCTGTTCCTGGTCTGTTTCTGATCTGTTCCTGATCTGTTTCTGATCTATTCCTGATCTGTTCCTGATCTGTTCCTGGTCTGTTTCTGATCTGTTTCTGATCTGTTCCTGGTCTGTTGCTGATCTATTCCTGGTCTGATATGACTGAAGTGTTGGAGGAACTAGTCAAGGTAAGAAATGCTTTGAAGAAGAAATTTCGAAGCATAAAAATGGGTGAAGCTAATACTTATGAAAGACTACAAAAAAATTTAAGCCCATAACTAACCCGCTGAAGGAATTTATAAATAATTCTTCTATAGAAAAGAGAATTTCTAAAGATGAAAAAGAAGAAATTAAAAATGAAATAAAAAATGAAATAGAAAATGAGACGAGTTTATCGTTTAGAAAATTACCAATGAAACTGGGGACAAGTACCCCAAAGAAAGAATTTACGAGTGATGAATACAAAACAATTGATGAAAATGATGATGATGATATTTACTGTCAAACTGAATTCCCCGCTGATGTTACAAACGATACAATAATAAACTCACTCGATTTATCGCATTTAGCTCGAAAAAATGAACTGGAAACGCTTTATGGTCCTCACAAAGATTCGAATGGTGAGTGGAAATTTGGGAATAGCTACATTAAGTTGAGTGATGATAAAATTATGCTAGGAAATCAAAATTGGTTGCTAACACCAGTTTTGGTTCAGTTAATGTTTTATAAAACTCCAAAAAATTATGATAAAACAGAATTGGAGATTTACAAAAAGATTTTAATGGAGACTAATGCTCACAAAAGAGACTATAAATCAGACGGACAAATTAAAGGGACAAGGGCCTACAAATATGTAAACATTATCAGCAAATTATTTAAAAATGACAAAACAGGAAGTGGTCTAATGAAATTAAATTCTAATAAACCTAATTATGTATATTGGAATGATCCGAATGAATTAGTTGACCGCCTCAGATTATTAATCGCCACTCAAGCTGCTGGTCATAACAATCATAACAATGAAATTGTTTCTATTATCGAAGAACTGCAGGAAGCTGATATAATATTATAATATATATAAAGTTTTGTGAGTTAAGGATATATATTGAAAATGTCTGTCGACAAGTTCGGACACTATTACAATTCTAAGCTGAACTATAATAATATAATAAGAAAGAATGATTCGAAAATATTTGGCCCCATTTTGGATAGCGATAAGAACTTTAATATCCAAAACAAAAGAATTAAAAATGTTGCGAGCTCTGTGGAAGAAAACGACGCCGTCACAAAAGACTTTCTACTCTTACAAGTCAACAAAATGCAGACAGACATACTTTTGAATATAGATAAAAATAATGATGTAGTATATAAGAAAATTTATGATATAAATCATAATTTAAAATCGTACTTTGACAGAGAACTTGAGTTGTTGCGTCAACGAATTAAACTTTTGCAGAGTTTACTACTAAAATTGATGCCGAGGGAAGATGTGTTACATATGATGTCTAACACTGATAACATATTAAACTAATATATGTTTTCGATAATGAATACAAAGAGAATTCTGGTAAAAGAGTTGCATAAACAGGCTCGAAAAAATTTTAAGCGTCGAAGAGTTGTAATGAAAGGTATTGATGATTTATGGCAAGCAGATCTAGTTGAAATGGGTAATTATTCATCGGATAACAAGGACTATCGTTATCTGCTAACGGTCATTGATACATTTTCAAAATATGCTTGGGCAGCACCTCTCAAATCTAAAAATTCATCGGATATTTGCAAAGCAATGGAAAATATATTGAATTTGGGTCGTGTGCCAAAAAATTTACATACTGATGATGGCAAGGAATTCTTTAATAAAAACTTTAGTAAATTGATGAAAAAGCATAATATTAATCACTACTCAACGTATAGTGTAATGAAAGCATCTATTGTTGAACGATTCAATAGAACTCTTAAAGGTATGATGTGGAAGGAATTTAGCTACAACGGATCATATCATTGGATTGATTTATATAAAGATTTAATTGATGAGTACAATCACAAGATTCATCGTACCATAAAAATGGCACCCATTAATGTTAATTCTACGAATGAGAAAATGCTACTAGACACAGTGTATAATCACTTGAAAATGTACAAAATCTCAAAATTTCATGTTGGAGATTCGGTACGCATCAGCAAATATAAGCATATTTTTGAAAAGGGATACACACCTAACTGGACAACAGAAATTTTTAAAATCAAATCTATAAACAACACTTATCCAGCAACAAATATTTTGGTGGATTACGAGGGAAATAGAATTAAAGGTGCCTTCTATGATGAAGAACTCTCAAAAACTCGACTGCCTAATACATATCTTGTTGAAAAAGTTATTAAACTAAAGATAATAAAGTATTCGTGAAATGGTTGGGTTTTTCAAATCAGCATAATTCTTGGATAAATAAAAATGATATTTTGTAATGTGTGTGTGATTACTTTTACGACTATAAAATTAAGTATAAAAGGATTAAATGTTTTCTCCACTTTTTTAGTTGAATAAAAAACTTTAGCTTGATAATACATTATATTTATATATTAGCAGGAGGAGAATGGATAAGATTTTTAAGAGCTCTGAGATTAAATATGAAAAACTAAAGTATTGTAATTATTGTGGTAGTAATGATCACAATGAAAATAAATGCAATCAGAAGAAAGATGATAATAAAGTTAATAAATGAGAATCTTCTGGAAAGAATGTTAAAATTGATATATATATATATATATATATATATATATATATATATATATATATATATATATATATATAGGTATATACTACATGTACTTTAAGTATTGATATAAAATTATCTAAAATAAAGAAAAAAGCAACCCTTTAAAAAAACAATATTTTGCTTTATTTCCTACATTAGCCATTTGGTAAGCAAAATGTCAATTACACTAACATTGAGCGGAAACTCCTCAAATTTATCAGCAAATTACTTTCCTCCAATAAATTTAAACGGCGATTACGAGTGTGCTCTCGTAGATTTTTACACATACAACAGCATACCAAATGTGGACAAATACAATAATTTGTTTCACATTGGTAGTAAAATTATTACAATACCTATTGGATCCTATGAGCTGAATGATATTGTTGATTTCATAAAGGGGGAATATGAGAAAGATGGGTTGGGGAAGAAGAAAATTATTATAGAAGCTAATAACAATACAATGCAAGTCAAATTGTATAGTTCCGGAGATTCGATATACTTTAACAAGAAGAAATCGATAGGAAAATTGTTTGGTTTCAATAAGAATGTCCTCTCTCCTAATGCCCCCCATTTCTCAGATCTACCAGTAAATATTTTTAAGGTAAATCTCTTGCGGATAGAATGTAATATTGTGGTAAACACATATATAAACAATTCTCATGCACATACATTACACGAATTTGCAATAAATGTTCCACCTGGCTATAAAATGGATGAAATACCTACAAATCTCATCTATTTGCCCGTGAATTCCAAAGAAGTAAGTTCACTAACACTACGGATAGTTGATCAAGACGGTGATTTAATTAATTTTCGAGGAGAAGAAATTACTATTCGATTACATTTAAGGCCAAGAAAATGATAATTTACAACAAAGAAATTATCTCAAATAGCATTCCTTATACCACATTGTTATCCCCAAAATCCATATTATTGCCATCAGTCAAACCAAAATTAGCGTCCACGCTGTTCTCATCTTCACATTCAGCCAACAATTTAACAGAATCAAATAGAAATTTTCTCAAATCATTGAATTTCCAATTGAAGAAGCAACACCAAAGAGAATGAGATCAATAATTAATGTTTTGGATAAACCCTTATCGGATGAAAGCATTATAAAAAAAGATTATCACACTTATACTCCATACTTGCAATCATTTAAAAATAACGATGAAATAAGAATATCAATACAAAATCAGGATTTGTATGTTTTGCCGAGTGAAAGTTTTATTTACATTGAAGGTTTAGTAGAAGAAGAAAGCGGCGATAGTAAAAAAGTGGTAGCATCTTCTGCTTTCAGATCGAAAAATAATTTTGTTGCTCATCTATTTGATGAAATTCGTTATGAGCTAAATGGCATTGAAATTGATCGCACAAGACACCTAGGAGTTTCATTTCTTTGATGGCAACGGACGGTGCTCTCATGGAAAATGCTGCTTGGAGTAAAGTAGATGACCTAAATGTAATAAATGGACACTAACTTTTATGTACCATTAAAAATATTATTGGGATTTGCTGAAGACTTTAATAAAATTATTTTAAATTCCAAACATGAATTGATATTACTTCGTAGCAAAAGTGATGATGATCTCGTATATTCAAAAGCATCTGTTCAAAAACCAAAAATTACTATTAAGAATATTTCATGGAGGATACCACATGTACAGCTTTCTGACTTGAGTAAAATAAATATGATAAAAATTATACAAAATGGAACAAATTTACCAATAGCATTCCGCAGTTGGGACTGTCATTTTAATCCTCAATTATCAAGCGGAACTAATCACATTTGGAATGTTAAATTATCTGCAAATAGGGAACGACCTCGCTTCGTTTTGATAGCATTCCTGCGTGAGAATAAATTTATTAATTGTGATTTAACCAACATCAAAGTTCACTTAAACTCAGAGTCATATCCTTATGATGATCTAAACATTAAATTTGGGGAAGAACGCTTTGCCATCCTCTATGATATGTATGTCAGATTTCAACAAAACTACTATATGAGAGAACCTCAACCTCTACTCACTTGTCAAGAATTCAAAAATAAAGCTCCTATTACAGTTATTGATGTAAGCCATCAAAATGAAACGGTTGCAAGGGGTCCGATTGATATAAAAATTATGTTTGAGACTGGCATCAATATACCACCAAACTCATCAGCTTACTGCATTCTTATTCATGATCGTTTAATTGAATATACGCCTTTGACAGGACAGGTTCATAAAATTGTTTAAGCAATGGAAATGCCAAAAATAGTTTTTATTGATCTCCAAGGCTTTAGAGCAGATTCTAATAATTTTATTGCCAAAGAAATTGCATTGGTTTTTAACGCTAAGGAGTATACAAATTTCATCATAAAACCCCCCTTCGATTATAGTTATTTATCACCAAAGAATCAAAAACAAGTCAATTGGTTAACAAAAAATCATCATCATCTGCAATGGGAAGATGGATCCGTATCATTCAAGTCTGTGTGCGAATTTCTAAAATCAAACACAGAGGGTTCTTTAATTTTTGTCAAGGGTTTGGAAAAGAAAAAGTGGTTGGAGAATATGCTGCGGAAAAACGTTTTCAATATAGAAAATATCAACTGCTGTAATTTAAGAGAGCTCGATGAAAAATATCCCGATTGCATCCGTTGTAGTTCTCACAAACATGAAACATGTGCACTGAAAAATGCTCTTTTACTACAAAAATTTTTAAACTTTAAAATAAATGAAGGCAATTTTCCATTTTTATTATCTTTATTAAATATTTAGAAAATACACACTTAAAAACAATGTCTTAAAATTATAAATAAAAATATGTATTCTTAAAATAGAAAACTAAAATACCAGTGTTTTATTTTGCTTAATAATCAAAAAATTTTAAGAGAAAAACACAAAATATTTATTTTTCAAGAATCTCTTTTAATCTTAAACTTATTAAATTATATTACAAATCATTAAGTATATCTTTGTAAAAATCTTCAGTTCGGATGGAAAACTCCAAAATCTATATCTACACATAGCTCTTCGAGATTGTCATGATTCTCTGAGTGTATGCAATTGAAATTATTATTGAATTCACCATCATCAAAATATTCGTCGTATTCATCAAAAAACCAATTATCCATGGAGACTTTCATCAAATCCAATGATGATTTAAATTGAGCTCTACTACTTATCGCAACTGTTTTAACATTTGTTCGGTTTGCCAACAATAGAACAGGAAGCTTACGTTGCGTTATTTTCCCCTCCTCTTTTAATAATTTAAAAGCAGCATAGATGAATTGTTCTGTTATTAACTTACACTGCAAAAAATTAATATGACTTAAATTACAACATTGCTGAAATAAATGTATTAAACCCTGATTGGTAATATTAATGAAATTTCGTAAATTTATATCTTCTAAATTGGTCAGCTGTGCAAGCTTTCTTAAACATTTATCATCCAAAGAACTATTGTTGGGGCAAATTAATTTTTTTAAGTTCTTTAAATCTCCTACCAATGAAGCTGCTGCAAAATTCAAACTTGCATATCCAATCAACATTAACTGTTCCAATTG